>AP027113.1:15059945-15659945 GCA_028142955.1 Pinctada fucata | reverse complement strand
TGTACTGTCCACTTGTATGTTAATAACGCTACCTTCAAAGTTAAAAATTTATATGATTGGATCGACGAGGGCCTATTGATTTTACAGTCTTTGCTGTGATTGTAGAAGAGAAGTGGAAAATGGAGTTAAAACCACAGGAGCTCGGCGCCAACAACCTTCAAATATACACGCAACTTAAGAAAAGGAGGATGTGGTTGCAGATCCATTACGTCGAGCTCCTGTGGTTCAAAAATCATTGTGGACGATGGAAGGACTGGTAGTGATGGTGGTCAAGTAGAGAACATTGAGGGCTTTTGAGATTTTCGTAATGAAGTTCATTCATTTATTCATATAAAATCATACAAAGGCGTAGCTCTGCCTGTAAAAGTGGAAGGGCACAACATCCCAAAATTTCTAACAAGCTAAAAAAGAAAGGGAGAGGAAGAGATTTTAAAAATATGGGGGTTTCATGTTCTGTATGCACAAATTTTAACATTTCTGATGCAATTCTAAATTTTAAGTACATGCATAAATGTATGGCGAGCGGAAAGCGAGCCAGGAATTTTTGTTGCATATTATTGACTTAGCAGGAAAAACTTTCTATACCCTCTTTCATTAACAAGTACATGTAATAATATTCTATATAGTTTGAGTTAAATGTCATCATTTACATTGATAAAGTAATATGTATAAAGGATGGATCAGAATAGCTAAATTATTCAGAAGGAAACATGGTTGTGCCCCCCACTTTTCAAAGTGGGGGCATGTGCCCCGCTTAACCCCCCCCCACACTTCTCCTACGCCCTTGAAATGTCTTATACAGTGATGTTGATAATTTATTTTTGTGAAGCGAAATGTAAAAAAACAATGTTATGAAGAGAAAACTGGTCAGGTTCCCGGGACGCCTTTTGTTTGTTTTTTGTTTGTTTGTTTTTTTTTTTTGTAAAGAGTAAAAGGGATCACGGGAACCTTAAGTTACTTTACCAAAACATTCACCCTTTCCAGCGAATTATCCGGCATTGAACATACCGATAGTTAATCTCTGTGATACAGCATGTCAATTTCATTGTTATATCAAAAATACTAAAATTAATATCCATGCAAAAAGATATGCTATATCATGGAGTACAATGTTGTATAAAACTCTCAAATTCTGCTTTTATAGAATATATGAAGAAATCGACGTCCTTTTGACCTCGGATGAATTTTCTAATTTTCTTATTTCATTGTGCGATTTGACATGTTCCTTACTTCTTCATACAAGATTTAAATGAAATTTATATTTACTTTCTGGTGAGTAGGGAGTCATATTTCAATATCATGATTCTCGCTAACAAGTTTTTATTGAAGGAGAGGGTTTGTGGAGAGGAGAGGGTTTGTGACTTATTTGGTTGGAGCGGACCGTCGGTTCTTACAAAGAATGTGATAACTAAACCCATCAACAGATTAAATGTCTGTTTTTACATGTACTATACTCTCAAAATGACGACTGGGTATCACTCTTTGCAGACGCAACACGATGAGAACTTAGTGCATCACATGATAAATCCTTGGACCGGGCACTATCGCGGTTTGCTTTCGAGATCTACGTCGCTTGGAGAGTACTGTAGGTGTCGCCACTTCTTTTTAAATAATCTAAAGATTTATAGAGATATGCTATTGAGGCAATGTAATGCATTTAATAAACCTTTTAGAATAATGCTTGTTTGTGTGGGTACTATTCTTTCGCAGCGTTTCCTTTGGAGGGTAATTGTGCACTCGCTGACCCTCGGGCACTATTCCTTCCAAAAGCAACACTAGTACCCACACAAACGGGCATCAATATGTAAATAGTACCCACGAAAATAGGAATGTACCGGGGCCCATGAAATAAAAAGACTAAATATAAACCGTACAGTGCATATTTTATAAACACGTACAGTCAAAAAACCACATGTCCATCTTTTTCTGCTAATAATTGAGTATTTTACAAATGATTTGCTAATATAATGACTTTGCTATTATTTGTAAATATAAAAAATCTTATTTTGATATCAATGTATGCTATTCGACTGAGATCAATGCCAAATTTTCTGAATAATTGGACGTTCAATGTGACTTGGGGCGTTGACTGCGGCAAAGTTCTCTGTTTATCTTCAAAAATTGAATAGATCTGATCTGACATGTTATTGTAAAACAAACTTACATTCCACCTGGTACCATACATACAAAAAATACCAGCCTATGGTTTTGGGAAATCAACATAAATTAAGGTTTTTGGTCCTGAATATTTAAAATATCTGCTTCAAAGTGAAACCGGAAAATGAGGCCAAACATCCGTACCCGTAGTGGATTGGACACAGTGTTTATACTCCCGAGAGAGATGAGAATGTATTTGATTGTACAAGTCTGATCAGGGAGGTAATTGTACAAGTCGCGTGAGGCTCAGGCGAACGAGACGATAGACCCCTACCATTTTTCTACCTTCATAGTATCTTAAAGATTTTGTTTAGTTGAACTTGGTCGCCCTATAGTTGGCTTAAGACAACATGTTTGTAAAAGAGCAAAACATTTCAAAAACTCCCTTTGCGTTACCCGAGTAATTTTATTTGCTTAATTTGTATCATTGATATGAGTGAATCGAAGTCAAACAACAAATGCAAAACTCACAATCAATAGACATATGTTTTTGAAATATACACTAAAGAAATCAAAGGTAGTGGAAATATCAAACAGTGAAATGAGCGGAACGTTGTTAAAGAGAGAAGACAGAGTGGAAGAACAAAAGGAGAAAATAACAAAGCACATTAGAAACACGAAGGAAAAACTAGCGAGTGAAGAGTCTCATGAGTCCAATGATAGAAGGGGATTTACTGTGGTGGCACTGTAAGATAACTGGTAAGGTGTATTACCGGGTAGTTAGTTGAAACATATTAAATTATTACACGAATCATGGTTCGTGTAATTGAAGTATGATTTAAAAGGAAGCGTTAAAGGTAATTTTGCTCAGATTACCTAGTTAAAATTTGAAACATATTTTTCGACTTAGAAATAATGCAAAATAATAACGGACCACATATCCGTCAGGGATAAGCGACAGAACCTCGGTGGGTGGCGGAACACGTAATATACAAACAGTCTCTTGCACGGGAAATCCATTCGGTTATACAAGATGAATGCCGTCTAAATTTACTTTATATGAAATTATTTTAGGCCTATCATATGAACACCATCATAATTCATATGATTGTCAAGAATAAAAGTATATTTAGAGAACACTTAAAGATAAAAATTTCTATTTTTAAATGTCATGATATGGTGCACGCAAATAAACAAAATTGTCTGTTCGAGTGTTGACTGGAAATACCTCTATTCTTGATACTATAAGGCTAAGATAAATAATTTTTATTCATGTAAGTTAGATTCAGACAGTATTTATCTTGTTTAATTGAAGGGGATTCCTGCGCAAGAGATTATTTGCATATCATGTGATTCACTGCCGTGAGATAATGTAAACAAAACAAGCGAGCTCTGACACGTGAACGCTACACCTAGCGACCTGAAGTCTCCATAGTATACTGTAATGCAATACGCACAGTATACATTTCAATGTAATATTTATTAAACACAGCTTTAGATTATCGTCAATAGCAAAGTTATATTTGTCTAAAACATTAACAAGTGGATAGTCAAAATGTCACGATTTTATGCATATTAAATGCATACATTGAAGACAAAGGTTTACTAGTTTGAGCACAATTCCCTTTAAGTGTATGCTAGAAATGTTGCTATGATTTAAACGGTCTGAAAAATTCCCTGCAATAATTTTATACGTACGTATATATATACGGGTATTCTTTGATCCCAAAGTGTTCCTTTTTATCATTCTAAACATCATGAATACCTTATAACCTTTACAATGGACTGATTGTCGCATTCTCGTTCAGAAGAAATTCTTGATGATCTAGGTATCTTCATCATACCCCTGTACCAGACTTCTAAGGGTTCAAACCACATTTCTAAAAGAAGACGATCCTTCTCATATATATTGATTTCCTCATATATTCGTTATTCATTCGTTCGTTTATTCATTTTCATTCATGGTTTTTTAAACACCACCGACGTATAAACAATTCATTGACAAGGACATTTCTGTATATAAACACAAAACATAGAAGACTATATGTCGGCTGACCCGTTGTCCTGGTGAGGCTCGAAGCAGCAACCTTTCAGTCATTGGCCCGACTTCCTATCCACTAGACAACGGCGCCGACTATTTTAATTCATATTTGGTTTCTTTCACATTCTGTCATCTGATTACTAGTAAGTTAGCCATACATATACCCGACCAAAACTATTGCACAACATATTATATAGTGTTTTTATTTTCATTTGATTCATAAATATTTCGATAGACATTTGATTATAATTTTCTTTTCCAAGCACTCGAGTTACCGAGGATTAAACACATTTCGAGATATTTTTTTTCGCAACATATCACATTAATAATCATGATGAATTAAGCGTGTTGTTTCTAGCTCCTTGTGCATGACCGCTAATTTGGTATCCTTCCGAAATTTTGATTCTTGACCATTTTCAGCAAGGCTGTGAATTTTCAGCCTTCTCGACTCATATATTCATTACAATTGTAGATTAATACTGGTTTCTCCATTTCAATCTAGTCGCGATATGTCAGATTTAAGAGGACGCATTTTCTCCATATGACGTTAGATATATTTTTTCACTGCATATAACTTTTCATTTTTCACCTGATCGTCACGTCATACCTGTGTTTTCATCACAATTCATGACGTAATTTATCCAGCAAAAACAACAAAGTGAAGTGTGCTTTCTTTGAGATCTCTAGGTACATGTAACCGGGAAAGTGGGAGGGTAAAATGCACGTAATACGGATAACAACAGCATTTGCTACAACAATGGCAGACGACCGTCCAAGTCTGCACTGGTTGCCCATTAGTCTAGTTTGTTCAACAGAAGTCTACTGTGTTACAAATGTAGGTGCTTTGATGTCGTATTTGGTGTTCTTTGTCCCTTTTGACTCTCTTGCTGAGTATGTCTTCTCTGTTTGTTTGTTTGGGTTTTTTTTTTGCATGATTGTGTCTCAATGTTTTGCTGTGCGTGCTCCGATCAAGTCTTGTTGGAGATCTCCTTCTAACTTCTATTTTTTTTTATTTAATTTACTCGCAAGGTGATAGAGCATCAAATTTAGTAATTAGATTCAAACTCTCATTTAAAGGTTCACAGAATTGCAGAGATTTTAACAGAAGCAAAATAGTTTAGTTGTTATTATAGATGTTAGAATCTCAAGATTTGTGAATCTGAATAATTCAGGGTCAGGGAAGTCTAGCCTACGGTTATAACAATTCGTAAGAAAGGAGCAATCGGATATTTCTCCAAAATTTACATTCCCCGTTACTCCACTCTAGTTTCACGCTAAGACAAACAATTCTAATGTTTCCCGCATTCTGATTGGGCCAGATCATTTCCACAAAAATCTATAACGACGATATACATGCCGCAAACCGACTCACTTGACATCCTATAAAATGTATTTCTATGTACATTTGCAAGTTTCAAGCTCTATGTACATTTGCAAGTTTCAAACGCAATTTGTGCGTCTGACGTCTCCATTCTATTTATGCGATCTTAGATCAATTGACGTCATTATTTGACGTATAGCAATAAGTCACGGAATTGTGAATATTTCGGCATATTTCAAGTGTAAACAACAGAAGAAGGTATTACTAAGATCATTTTAAAACTTCTCGGTTAATTATTAACCAAACAATGATATTCAGCCATTGTAATAAACACGAAGTATGCATTTTAGATTTTGGAGCGAAGTAACATTTCATGGTCGCTGTTAGTCCCCTTTATCAACGTCACATCTCAACTGACATGTGAGGCTATCCAAGGGGCATATAGAATTAAAATATGTGAGATAGATTAGATTAGGGTTAAACGTACTGAGATATGGTGTTCCGAGAAGTAAATATTGGATATAACGTTGAAAACATTTAAGGATTGTTTTCCAGTTTTTTATCAGTGTGTTTTGGCAGTAAGGAAAGAAAAAAAATCTATAACGACGATATACATGCCATATTTAAGCAAAAAGTGTTTTTCATGATTTCCATTTCCTACTGCCAATACACAGCGATACAGAACAAAAACTGAAAAACAGTTTACATTCCATATGTTGATTAATAAGTTCTTTCTGCCCCTTTTTATTCCCTTTCTTTACATTTGAAATATCATCGCGGAGGGAGAACTTCACTTGTCGTAACAGCAAACGATCGTTCGACGTTTTTTTTTTCTAGCTTCAATGTTGTACCAGTACTGGAACTTTGTAGAAAAATGAGAAATTAAATTTAGTCTTATGGGCATATTTTGAACATTTCAATTCAAACTGAAGACATTGAAAAGTCACTTGGATTTTAAGCTGGGGAAACTTCACAGAACTTGAAGGAAAAACATTTTAAAACTCTCAAACTGTTAATAAGACTTGTGAAATAAATCGGTACCATTATACAAACTTCTGTAGAATTACCCTGTGTCTTGTGAAGTAATTAGAATAATTCAAAAGTCGAGTACAGCCATGGAAACAGGTAAATATACGCGAAAACTTGATCAATTCTTACGTGAATTCGCTCATCCAAACATGGAACCTTTCTGTAGACGGCAGTGCAGGCCGTCCTTCAACTTCTTCTAGTGTGACGCATGGAAGTGTACAAGTTTGACTCATTAAATCACATGTCAAGGTCATTTGCTCAAAATTTCAAGGTCATTTAAAAATATTTGCTATTTTCAGGCCAAATTTTATGATTCTCGTATGATACATGATAAACGGTATGGAACTTTGAAAAAAAAAATTCAATTTTAGGTGAAAGTATGATACATGCATTATTTGGTGGGATGAGTATCAAAATGATCAATAAAGACCGAAATAAATGTCAAATATTTTACCAGAAAAATCTAGAAAATATCCAATGTTTGCTCTTATTGAAAGTATGCCATACATAGAAGTAAAATACAATTTAACAAAACTGTGTTGTTCAAACGTTAATGTTTAAAATCAAAATATCTAATGAAACAAGTTTGAGAAAGCATTTCAAAATAATTGATATCCTTGTTATATTGTATAAATTTGAGTCAAATGTTAGAAATGGCTGAGGTTTGGACACATTGCCTTGAAATGAAAGTCAAGTGATAAGATAAATGTTATTAATATACAGGTATGCTATTTCATAATCATAGGACTCAAAATGGGGAAAAACAATGTTTATGAATATGGGGTATACGGAAATATTGATTAAGAGTTGCTATAGCAACGGTTTTTGATAAGTTTTTATGACAAAATGGTGAGTTTCACTATAAATTTATTCCTTTATTTTTTCCAGGATTTTTATTAAATATTAATTTTGTCAAGGTGACATCAAGTACCTATAACATGTGCATAATTATGGTTTTCAATCTTCAAAATAGTCAACAACAGGCAAAAAAACCCCTAAAATATACCTTATTTTTGCTTTTTTCCCACATATTTTAGCTAAATACTCTCAACCCCCCCTCCCCCCCCCCCCAGTTATTCTTTTTAGAGTTAAACTTACAAAGAAAAGTTTTTGTAAAGTAAGTTTTACACATAGTTACCATAATATCTTATTACTCTTATATATGACGGTATAACATAGATTGACCTGTTACCATGGTAACCGTGGTTCAAATAAAACAATATGGTTTGTTTTCATTGATTTTACATTAAGTACGATAATTTCAGAAAATTTCATCAAAATCCAAGACCGGCGAGAAACAGCCAGCAAACGAAATTTCAAAAATGTACTGACAGATAAATTCGTCATTATTTAAGATTTTCATAGCAAATTCAGAACTTAAAAAAAATTGACCACCAAAGGAGGGGATGGGGACTCGCACGGACTCTCGTATTCTACGAAAGAAAAGAATTTTTTTTAAATTCCTGTGTATCTGCGTGTCAACACAGCTGTCTGGCTACGCTCCTGACAACTTCGGACTGCTTATCCGGAATTTGTGAGCACGACCCACTATCAACCTGATACGTATTGGTCTCTTTTCGTCTAACAACCTTTTTTTCATGCTGAGGTAACGTGCCGAAGAACATGTTAGTGATATAGCACAATAAACACTCATGATCAATAATATTAACGCCGCGAGGAAGACTTTCAAATAAGGTCAAATTCCATTTGAATACAGAAATCTAAACTATCATACAGTGATTTTTGTAACAAACAAGGGTTGCAAAATAATGTTCATATGAAAGTGGATCTACTGTCATTACAAAGTCCCCTAAAACAGTAAAACTAGTTAAACTGTAGATGTTTGTTGAAGAAACATACAAAAGCAAGGACAGCAAACACAAAAAAGCCAGGACTAAAACAAAAAAAGTCAGGACATCTCTGCTTTGTATTGCAGTTTTATTGGTCGAGAAATATATACTTTCTAGTACTGTTGCACTTGCACACAGTATTCATGTTAACATGATTTTTTTTTTTTAAAAAGAGTTGAAATCTCTCAATTTAATAAAAATCAGAAAACTCTTAGCATTGATTCAGTCTTTTTATGCATTTACAATGTGTAATGCAAAGACATGTATCTCACACATCCGTTAATTGTCTAAAAATATGAAATGTTGCCAATTTCGCTCGAAACGAACACAAATAATCATGGACAAACACAATAAATCCATTTCAATTAACACCAAAAAATCACTCGTCTTAAATCTAAATGTCATTTCTCCTCGCTTTCTCTTTCCGTTTCTTTATTCTTTCGCTCACTGTTGCAGACGATTTCACAGGATTGAGTCGTCTGCTACATATTTTCTGAAACCACTCCCGTCTTACAATCTCTTGTTCCTCCTCTTTCGAAAATGTCTTTACGATTTGGACATCCTCTGAATGCCTCCAGGACTTCACACTGTCTATAAATTCCTTAGATTGTTTTGTTTCCTCGTCGACTGCACACTTCATTCTTTCGAGCAATGTACTTATATCGACAGAGTTTGCCGATTCCCGATTTTCCTAGAATGAGAAGAGAGAATTGAGTTATTACATGGCTCTAAAAGTTATGGACATCTTTGTATTTTACAGGGGAGAAGGCATGTTTACTTCTTTTCTATAGAAATAAGGAATTCGTCATTAAATTATCGATGCACACCTATACATGTTCAGATTTCAGTTTTGCACAAACACATATTCAGGCGATTCTCTGATAATATATTTATAACACACTAAATAAACTTGCAATATATTTGAAATTCTTCTCGTGAACATTTATTAACTTCATTTGTTTCCTTTGAATTATAAACAAATGTATAAGTTTATGAACATACGTTCATTTAAAAAAATGGAGAATCAAAAAGTAATAGACTTCTCTTTATAATTCGAAGCAAGATATAAAATAAATCCTATATAGTAACATTTTTGTCCTAAAGGATGTTCTTACGCTGTCTTGATGATGACTCAAAGACCATTCCAGATTGTCTAATTCCTTCAAGAACTCATCAATCGATTCGCCGATATCCTCCAAAATACCACTTTCATTTGATTCAGTCGTCGAAATACTACAACATGCACCGTTTTCTGACAATGTCTCTGACTTTTGATCATCTCTCCTAAAATGTTTCGCTGTCCTTATTTCCTTTGTTTTTAAATATTTGTTTGATAACATGGAGCCTTTGGCTGCATGTTCATTAGTGCTAACAAAACGTGCTTCAGTAGTTTTCGGCGGTATTTGTGCCTGCTTTCTAAAAGTACGTCTAACTCGAATCATGATTCTACAATCTCTTTGTGATATTTATTTCAAATGGTATATCCTGAATGTTTTTCATCAACAAAATTGCACAATGTTTCATTCACATGCTGATTCATTTCAAAAAGTAAGCATTCCCTTCGTGTCCATGAGCGCAGCCAACTATAATGCTGCCTTTTTGTTTCATATTCCCATTTTAAAGTGTTCGATTCTTCTTTTCTGTCGTAAAACGACACAATTTATCACCTCAGGATTCAACAAAGTAATACCTGTTCAAACAAATTTAAAGAAACCATTAATTTCACATTAATGTGTCGAGTTTGTATTCCATTTCAACTCAAAGTGAAATTTTCTTTATATGATTATTATTGCAAATAAAAAGAACTTTGGATGAGTAGAAGAAGATAAGATCCAAAACTGCTACTTTAAACGGTCTGATGAACATCGTACACTGACGAGGGTTAAGTACTCGAAAGGTCTGGTTCATGCTACAAATTTGTTCTTACATGATGCAATTGAATTTGAAGACATTTTACATTTCAACTACTTGGTGAGTGTCACTGCTGGTGGCACATGTAGCCAAGTTCGGTCAGCTTGGTTGATCGTCTGTATTTTCAGCGCATTTGAAAATTTATGTTATCAAAAAATCTTGAAATATCTAAAACTTGGGTCCTGTAGCATCATATCCAACCCATCATGTTACGTTTTTCGGTACATTTGTGGACATAATTATTTCCACACTCTTTGCGTATATTACATTTTAGATTTAGATTGAGGATCACTGACGAGGGTTAAGTAACCGAAACGTACTTGTCTGGTCCATGCTGCAAATTTGTCTGTTCTGAAATGATGCTATGGAATTTGAAGACGTTTAACATTCTAACTCATCTTTTTAATATGAATTTCATGATTATGGACTAATAAACATCAAAGTTATTCAGTCTCAAATTCGAGAAGACAAGGCCAAATCGTGAGAATTCCCATCGGAACGGCTGCGAACCCCGGAATGAACAACACTCCGAAGTGAGACCAGTGGACCTATCTGTAATTCAAATAACAAATAAAAGAAAAATAAAGGTCATAAAAAGCTTGATGATGAAAGTCTAAATATCAAACACATGACGGATTATACGAAATGAAAACCGTATTGTCGCGATCGTATGGTCGCTCTACTAAAAGGTATCATGATAATCAACAAGTAAATATACTTTTTAGGCTCAATAATCGTTTGACGTCATCACATTCCCGGCGTCAACACTGGTTCGAATAGTATCGAGTGCGGTTTCGGTCTTCAAACTCCTCCTATTCGTTTGTTTTTTGACGGATTTCAACAAGTTTGGTATCGATGGAACAAGAAAATGATCATCTACGAACTGAATGTAATATATATATAGTCAAATGCATAGTTAAATCTATATATAAAAAATATCCCGTAAGTGAGACACCCTTGCTATTGCCGTAAACGTATTATTTTTATAACGTCATCATCGGAAATTCAACCGTGTGTTGCTTGGCAATAAAATCAAGTAGAAAAACTAAAGTTTTATTATCAAACAGGATATTTCTGTGAGATTTTAGCAATATAATAGATTAAATATTTCAAGTTTGCTATCTCTAATTATCTTAGGTAATACGAATTTTTCTACAAGTTTGTCAACTATCGTACTTTGCAGCGAGATGTTATCATGTATAGTTTCCCTATTTAAATACTTTGAGCGAATGAATTTTAGTTTTAACCCTGTTTTGTTCAAAGATATATTCATTTTACAGATAAGTGCACGCATTATCGAGAACGAGGGAGGTTAGTGACGTCCACTTATTGACCTTGAACGTCAAAATGTTTAAAAACGCTTCCGTTTACTTTTTCTATTTCTCTTATTCATATTTCCGTATCTCCGACATCCAGCGATCGTTGTACTGTATAAAACCGCTTATTTTACTTTGGTAACACCTTGTATAATATAACTTTATCTAGAAATTTCATCTTCTGTGTTCCTTATTTCAGGATCGCTCCAGGTTCTTTAGACATTATTGACAACCCTAGCCGCCCCCCCCCCCCCTTTTTTTAAATCGTTACTATGACAACCAAGTATTTTGAATCAGGATGAACGAAAACATGTACTTTTTTATAATTTTTTTTAAAGGACATAGTTTGTCGTTTAGAAATATGTAAAAGAAAATAACTTCTGACAAAGACTTCTTATCACTTTGATCACAAATAAGGGTACATGGTACTTTTTTATAGATTTTCATTTTGGGGTGGGGGGTGCACAAAATGTACTTTTCGGGAACAGCTTTAGGTATTATTCTCTTTGAAAGCATTATCTATAAAAAAATATACATATTTGATTATATCATAGTGAAAATAATCACAAGAATGGTTTTAATGTGAAATTATTATTCCTATATAATGTATTTATCTATCATAATTCATTGTTTTGCGACAGATCTCGGAATTGGTTTACACATGTATATGCAGAGGACCACTAGTCAATCAAATGAACGATGATAAGTTATCTTAATTACAAATATAAATCATCACACATGAATGTCAAATAAACAAAATATTTTTTTTGCTCTGACAAAGGATTCTTGGATTATTGAGCCACCTTAAGCAACCCTCTGGGGATGTTTCTATCCGTCTTTTGTTTTATTCATTTTTTTAGAATTTGATGCCAGGCCCTCTGATTTGGATTATTGATGATATTATTCAGTTTGGTATTTAAAAAAATCACTGAAGTTAATGAAAGAAAACAATACCATTGGACCATAAAGCTTTCTTCGTTTACTCAAATCCTCACTGTTAAGGTAATCAGTGGGTAATGAGAAGTAATGGGGCATCCATTTATGAGACCTAAAATCACAGCATAGTAATAATGTAATAACATAATTGAAAAGTTTTGAGCAATTTAAATATTAATTACCTTATACAGAGTTATGGAACCTTACATGTTACATTGAACTCTATGGGAAAACGTAAGAATTATTGGGCATCAAATATCGAATGGTCAATAATTTCTAAAAAAAATTTATTTCAGTAAATTTTGTTGAAAAATTTACATTTCACCAATTTATATTTCTGAAATTATTTTTTTTCTATATTTGTTATCAAGTGGAGATAACTCCTGAAACGACCCTTTTCAAAATATTTCTTATTTCTATATCTATTAGGGTAGTACAAACGTTTTCAAAATATCATATTACACAAAAAATATTAAATGAAAAATACTTCTAATTTCAATGTTTCTTTTGCGTAATGACCTTCATACCTTAAAAGCTATATGGAACTGTACGTCATTTCAAGCAGTATAAGCTGTTCTGAAAGTCAAAATTCCCTTATCGGGAATATCCCAGGTCTCACTCCCTTATCGGGAGTTCGCTTCTTTTCATCTGGTGGAGGTTTTTGTTTGTTTGCTTTGGTTCCTGTTTTATCCTGATTTTGTATGCCTTTAGTTTCTGATTTTCTGAATTATCGATTTTGTGCTGTATACAGGGATATGGTCATTATCCATATTTGTCATTTGATGATTTGTATTGCAGAAAAGACACCTAGCTTGATTAGATAAATTGTCCATAAAAAGCACAGATATATATGAGTCACAGTGAGCGATTTGTTATTTTTGTTTTTTACATCACTGCCAGTCTTTTGAGCTATAACAAGAATATAATTGTGTTCCCATTACCTTCTTGAAAAAAAAAATCAAGTCAAGTTTTAATGCACCCGACACGTGTTTTGGATAGTAAATCCTTATCAATGCTCAGAGATAAAAATTGCCGACTCTACCTTTCTATAACACTCTAGGATTTATTCTGAGAGTTCGAATTTGTTTATATTTGTTCGTAACAAATTAAAATAAGAGCCTTTTGTTTTTGGTATTTGTGCATCTGCGCATGGAATATTGAACAGTTGCAAAATAAAACTGATTTATGTTTCCACATTGCTGATTTTTACTTTTAGCATAGATATAATTGATTTCTTTTATTCCAATTTGATAATGAGAGGTAACTGGAACGTTTAACACTTTGAAATTACGCATGCAAATGCATTGTTGTATATTTCTGTTCGTTATTTGACGTTACCTCTACCTTTACTTATTCTTGAATATGAAATCTTAAATCAAAATAATTAAAAGAGAAACAATAAGAAGTCTTCTCATGCTTTATATTAATCCTACCATATTGTTTTTTTTTTTCTAAAGGCAGCATATGAGAATTGAATTCAGAGCTAAACTAAACATTTATCTTATAACCTCGATTTAGTTGGGGAAATTTGATTTTAAAGTCAAACGAGACTTGTTCAATTTGGTGCTCTATTGTGAATTCTGTTGAGTATCCATTTGTATTTTTAGAACAAATTGAGTAACATAGCGAACGTTTATAGAGTTTTAAAAATATTAATCAAATGAACACGACTTCTCTTATGTCAATAAAGATGAAGTTATATCTTACCATAATTTAGATTTCCATCAAAAATAGAATAATTTCCCCAGAATATATTCCTATCGTCAATGACTTATCACTGAATATACTTAACAAGTAAAAATGTTCTATAATATGAGTTTTAGAATCAATACTGCCATTCATACATGCGACATTATTAATGATCTTCGATCATTTATCTATTGTTGGCAAATACATGTACTTTATTCTTTTACCTATCCCTGTTTTCATTTAATATGTAATAATTATTTGTTGTTTGCAATTGCTTAATTAGCAGTGTTAATTTTAGAATTGTGTTTACCCGTTCACTGTGATTAATGATTTTGAAGTGAAATTGTATATAAGAGAGAAATTATTTATCTTATTGCCCAGACAGAAAGGCTCTGTATTCTTAACGCAATATCAATGGGATTCTAAAGAAGAACCAAAACCTAATTTTTGAATCAAAAAGACATTTTCTTAAAGAAAATCGATCAGATTATTCAAAATAAGTAGAAAAAAAGTCGCCGTTTAATTTGTCTCCGTTGCAACCCCCGTGCATACATGTATATCTAATGAAAATTACATACCAAATCAGCTAAGAGAAATACCAATTTGTCCATAAATATGCGTATGGATTCACAAAAACAACTTAAGTTACTTTTTATAATAAATATTTAAGATGTACCTATCAGTCATTCGGTCTCAAAGTCGAGAAGGCAAGGTAAAATTATTTATTTGGAATTTCCATAGGAACGGTTGCGAACCTCGAAATGAATACCATTCCGAAGTGAGACCAGGTTAATCTTTTCCTTTTTCTATTTCACAGTATCACTCTGGTAAAACTCGTTCATTTCAATTTCTCCTATTAGGAAAATGACAATGTTGTAGTGTAATCAGCCAAATGCACACATGGTTGCGAAAAAAGATGCACAACAAGCAGACTTATTAAATCAAAAATGGAAAAATAAACTCCGGAGACAATAATGAAAAGCTGAACATTCACACCACGAGAAACAAATTTACATAAATTAATAAGAAATATTTACATTCCTACTGCGTTTCCCTTATATGAAGATACCAAACCAACTGCACTGCATTTTTCGATAAACGCAAGAGCCTATCACGTGACATTTGAACATACGCGGATTAATTTCCCATAAAATGCCCATTCTATTCACTGCTTCAACACAGATTCAAAATTCCATTATAAATAGAAATTGAATCAATCAGATGTGGATCCTAAAAGATTCTTAGGAACTTTTGGAAAATTTAAAAGCCACAAATTACAATTATATTACCAGCATAAAGTCTTTGACCTCTCCAAGTTCTAAACTACCATCCCACACCAAAACTCAAAAACAGACTTGTCAATATTACTCGCAACACCTTTCTTTCAAAAGACGGTTATAGGAGATACAAATACCTCGTCATAGGGCGGGAGGATGCTTATTTCGTGAAGGAACTATCTGATTCAAACAAAAAGCATACCGAAGACGTTATCATCCTGATGCTTGAGTTTTTGATTGACAACATTGTTGTGGTGTTTGGGGGAACCGTATTCCAGGAGATAGTCGGATTCCCCAAGGGTACCAATTCCCCCCTTACTACTTGCGAACTTATTTTTATATTCATACGAAGCTGAGTTTTTGGTGTGTGATGATAGTGTAGAGTGTGGAGAAGTCGAAAGATTTTATGCTGGTTAAATGATTGAAAATGGTGGCTTTTTAATTTTCTTAAAGTTCCTTAGAATTTTTTAGGATACACATCTGATTGATTCCATTTCTGGAATAAGTTGTCTCGCAGTTTGTATGAAGACCTTGCTTGATGCGAGTTAAAATTTTCGTATGCAAAATGGAAAGAAATTTTATGGATCACCTGGACGAACCGGCGATGAAACGGTGCTTGATTCTCTCCTTCCTTGTTAGGATGTTTGTGCATTTTGGGAATCCAGTAGATGTAAGGTAAGATCACAGTAATCGGTGTGAATACCGAAATACTCAAGAACTTTGTGATTCTCAAGTATTTTAGATACAGATAAGTTTATCATGTTTATAAGTGTATATGTTGCATTCAAGGTGCTAAATGTAACCCAAGTTCCTCTCTCCGGCATTTGATATAGTACGCCTTGCATACGAAAGTAAAATTATTTGCCGCTTTGTCAGCAGGAACAATGATATATTTTTTATGGAGGTCAGAAAGTTTTTTAGAAACAAAAGGGTCATGAAAAATTGACTTGTGTCTGTTGTTAACTAAATGCCGAAGACGCCCTATACTTCTTTTATGAATAATAATAAGAATGTTTTGGCATGATTACCCATTGAATACATTTTGTAGAAAATACTGTACGTATTCAGGTAACTTGCCAACAGCCTTCGTATTTATTCGGGAAGACTGAAGTATTCTTATAAAAACAACTCTTCTATAAAAAATCCCAATAAAAATGGTCAGCTAGTGTAAAGGTAGCAGCTAGAATTAAAGTCTAATGTCGTGCAAAATATTCTTATTAGCGTTGGGGCTCATTCATTTGTGATTTACTTATTTATCTAATAAGGTGATTGACATCTTTATTTTTCAGTTATTTATATTATATTTTTTTTGATGCGCACAAAATCATTTCTTTTAGAATAAAATCAAATTTCACATCGTTTAAAAGTTTTACCAATGTGTTTGAACCGATGTGACTTGAGAACTTTTTTCCTATCTATTGCAAGAAAGTACTTGAAAAATGAGTGGCATCGGCATGACAGGGAACAATATAATATCATTACATTGTTTTGCTTCCTTACTATGAAAAACTGTATGATTATTTGACTTTCTTATAATATAATATAACATAATATAATATAATGCAATATAATATAATATAATATAATGTAATATGATATAATATAATGTAATATAATATAATGTAATATAATATAAAATTTGATGAAATATAATGTAATATTGATTTCTTAGATTCATCAAACTGTCATAGTCTCTGCAACATCTTTGCATCATCATCCCAAACGAAAAAAAAATAGCCTAACAACTCGTATAAACAGATCATACAAAAACCATGGTTTCGATGCGATTTTCCCGGTTGAAATTTCACATGCAAATGAGCTTACGGATCGTACCATAAAAATTTGCATATTGGTGGATCGCATGAAAACCTTAAAGATATGTTATGATCCAAGTATGATCCATTGAAAACAACTCGCATATAGCTCATATGATCCTGCCATGATCCATGGTTTTGATGCGAGTTTCTCGGTTGAAATTTCACATGCAAATGAGCTAACGGATCGCATACATATTTGGATATCAACAAATCATATGAAAACTGCATGTTTGTGAACATGTAGATAACAATCCAAGTATGATCCATTTAGAAACAACTCACATCCAAACAACCAAACAACTCACATCCAAACCACTAAACAACTTGTATCCAAAGCACCTAATGACAGCATGAAAATCATATGATCCAGATATGATCCATTATCTATATTAATAACAATTTGCATAAAAAGCCTTGTATACATATAGTCAAAACTTTTAGGCCATCATCCCATGCATGTAGGCATGTACACATAAACATGATAAAGTAAAAATTGTACGAAAAGGAGGGAGGAGATCTCCAACAAGACCCCGTTGCAGCATCAACAGTAAAACACCAAAACACCCGATGCAAAAACACAAAAGACGAGTACAGCACGAGACGGAAAAGAGACGCACGACATGTAAACATCAAACACAAAAGACTACACATAAACCGACGAGACCAATGGGTAACCGGTGCCGACTTTGGACGGCCATATCTGTCACGCAAGTAGCAAATGGTGTGGTTATCCTGGATTACGTGCGCACAACCCTCTCACTTCTCCAATTACCCAGAGGTCTCGAAGAACGTACAATTGTGTTGTAAAACAATCTCCTCACTGTAAGATGACATCACACAAACAAGACCGCAAAACGCAGAGCCCCAGAGACACATATGAATATGTAAATGGATATAAAAAGAGGGCATGCGTAATACAGTCCGTGCTCTGCCGGCTGTAGCGAGCTCATGTATGTAATCACCCGAGGAGTCCGACTGACATTCAGAGAGGACAGGTGATATAAAGTTGCAACAGGTGATATTAAGTTGCAACGACATTCTTTTTTCATTTAATACTACTGTACACATTTATGTATTGAAATCAAAATAAACTTTTATTTCAATTCATATAAAGGCATTTTAATCCAAATTTTTCTCCAATTGACATTTATGAAATAAATCATTTTCTAATATAAATCCAAGAAAATCTATATAGGTTATTACAAACATGCTGCACCGAATTTTAAACAATAGAGTATGTACATGTGTGTATTTCAAGATTAATAATACAATGTAATAAATTGTTTCAAGAGCTTATTGTATACATATATATTGAAAATTAAATTTAGAGCTGTTCAAGTAGTTGTACCGTAAAACGTTTTACCCTAAATACCGGTATGTGACCTTGAAGGTGACTTTGAAAGTTCATAAAATGTTAAATCTGATCATCTTTTACAATCTTTGCAAGTTCGATACAGTAGATGTATAATGTATATCAATCAAGTTATAACTTATAGCCTTTGTTGTGTAAAAAAAACCGGTAACCAGACAGTTGGACAAACAAACAGATCCCTATTACATGTATGTTGATCTTGAATTATAGGCGACATAAAAACTTTTGAAACAAGAGAATTATCACGTTACATACACTTCATGAAAAGTTAATTATTATGTATTTACATGTAAACATGTAACATAGTATTTGATAGTGTTTAAAACAATTGTACTAATACATGTACAAAATGTACAATGATTATGGAAACAAAATAAGGGAAATTTTCAAAACATTGAAATCACATCTTCTTAGGGCTGCAACAATTCACTGCCGTTCTCAATTAACCGTGGTTTTTGTTGACGATATGTACATGGTATGGCACCGCGTCTGCATCGAGCTTTTTTTTTTCGATACATTTGGATAACAAAGTGAACGACATTTGCAAATGAAGTTCAACATAAATAAATGTACAATGAACTTCAAATTAAGATATCACAAGGTAATTATTACTTTATAGTATTGCTCGTATATAGAGATTCTTCTTCTTTGCTTGTAGAAATACAATTTGAGAGTCCCCAACGCTCTATCTGAAGTTGATTCCATCTTTAATTATATAAACCAAAGAATTTTGATACGAATCGTACCGAAAGCAAATATCGTGATACATATCATATCATGAGCCTAACGTATCATTGCAGCCCTAAATCTTTTACAAATTCATGTTTTGCAAGGCATTGTAAGTTACATGATACATGTAGTTGCATTTATATATCACAAGCGAAAATCATGAAAAGTGAATGTTTACTCGGCTCAATTGTACTCATCAAGTTAACATGCATTTATATATCATGTATATTGTAAATTAATATAAAGTAAATAAATAACAAAACATTTAAAAAGTGGAACAAAGTTTTCTGCACGTTGCAACATCTGGTCGGCATATGTACACGCATACATTGTAAACAATATGGATATATACTGCCATAATGGGTAGAAGGCCTTAATCTATATATGCATGTAGTTACTTCATTTTTTATAAACAATTAACAGAACTGCAAACACTATAGGGCTGTACCCCTGGCCACATGCAGTCCCGTTCAACACACACTGACTGAACATTCTGATTCGATCATCCTTCGTTAATGTCACTACGTGTATTCCCTGTAACAAATTCAAGGTTGAACTATAATCAAACTATTTCATAGACTCGTATAACATGGTACAAATATGAAGGTGGAGAGAATCATGGTGTGTCAATTTTATGATCAAATAGTTTAAGTTAGTGGTACATGTACATGTATATAAGCTAAATAGTGTTAAACTTGATTCCAATTGAGAGCTGAACAGACGGTAAGTATCTTTTATTTACTGGACAGGTCCGATATGTTTTGCCTATTAATTTGTATCATGGCATCATGCACTGCATCATGACATGAAATGTGCATTATATACATGTATACATGCCTACATGTTTGTCTGTCTATGGCGTTCCCAAATGCAGCAGTTCAGCTTCCTCTTCTATAGTTGGATCTGGATAATAATCCCTGGCATGCTTTCTAATGCATAATTATGTCTGTGACAAGCTCTACATAACGCATGTACACGTGACATGCAGTGCATGGCACATACAATGTAAGCTATAATTAGGCAAAATGCATCGGATCTGTCCTGTACCGGTATAATTAAATTTACATTAAGATTTGATTATTCATATCATTTACTACTTGTATCTTAACCAAATGGCCAATGCATCTTTGCATATACATTTGTAAGAATGTTTTCACAAACTGTACATTCTACAGGTGCAGAGTTCCTGAAAAGTGTTGGTTATATTGAATTTGCCGACAAGAAATTGTTTGGTCGGATAAAAACTTACTTTATCATGTTTGTATTTTTTATTTGGTCCGATTAATATCCCTAAATCTCCGACATATCATGGAAGTTTTCAAGAAATCTGCAGTGCAAGTTAAAAGATAGGGAAATCAAAGATTACATAG
This sequence comes from Pinctada fucata, assembly GCA_028142955.1. Taxonomy (NCBI): domain Eukaryota; kingdom Metazoa; phylum Mollusca; class Bivalvia; order Pterioida; family Pteriidae; genus Pinctada; species Pinctada fucata. The sequence continues at coordinate 15,639,190 of AP027113.1, read as the reverse complement.
CTCGCCTATAAAGGTTTTTGTCATAAACCAGGTTAAAGTTTTTGAAAAGTAGGTCAAAGTCCAAGGTCAAGGTCACAAGGTCAAAGGTCATTGTCTCAAATGAAAGGTCTTGTCACAAGGTATCTACATGTGAAATATCAAAGCCTACCCCTTATAGTTCAAGAGATATAGCCCAGGTTAAAGTTTGTCTACGGACGACGACAACGACGCCACCGAGGGTATGGCATTAGGTCTCTGGACTTTTTCGTCCCGGCGAGCTAAAAAATTCCTTGACTGTCCACACAGCCCGAGATCACTTCAGAAATAAAATTATTGATTCAAAGTTTTAAGCGAATGGCAAATAGGGATTTTATTCAGAAAATATTACAACAAATGAGCCAAAACTACTCTTTTTCGATTTTCGAAGTGAGCTGTGCAGTCAATTGTTCTGAATATGTAGCAGTATTACCTCTAACAGTGTCAAACATCAGGGCCGGGCCAGGCTGAACTTGTTTCAAGGGAAGAAATTCATCTCAATTCTAAGCCGTAAAATCTCAATGTACAGTACACATCTGGCAGTTTGAAGGGGGGCTGGTTAAAATCAGACTGGTACCTCAGGCTCCAACCCTGGCACTGGCAGACACTGTAGAAATTGGCTCACCAATGAATTCCTATAAAATATTAGATATTATAATGCATATTGTCACTTACAAAATAGAAATTTCAATATGTACATTCATCTTGAGGCATAACAGATTTGAAGTGCATAATAAATTGTGAAGAGAAGTTTTTTAGCTTGAATTTCCTCTGACTCTGACTTAAATGTACCTGGTAAACAATCGTGTAATTGTTCACATGCGTACTTTTTCCGTCGGCGTGATTCTGAATCCATCCACGGACAATAGGCCTTAACTACATTTGATACATGTTCCAGTTGGATTAACGTACACCTATTCTTTCCCGTATCGTTCCATTCGAACTGGGCGGCTGAGATTTCCATTCGAAATTTCACAGCTTTTCATTGGCCGAAAAAAAAAATCGTTTTAAACAACTCGTCCTGATTCTGTTTCGTACTTTTCATTCTTCGACGCAGCATATGTTATGAACAATTCAAGTTAGAAGTTTTTTGACAAGTTATTTATGTACATATCTTTATTTTCTTTCGTTTTTCAGCGGCGGCCCAATTAGAGGAAAGCTGAAGAATGACCAATAGTCGGATGGCGTCATCAATTTTCCATGACTATTATATGGATTGGGTGATTAGATAAAATTGATTAATTTTCAAGGTCAAATGCTGAATCAAGCTCTGAGGTTCAAATAAAAGAAAACTTGTGGAAAAACTTCTAGAACATCTCAGAATGACACACTATGAAAAGTCCAAGGTTTTTATTACTACATGTAGGCAAGGGTGTCGTCTTGTACGTGTATCTCAACACGCGTTAACGTTTGAGTTTTTTTTATATACACGTAAAATAGTTATCAAGCTCAATGATCAAGGCCATTACAATGAAATTGCCCGACAGTGTATGCACAAAATTATTATTCATATTTTTTATTGATATTAAGGTTGCAAACCTATATCAGTGAAAAGCTATAGGTGGCAATATATCTTTTTTTCCGAGAAAAAAAGGGGGGGGAAGGGGTGGGGTTGCATATAATTGTATCTTTACAATTTATATGGATACATCTCAAATTTTCTTCACAAATCAATCGATATCATAGATAAGAATATATAAACAACTATTTTGCATGGCTTTACCTTGACTTTATTGTTTTATTTTCTGATTTATATGGTACTGTTGAGTATTTTTACGTTATTAATCATCTGGTACATTGCGGCAAAATGGCGAATATTTTCTGAAACTTGTCTATACTGATTAAATTTTTGCTCCAAACTAAGATATTCAGTATAAAGTAAAACTCGAATATCTTTTTTTGTAAATATGAAGGAAATATTGAAAAGCTTAGAATTTTGATGGTTTATGGCATAAACCGTTAGAAATAATTCGTCCGCTTATTGCTATATAGGGACCACTGTGTTCGTCAGACCATTGAATATATAAAAAACTTGGATTGAGATGAACTCTTGTTGTATATTTCTTCATTTAGGATACATTGATCAATAAAAGCAGTTTTAAATAGCTTTTGACCTTGAATCCCTTAAGTATTCGTCATCCTTAATATATTGCATGATATTTATGCACTTTTATCTCTTTTAATCTTTTTTTTTTTTTTTTTGCTTGTCATTTTGAAGCTGCATAAACTTCGGACTCCTCAATTCTCGACTTGTTAACAATATTTATCTGGTAAATGATGCTATAATAAACGTTTGATATAAAGCTTTAATACTACATTTGTGTACTATCTAATTGTCTTGAGGGTCTAGATCCATCTAAGATCTATCCTATTTTTAATTGGGATGTGGACGGGGCGTTCCACTCCATCTTTGAGGTACATTAATTCATTAATTCATTCATTCATTCATTCATTCATTCATTCATTCATTCATTCATTCATTCAATTTTACGAAGGTAGAAAAAATTCTCATCTTGTTCAAAAAGAATAAAAAGGCTATAGGTAGATAATAAAATCATTGCAAGTTGAACTTCAACTCAGTTTAACCGACCTAAGTATAATGCATGTACTAGCACTGCTCATTTAGGATAAGTAAACAAATCACACCAAACTCATTCTGTTAGGTCCACAAAGTTAACTAACCACACAAAACTTCAATACGCATTCGAACTAAGATAGCAAGTCATATATAACTCACTTTGTTTGATTCACGAAGTCAACAAACCACATAAAACTCATACAAACAATTAGAACTAAGTTAATGAACCACACATAACTCATTCTATCTATTTAACGAAGATAACAAACCACAAAGAACTCATATTTAACTCTCATTCGACTCACATTTAAGACACAACTCACATCAGGATCATATGGCCTTATATGTACTCAAATGGTCTGGGTATGGGTTGATAAAACCATAGTAATTAAACCCATGGATTTAATGGTTTTGTATGAGTTATGTGTAAGTTACATGTGGTTTGTTAAGAATTTTTTTTCGTTTGGGATTCTAATAATTTGTTGATGAATGATTCATCCTAAAATGACATGTATACAAAATTTTTGATTAGGGCTGTTCAATCTTGAAGAAATTTCAACATGTCATTGGAATTAAAGAAATTCGCGAAAAGAATGCCAACCAAAGTTTAAACATCTCTGAATTTGTGTGTCTTGAAGAGCATTCATTGAATAGAATCATTCATTGGTACTTTTTGCGGTTTTATAAAAGTAATGTTTCTCGCCTGGAGAATGTTTCGCAGATCCGTTGCTGATGTCATTGCATTATGCATGTGGTATTTTGTTCATTGAGACAAGATTAAAATACAGCAAATTATTCTATGCATGCGCGATATGACTTGTCAAGGACTGTGCACATGGCATTTGATTTTTTTCCTTTCGAGATGGCTTCACCTTGCAATAAAGGTATATTTCTTATCATATAATGAATAAATATATTTATATAATATTAATGGATACTGAGCTGTACTGTTTCTTGTGTCCCCCCCCCCCCCTTTTTTTTTTTTTTTTTTTTTGTTTGGCTTGGATTTTGTTTTTCCCATCAGCTTATTAAACATTAACTTTATTCTTTCCAAATTTAAATATGAGAGAAACAGGAACCATAGCTTCCATCTATCCGTCCTTCTTGAATCCATCTATTACTGTATGACAAATATGGATATTGACCATATCCCAGTATACAGCACAAAATGGATAATTCAGAAAATCAGAAACCGAAGGCATACAAAATCAGGATAATACAGGAACCAAAGCAAATAAACAAACACCTCCACCACATGAAAAGAAGCGGACTCCCTATATGGGAGTGAGACCAGGTGCCCAGGAAGAGTAAACATCTCCTGCTTGCATGCAACACCCGCTGCTTCATTTCGGTAGAACTGTCACATCCGGTTACTATCATTTCGGAAGACATAGAGTACAATCTTTGGTTGGATGGTTCAAATGGTCTTTGACAGAATATCATCCACAATTCTGAAGAATGAGATATCATGTGTATGACGAGTTCCCCATATCGACCGTAGAACTTCCTCAGTGACGATGTCACAAACATATCCCTGACCATGCTGACTGAGAAGCTTGTCTGAAAGACGCCTAGCTCTCAGAACAAAATCCGTATATTTGGTACTTGCTCTGGCATAGCGTATCAACTGAGATATGAACACGCCATAAGCAGGCGATGAAGGGATGTTGCTACTCAGAAAAGGAAAGTTTGTAATGCTGAAATTGAAGTCGTCACGTTTGCCAAAGAGTGAGGTGTTCATGTGACCATCGATGTCGTATACATGTATACATATAATACAATTTTTTCAAATACACTTGGCAAGTCCTTGAACTTTTGTTCATATTTTTTTCTCAAAAGAAGCAATTGTTTCTATAAGTACGAGAATAACTGCAAAATAAGTATTCAAATGGTATAACAGTAAAAAGAAAAATAATAAACCTAAAAGTTGTCAAAGCTAGTTTATCTGCTCTAAAATGATGCTAATAAATTTGAAGACTTTAAACATTTAAACATTAGGATCACTGACGAGGGTTTAGTACCCGAAACGTGCATGTCTGTTCCATGCTGTAATTTTATCTGCTCTAAAATGATGCTAATGGATTTGAAGACGTTAAACATTATTATGGAAAATTCATTGTTTCCATAAGTACTAGGATAATTGCAAAATGAGTATAAAATCGTATAACAGTAATAAGAAAATCATAAACCAAGAAGCTGGCAAAGCAAGTTTATAATGGAAAATCCATTCATGTTGTTATTCTACATAAATCGTACATATGGGATTTTAAATGAAAAAAAAAATACACGGTTGTATTCGAACGTTATAACTTCCGCTCCTACACTCAAAAGAAGAATTTGTTCAGAACAGTAAGAATGACGATTCAAATGAAATTAAGTAGAACTGAGTTGGTATGTGTAGCTATAATTTAATCGGATACAAACACCAAGTACCTCAATATCAGAAAGATGTGGAAAATATTACCAGGAACAATAAAATTACAGCGGAACCCATCAACTATTGAAACAGACATTCGAGAAACAAGCAATGAACTCCAAGCAAAATAACAATATGAATATTTATAAACCTAAAAGCTTTCAAACCTAGGTAATAAAGAAGAAAATAAAAAAAATAATATTAACGAAAAAAACATGTTTACGTGTACAAAGATCATACAGTGACATGGTATCTGAACAAAGGAAATACACAACCAATGTACAACCAAAAGGGCATCGGGTACACTAAACATTTAAATTTCAAAGATATTGGAGAGATCTCCAGGAAGGAAACCCATCACAAAGCATATCGAAGCTCGCCCGCTCACATAACAAATAGTAAATAAACATCAAAGAAGTACCTAACCGATATTCAGTCTCAAAGTCGAGAATTCAAAGCAAAATCGTGAGAATTCCCATCGAAACGGTTGCGAACCCCGGATTGAACAACACAAACTTACACGAAACAACGTCAATTAACAAGATGGGAATATAAGACAAGCAAAAAAAACGCAACCCAGAACAAGTCCAGCAAAGAACATTTTTTTATGTTTTTGATAAAGAAGTTCGTTTTATGAATACATTCAATAAGAAATTATATTCATACAAAATTATTCAACCATGAATTGAAAGTGATTGAATGTAATCATATGAGAAGAAATGTGTTTATTCTTACTATAAGTAATCAATAAGTATAAACATTGAGTAATATTGAGTAATATTATAAGCATATTTCAAGATAAGTTTTTGATTTTTTTTTATTAATGTAGAATAGAAAAAGATATGATATTGCTTAATTGAAAAATCAAAATAGTAAAGGATGTCATAATTCAATTAAGAATCAGTGCGTAAGCTCTTTATTGCCACTTGAGAATTGTCACCTTATAGAAGGAATGTAAATATTGACCTTAAATCGACTATCAATATCTATCATATATGTATATTAAGTTTGTTGTATCTGTAATTGATATACCAATAGACTAAAATTCAATATTTCTTTGACAATGATCTCTCTTGTTCATCATAAATTATTCACAAGAATTATCATATTTCCAATCTAAGGACTAGGACAAAATCGTTATTTCTATCGTTGTACATGTATCCGCCTATATTTCAAATCGTTTGTGATTGTGATTCATTATCAGGCATTTTAGAGTTTATCTTTACAGGAAGATACCTGTGTATGTAGTCATCATTGAAGGTAAACAAGAACGTTCCTTTTAAGAACATGGATTTTAGAGCTATTTTATGGCTACTTTGGGACAATATGACATATTTTACATAAACATAAGTGACATAGACGACTCTCCAGGAAACTGTCAACTGAAGCCAATGACCGAGGGTAAAGTAACCCAGGTCTTCACTGTTAACACAAATGACTATCTTTAGAGGATTGGGTGTACGATGTGCAGATTTGAGAAAATATTATATCATTAATTTATCCGGATAAATTCCATACACAAAACCCAAGCCTTATGTCAATCAAAAGATATACGAATTCTTGAAAAATACATGAATTAAGATAAAGATATGGAGGAGATATCAAACAGTAAAAAAAACAGTATTCTAGAACAGAAATGTCGTCTGCTGCATGTTTGACCCTACAGTCCGCGCAACTCACTTCAGAAATCGGAAAATTGAGGTTTTCTCTACTTTGTTGGCATATTTTCCAATTAAAATTTATACAGGGGGATAGATCTCGAACTCTCATAACTAACAGTGTATGATATATGTCTGTACGACCAATAGTATGCTCACAATGAAAGAAAATAATTTCATAGATAGGGAGTTTTCTATGTTAATTTTAGCATGACGTCGTCGACGTTCTCCATAGACTCAGTGTAAAACATCGCCGACGTCGGGCTAAAATTAACATAGAAAACTCCCTATCTAAAACTATTTCCTTTCACTGTAAGCGTTATATCGGTCGTACAGACAAATATCATACACCGTTAGTTATGAGAGTTCGAGATCTATCTCCCGAATTTTAATCTAAAACTTCAATTTTCCGATTTCTGAAGTGAGCTGCGCGGACAGTAAATACATACATTGACCTTAAACATGACATTGAACTACATTGGGTACTACCTCTAAACATACTCCATTGTCCCTGCTATCCATTTTTTCCATCTCGGCCAAGCGTTTGTTTTGTCAATCTCGTTATCAAATGGGGGAAAGGAGGGCATTTTGAAATTACTTCCCATGTTGCTGGTTCCTTGTTTATGTTCCTGTACTGTCGTAATCAAAGGACGTGATGTGTGTTATTGCTGATTAAAATATACTAAGAACGTTCTGGCACATGTTTCTTTGTTCTTTATTTACGGAACTATGTCTAAGCTACTAATAGGCAGAACGATAACGGTTACGAATATCGGGACATATACATATATTAATATATGTGTTCAAAGATAGATTAAATCCCTGCTCAAATTAGAAAGAAACATATTATTCATCCAAATAAAATCATTGATAAGAATAGGTTTGGGACTACAAAATATTGACTAGAAATTATATGAGTATCGTCAATCTATAAAACAAATGTACTTTGGCAAGATTGCAATCTTAACTTTAACTTTAAAACATTTGTATGCAACGTTTAAGGAAAATAATATTGCAGATTTGACAATTATTGACAACAGATCTATAAATGACACATTTGAATGGTTATCATTTATATCTTAGATGTTATCGATTATTAAAGTAATTTTCGAAACTATAGGCAACATAAGAAGAAATAATCATATGTTTGGCTAGTGCATACATGACATAAAACATTGATGATCACAAATAACATAGAATGACCTTCCGGAAAACTATTCAAAATATAGAGATTTTTGTTTTTCCCCCTCTACATTGAACACATCACACGGATATAGTAGAAAACACAGTGGTTAAGCACAGATAGGCATAAATGTATTTATCTACGTTGCATTTAACGACTGGGGTAAAGTGCTTGTATGACAAAGGTAAAGGCAGGTGTACTTTCAGATTTGAAGAAAACTGACTGCGCAACTTTACGTTGTCTTTGTACATATTTATTTCTATGAATAAATCTTCATGCTGCGTACGTGGCAAGAGGCGACTCCCATTTGGTGTTGTGTTTAGTTGATAAATATTCTATTTTCGTTTAAACAGAGCAATTAGACAATAAATAATTATATAGAGGGTTTATTGTGCCCTTGTCATTTTCCCAACGATTTTAATTATGTGCTGTAGTCTGCAAAGTATCTAGGACTTCTTCGATTTTAACCTCGTAATATAGTATGAATTGTCGTCTGACCTGTTCGTTGGTGTTACATGGAAATCTGTGTCGTCTTCGATTTCCTGTTCCTCATCCCTTATTTTTGGATTTGTTGGTTTGAATAAGGATGAGTTTCGCGTTATTTTTCTGTCTGTATTTCTGGCGGTGATCATACTTCCTTTTCAGTAACTATAAGTGCTGTTGGATGGTATGCTGGTGATGTTCACCAAGTAGTTCAAATGTTAAACGTCTTCAAAGTCAATAGCATCATTTATAAACTGATAAATTTGCATCATTGACCAGACATGCACGTTTCGGGTACTCAACCCTCGTCAGTGATCCTCAATCCAAATAAATGTAATATGACCAAAGAGGGTGAAAATTATTATGTAAAAAATGTACCGAAATATGTAGCAGGATGGGTGGGATATGATGCTACAGGTCCCACGTTTTAGAAATTTCAAGAATTTTAGTACCAGAAAATTTTGAATGCGTTGAAGAGACAGACGATCAACCGAAGTTGATCGAACTTGGCTGCATGTGTCCTCGGGGACTAAGTAACACAGAGTCAACATAACGTCAGACAGTGCATGCATTTTATATACTGTGTTCTTCATCATGCATTAACATCGTGGGCGGGTGCGGCTAGCCAATAGGGGATGCTTACTCCTCCCGGGCACCTGATCCCACCTCTAGCTTGCTAGGGGTCCGTCGATGCTCAATTTCGTGCTCTATTGTGAGTGCTGTTGAGATTTTCGTCAGGATCTTCTTTAACTCTTTGGTGATTTCGCAAGGTTTTGCGTGATTCTTCTTGTCGGCATGAACTTTCATTCGCGCTTTGGCGTTTTCATCGTTTTTGGCTACTAGTTCATCGTTGGGTGGTGTTTTCATGCGTAAATGCGGGATCTTCGTTTGGACTTCTCTCCCGAACAGAGGGTGGAACGGTGTTATGCCGGTTGAGATGTGTGGTGTTGCTCGATACTGTCAGAGTAATCGATACATGGATTGCTTAGAATTTCGGTGTTCGACTTCATCTGCTTTTATGTTTTTCATTAAAGGTGTTTTGAAAGATTCAGCTTGAGTGTTAGCTCTTGGCCATTCTGTTGTTATTTTGTTGTGATGGGATCCTGTGTTTTGATCCTGCGTATTGGCTTAATTGGTATGAGGTAAATGGACTGCCGTTGTCTGTTTTAATGGATTTCAGTATACTGAACATTGATATTATATTGACGAGAATTGGTATTACTGCATTTGCAGAGACGGATCTTGTTATTTCGACTACAAGGTATCTCGAGTATTCATCGATCACCATGAAGAGATACTCTCCAGATGGGAGAGGTCCTCAGAAGTCGGCGCTTAGATTTCTCCAAGCTCTTGATGGCATCTCTGACATCTTGAGTGGTTCCATGATTTTTCGTGTTGTTGTTGATTGACACGGTTGACGATTACTAATAATCTTGTCTACTTGGCCGCTTAGACCTGGAATAAACCCAACCGTTATCGGGAGTTCGCTTCTTTACATATGGTGGAGGTTTTTGTTTGTTTGCTTTGGTTCCTGTTTTTTTTCCTGATTTTGTATGCCTTCGGTGTCTGATTTTCTGAATTATCGATTTTGTGCTGTATACAGGGATATGATCATTATCCATATTTGTCATTCAGTCTCAAAGTCGATAAGGCAATGCAAAATCGTGAGAATTTCCGTCGAAACGGTTGCGAACCCCGGAATGAACAACATTCCGAAGTGAGACTAGGTACCCGGGGGAGTCAGCGCCTTTCCTGGCTTGTACTTGATCGTAATTTTGTAAGGTTGAGTTGCTGTATGGATGGCTTCGACCTTCGCCTTCGCCTTCTTTTTGAAATACTACGCCTAAGAAACTTATTTTCTTCTTGTTTTATTCTCATTTTCCTAAGTTGAACGTAAGTCCATTTCTTTGACGTGCTTTGAATGTTTCATGTAAAGCAGCGGCATGCTGAGCTTGTGATTTCCCATACACGAATATCTCGTCAGAGAGATTCTTTGCATTTTGTACTGTTCGGATAGATTTTCTGATAGTTTCCTGGAACAATTCCGAAGCAGAGGCGATTCCAAAGCTAAGCCTTTTGTATCTGAATAACCCCATGTGTGTAGAGAAGGCAGTGATGTATCGGGATGATTCCTCCAATTCGAGCAGGTGTTATCCGGATTTTAAATCCAATTTACTGAATACCGTAGCACTGTTGAAATCATAAATAATTTTGTCTACAGTTAGTAATATGTGTCATTCTCTCATAATTGCGACATTTGCTTGCCTCAGGTCGACGTAAAGTCTGATTTCACTTCTATTTTTCTTTGATGTTTGATGGTGTCACTATCAGCGACACCCAAGGAGTTGGGGTGTTCACGCTTACCCTCTCTATGATGCCCTGCTTTAACAGAGATTCGAGTGAGTTCTTTCTCGACTTTCGGTTTTAGGTGGAATGGCGTTCTTCACTTGACCTCCTTTGTATTTTCCTATTTCTTTGAAAACATCTGGGTATGCAGTACGTTTTAGGCTTTGTTTTGATTTTGTTGATTATCTTGACTAGCCCTAGCCTAGACCCAGTTGTGAAGCTGAGGAGTGCTCCGTGACCTCCTTTTACAACGTAGAAAGTGTCAGTGTCGAATATCTGTTTCGATTCTATCTGAAGCTGGCACATTCCAATATTTTCGATCGATTTTGAAGTTCCATAAGCCATCAGTTTTATTTTGCTATTATGTAGCTTTGATGCTATCGAATTTGAAGACGTTTAACATTTGAACTACTTGCTGAGTGGCACTGCTGGTGGACCAGAAGTCCCCGAGGGCACATGTGGCCAAGTTCGATCAATTTCGGTTGATTGTCTATCTCTTCAACACATTTGAAATTTTCTGTTACAAAATTTCTTGAAAATTCTAAAAATGTGGGTCCTGTAGCATCATAGTCCACAAATTCTGCTACGTCTTTCGGTACATTTTTGGACTCGAACATTTGATAGGCCTATTTTCATGTATGTAGTTTCATCAAGGATATTAACAGTCGCCTCAGTATCTATCATCATTTGGAATTGTTTTCCGTTTGGTTGTACGGTTGTTGTAGGTGATTTCTTTCCAGATGCGATGTTGTTTAAAGTAGCCGTGATCGAATAGGAATTTTCTTCGTCTGTTGAGCTATGTATAACACTTTCTTCGCCTTCGGTTTTTACGGTTCTGATGAAAGGCTTCCTTTTGAATCGAGTCCGGGCTAGACCTTGTTTTCTTGAACAACAAAGGTCTTCTAAGTGGTTTTGGTTATTGCAATTCTCGCATGTATGCCCTATGGCTGGACATGGTCCAGGTGAAGAAAGTCACCTCCATAGTTCCAGCATTAGTTTGATCAGGAAGTATACGTTGGTGGTCCATATTGTCTGAAAATTTGTCTTGAGAAATTATTATGGTTCCCTCTACCTCTTGGAATAGTACTATGTCCTCTAGGTTCATAATTATTATTGTTTCTGCATGGTTTGTTTTTGTCTGGTTCGTTTTGGAAGAACTCCCCCTCGTATGTGCATTTTGTTTATCGTTTCGGGTAACAATTAATTTTCCATCGTCGATGCTTGTTGGTCTGTTATTTCAAGAGTGTGGCCTAGAGTTTGTGTATCGTCTAGTTTTTTATCTGGTTCAAGAAGTATCCTTCGTCGTAGCCGATTGGAGCAGCAGTGTTGTATCACTTGTGTTAGTATTTCGTGTTCGACATTGTAGAATTCACATCTTTTGGCAAGTCAACGTAGTTCGATGACGTATTCATCAAACGATTGGCCCTGTGTTTGTTTGTAGTTTCCGAATGTGTAAATTTCCCTGTATTTGTTTGTAGTTTCCGAATGTGTAAATTTCAATCTGAGTGTTCTTCTTTGGATCGAAATATTCCAGTAGCACTGCTTTCTTGTCCTTTTCTCCTGCCAGGTGGAGAAGTAGTGCTCTTTTGTGGACGTCATCAGTCATCTTTAACCCTACAAGTATTGTCAAATAAGTTTACTAAACGTGCTATCCGTTTTTTTTTCCATCTCGTTATCAAATGGGGGAAAGGAGGGCATTGTGAAATTACTTCCCATGTTGCTGGTTCCTTGTTTATGTCCTTTTATTCTCATCGCCAAATGACGTGATGTGTGTTTGTTATTGCTGATTAAAATATACTAAGAAAGTTCTGGCACATGTTTCTTTGTTCTTTATTTACGGAACTAATTCTAAACTACTAATACACAGAACGATAACGGTTACGACTATACGGACATATACATACATTTATATATGTGTGCAAAGATAGATAACTCTAGAATAAAATGCAAGACATTACACCTGCCCAATTAAGCAAAGACAAATATGAAAAATGTATCTTCAATGACACCCCACCTTTAACCAAACTTTAACATCTATTTTGACAAAAAGTCTAAAAAAAATCCAAAATATCAATGAAAGAACATGTCTATTTCTTGAATCATACAAGGTTTAAGGAAATTTCGTCAAAACTTTTTTATAACTTTTTAAAGGATGCTTATTTCACCCTATGTACATTACCTTCACCATGAAAGTAACATTGACCTATATTTGATGCTAAGTCTTATCATGCTGATGTATGATGTAGATCAAGAAAGTTATAGCCAAATTTGTGAAAGTGTGACTACCAGACAGACAGACAGGCAGACCGCTTTTAACGAAATATCACACTCGTTTCAGTAGCCTCCGCTAGATATATTTCTAAGACATCTCCATGCCTGCTGGAATGCTGCTGTGATAATTTACAACAGTTTGAAAATCTTTGTGCCTGTAAATTGTTTGAATGTAGAGAAACTTGTTATATACCTTATCAATATGGTAATAACATTACACATGTGCACATACTGTCGTATTATTACACACAATCTGTAATCTGTATTATCAGAAAAAGAAAAAGAAACGGAACAGTCGATTGAAAAAGAGAATAGTAGAAGCACAAAGGACATCATTTTGTAGTCCCCAGTGCATTATGGTGCATGAAAATTTGTTTGAAATCTTCAGTGCAAGAACGCAATTTATTGATGATGATGCTGTCGGATAACGCACTGTATCATTTAATTCAAACATATTGAATATCACACGAATCATGCTACAAAAAGGTATCTAATTGAGTATGATTGTAAAGGAAGCTTTAAATTTACTTTTGCAAAGGACTATATATGGTTAATATAGTACAGTGGCCCCCTTTCTGGGCAGAATCTGAAGTTTTCATGAAGTAATGAATTTGTACCAATATTTATTCTACAATGTATGCTACTAATGAAATGATGCATATTTGTTTTGTTTCCTTTCTCACTTTCATAGAATTTGGGCTCCAAAAATGGTGTATTTTGCTAAATTTCTGGAAAAACGTCATTTTTTGGGCTCATTTTCGACAAACTTCCTATCAGTTAGTATCGAGCGGGCTTCTGAATAACTTTTTTATTTTGATATGATGTTACTTTTGTACGTCTCTAAGTGCATGCAAAAGGAAAAAGTTGTTCACGATCCCGCTCGATATTATAACAATAATCAAGAATCATGCAATTTTTCGCGAAAATTTGACATAATCACCGGTTTTCATGATATTTATGCAAAATTTACAATGTCTTACAAATCGAGGGGTAGTTTTTGAAACTAGATTTCTCAAAATATAGATATTTAATTTTCTAAAAATGGCAACAAAATTTAATTTTGGAGAAGTCCATTTTAGGGGGCCACTTTACTATGTAAACCATACATACTCCTTTTACCAGGATTATTGCTTGAAAAATATCTTTGTCTTATTTTTCGACTAAAATTAATGCATGGAAATAACATGGACACAACAGTTATATCGAATCTTACTCATGAAACAAATAGGGGATCTCCAGCAACACCAGGTTGCAGCACCAACAGCAAAACCCCAAAACACGCAATGCAAAAACACAGAGCAGACAAGCACAGATAGATACGCAAAAGGGACAAGGAACGTCAACGCACAGAACAGAAACATCAAACACATAGGACTACACATAAACCAACGGGACCAATAAGCAACCGTTGCCAACTTAGGACGGCTATCTGCCACGGAAATAGTCATACCCTTATGAAATAAATTAAACAAAACAAACGAGCGTTTGGCAAGTAAACAATACACATATCGACCTGACGTCTCATCAGTTTACTGAAACACACAACACACATTATACATTTGAATGTTATACATGTATTTACGTACTAAAAGAACTTAAAAATCAGTTTATCGTCAGTAGTGCGGTACATTTGTCTCAAATAGTGGCAAGTCGGTAGTCATTATGTCAAACTACACGATTTTATACAAATAAAATCTGTATATCAAAAACAAAACTTTTTAAAAATCATGTACAAGTCCTTAAAGATTATGCTAGAAATTTTGCATTGGTTAACACGTTTTTAAGAATTTCTTGCAATCATTGTATAAATGTATACGGAATTAATAAATACGAATTAATGTCCTGTAGCATCATATCTCACACATCCTGCTACGTTTTGCGGTACAGTTTTGTACAGACTATATTTCACACTCTTTGACCATATTACATTGTTTAGACTGAAGATCACTGACGAGGGTTAAGTACCCGAAACATGCATAACTGGTCCATGCTGTAAATTGACCTGCTCTTAAATGATGCTATCGAATTTAAGAGGTTTAACATTTGAACTAATTGTTGAGTGTCATTGCTTGTGGACCTGGAGTCCCCGAGGGCACATGTAGCCAAGATCGATGAATTTCAGTTGATCGTCTGTCTCTTCAACACATTCAAAACTTATGTTTTGAAAAACCTTGAAATTTCTAAAACGTTGGTTCTGTAGCATCATACCCCACTCATTCTGCTACATTTTTCGGTACAGTTTTGGACATACTAGATTTCACATTCTTTGGCCATATTACATTGTTTAGAGTGAGGATCCCCTCCTTTCTTTTACGAGGGTTAAGTACCCGAAACGTGCATGTCCATGCTGTAAATTGATCTGCTCTTAAATGATGCTGTTGGATTTAGGACATTTAACATTAACATAGCTTAAAATATTTCATGGTAATGTACAACACACATCACAAAGTGTTCATTTGTATCATTTCAAATATTCAAATATCATGAATAGTTAAAAACCTTCGGTCAACTGCGGTTGATCGTCTGTCTCTTCAACGCATTCAAAATTTTCTGGTAATAAAATTCTAGAAATTTCTAAAACGTGGGTCCTGTAGCATCATATCCCACCAATCCTGCTACATCTTTCGGTACATTTTTTACATAATTATTTTCTTCCTCTTTGGCCATGTGACATTAAGGATCACTGACGAGGGTTGAGTACCCGAAACGTGCATGTCTGGTCCATGCTGCAAATTTATCCGTTTATAAATGATGCTATTGAATTTGAAGACGTTAAACTTTTACACTGGACCGATTGTCCAATTCTCGTTCAGAATACATTTTATTTGATAACTTACTTATCTAGCTAGGTATCTTCATAGTCCTGCATCATACGTCATACGTTAACATTTTGCGTTCTTTTAAACCTTTTGATAATCGGAAAAGGGGGGGGGGGGGGCGCACGTGATCCGGACAACCGCATCATATGCTTCTCGCGTGTCAGATGACCGTCCTAAGTCGGCATCGGTTGCCCATGGGTTTCGTTGGTTTATGTTTGTTTTTTGTGTTTGATATTTCTAAGGTGTGAGCTGATTTTCCTTTTCCCTTTGCGTCTCTTTCTGTGATTGTCTGCTCTGTGTTTTTGCATTAGGTGTTTTGGAGTCTTGTTGTGGATGTTGCAGCCAACTGTTGTTGGAGATCCCCTTATTTGTTTCAAAGGGTTCAAACCACATTTTTGAAAGAAAACGATTTCATTTATTCATCATTCATTCGTTCCTTCCTTCATATTCATCCATGTTTGGGTATTTTTTTCTCGTTTACACGACTGATTACTAGTATGTGCGCCATATGTGCATACTACAACACGATAGAACTATAAAGTCATATTTGGACATAACGCTGTCCTATGACACTGATTGTCACATAAACACCTCAATCTATGATTAACGTGATTACTTCAGTTTCAGCATCACACACTTCCCTTTCCTGAGTAGCAACATCCTTTCATCGCCTGCTTATGACGTTTTCATACCCCATTCGATATGTTATGCCAGTATGCAAGTAGCAAAAATACATATTTTGTTCTGAGAGCTAGGCGTCTTTCAGATAAGATTCACAGTCAGGGATACGTTTGTGACCGACTAACATTGTCACTGAGGAATAATAAATATGGATAATGACCATATCCCTGTATACAGCACAAAATTGTTAATTCAGATACCGAAGGAAGTTCTACGGTCGATACGGGGAACTCGTCATACACTATGAAGTTCCATTGTCAAGAATCGTGAATGATATTTTGTCTTAGACCATTTGAACGATCAAACAACAGAGTATGTCATGTTTATTCCGAAATGGAAGTAACCTGATGTGATATTTCTACCAAATTGAAGCAACGGGTGTTGCATGCAAGTAGGAGATTATGACTCTTCTTGGGCACCTGATCTCACTTCTAATTGAGAGTTCGCTTCTTTTTTTTTTCTTTGGTTCCTGTTTAATCCTGATTTTATATGCCTTTGGTTTGTGATTTCTTGAATTATCAATTTTGTACTGTGTATTGGGATATGGTCATTGTCCATATTAGTCATTCAACCCCATATATGTACATATCTTGTTTTAAATCAATATTAGTAGTCAGCGGCTAAGAATTATTTTCTTGCAAAAAGTCTTTTAATATGATCTAATTGTTATTAAAAGATGATACACAAGTCATTCGAGGTAAAATAAACATATTACATAAAGAAACTCAGCATGAAAACATACGTCTACATAGCTGTCTGCACTACGACGCCTGCTCATTTATACTTCGGCAATCAAGTCCGATCTCCGCCGAGTGACCACATGTGCTATGTTGAGATAAATGTTGAGATATATATCCCCCTATATAAATTTCTGAAGTGAGCGGCGATGACAGTAAATCATACTTCGATATGGAAAACATTTTAAACTTCAAAATGTTATTTCGTAGATTGATTTAGCTTCATTTTGCTACTTTGTATCAATACTATGAATGTGAAGCTAAATTTAAGCCTTCAATTATTTGAAGTACTTTCAAAACATCTTTTAAAACATCTCTTAACGTGTCAGAAGGCACATATCACAAACGTAATGTGCATCATTCACGGCCAAACTGCCTGAACTTTAAACTAGTGAAGAGGCAATACTTCCTTCTGTTACATTTAAGTGTTATTTCCCCTCACTCTCTCTTTCCGCTTCTTAATTCTTTCGCTCACTGTTGAGGACGATTTTTCAGTATTATGTCGTCTGCTAAACCTTTTCTGGAACCACTCCCGCCTTATGCGCTGTTCCTCCTCCTCTTTTGACAATGTCTTTACCATTTGGACATCCTCTGAATGCCTCCAAGACTTGACACTGTCTATAAATTCCTTAGATTGTTTTGTTTCCTCGTCGACTGTACACCTCATTCTTTGGAGCAAGGTACTTATATCGACAGAGTTTGCCGATTCCCTATTTTCCTAGAATGTGAAGGGACAATGATTTTACAAGTTCTGGATATCATTGAAGTTTTATCGGTAGTATGGGAGTTTTTGTTTTCTATAGAAATAAAGAATTCGCCATTAACATCAATATATCGATGCACAGATATACAGTTAATATTCAGATTTCAATTTGCACAAAAACATATCTCCGCGATTCTCCTATTATAAATTTATAAAGTAATAAATAAACTTGCAATACATTCTAAATTCTACTTGTGATAAGCTATTGATTTTTTCCCTTGAATCTTAAACAAGTGTATAGGTTAAGGCGTATGCTCAATTAAAAAAATGTGGGAAATTAAAAAGAGCAAAAAACAACTCCTCTTTGTTCGAAGCAAGATATAAAAAAATCCTATATAATAACATATTTATCCTTAAGGGTATTCTTACCCTGTCTTGATGATGACCTAATGACCATTCCAGATTGTCTAATTCCTCAATGAATTCGTCAATCGTTTCACCAATATCATCCAAAATACCACTTTCGTTTGATCCAGTCGTTGAAATACTACAACATGCACCGTTTTCTGATAATGTCTCTGACTTTTGATAATCTCTCCTAAAATTTTCCGCTGTCCTTATTTCCTTTGATTTTGAAGCTTTGTTTGATGACATGGAGTCTTTAGATGCATATTCATTGGTACTTCTAAAACGGGATCCCGTAGTTTTTGACGGCACTAGTGCCTGCTTTCCTAAATTTCGTCGAACACGGTGCATGATTCTATATCTGTTAATAATATTTCATATAGTATATTCCAAATGTTTTCCATCAACAAAATTGAAGATTTTTTCACTCACATGATTTTTCATTTCAAAAAGTAAGTCTTTTCTTCGTTTCAATGAGTGCATCCATAGATGATGCTTTCTTTTTTTCATGTTCCCATTTTTGAGTGTTCGATTCTTCTTTCTGTCGCAAAACAAGACAATATATATATCACCTCTGGATTAAACAAATAATAACTGTTAAAACAAATTTCAAGAAAAGATTCATTTCACATTAATGAGTCGAGTTTGTATTCCATTTCAACTCTAAGTGAAGTTGTCTTTATGTGATAATCATTGCAAAAAGAAAGAACCTTGGATGATTACAATGGGATACGATACAAAACTTTTTCTTTTAAACGGTTTGACAGACATTGTTTTTCTAAATCAAATTTTCGATATAAATTTCATGATAATGGACCAATCTATAATTCAAATAACAAATAAAAGACAAATGAAGGTCATTAGAAGCTTGATAATGAAAGACTAAATATCAAACCCATGACGGATTATGCGAAATGAAAACCGTATTGTTATATGGTAGCTGGACTAAAAGGTATGGTAATGGACAAGCAAATTCATTTAAATATGTTCGGCAAAGTTTTCGTATAAGATCGATTCTCGAAGCATTTAGTTATTGTTTGTTTATGATATGTCATTGTTTGTTTATGATATGTCAATTAACATCCTAAAGATGTGTAGGTAAACTGAATAGAACTGTAATCAATTTGTTTATTTAAGAATGATACAAATTTATAGGCAGGGATGTAGATTTGTACACGTATATTAATGACGCTTGTTTTGTATGTAGAAGAGCTCACTTTGCATGCTCTGTTTTATAAAAGGAAATATTTATTACAAATCATTCATCGTCATATCTCAAAGAAAGTCAAGTCAAGAGTCAAACAAAATTTGGAGTTGTGCACTTTCTGCATAGTAAATGCAGTCAAATTTAAATTCAAAACATAAAAACCAAAGGGCGCTATTGTAATACAGTTAGCTGTATTAGAATGTTTTTCGACATTAAATAAGTACCACCGATTACTCGATTTGACGGCCTTATATAACATGTGGCCGACCTAGGGTATCCTTTGCTGTTACTTTTTTATGATTCTTATCTAAAGGATAGTACTGAACAATTCTAGCTTGGTTGCCGTTCTGGCAACCTTGAGCAACTCTTTTTATCGGCGGAAATTCAAAATGGCCGCGAAATGCCTTCCACCAATTGATGAAATGACATGCCGTATAATATGTTCTGAAAGCTCAAAATTTTGTAACTTGTATTGCAGAAAAAAAACCTAACTAGATTCACATAGCTGCTGACAGTTGAAATAAAATATCCATAATAAAACAGCACGCAGATCTTGTCTTTGAATGTTTGTTCTCAGCAATGTTTTCCTCTTCATGTTTTTTTTTTTTTTTCTTAAGTTCTTTAAATTTTATGATTTGTTTCGTTTTCTTTCGTTTCGTTTCGATCTATTTCGTTTCGATTTGTTTCGTTTCGATTTGAATGATTCCTTTCGTTTCAATTTGTTTCGTTTCGCACTTTACAGGGACCCACCAGGGCATGTTTTGGATAGTAAATCCTTATTCATGTAAAAAAAATTAGAATGGCCAATTCTTCCTTTTTCTGAGAGTCAAGATTTGCTTGTAACTGTTAGCAACAAATTTAAACGAGAACATTTTTTTCTTCGTATTGTGCATCTGTGCACGGAATATTTATCAGTTGCAAAATAAAACTGTCTTTAATTTCCGAGTTGATTTATTATTGTCGAAATTGATTTATTTTATTCCATTTTCATCTAGAAACATAACTAACACATGTTACACATAAAAAGTACTTTAACAAATGCATTTTTGTATATTTCTGTTCGTTATTTTACATTTTGAGTACGTTGTAAATAGGTGCAACGCACTTGTCGCGTAAGGGAGTTAGGAACCCGTGCGTTAGTAATACGTGTAAGTACAACACCAATACGATGAAGCAGAAAACGTGTAGCGATCGTACGATGTAAGGAAGTTGCATATCACCTGTACAGCATATAATACATATATCACTCCATTTAACCGTACGTGTGACGTGCGTTGACGCACTCCGTTCGTACTCTTGTAACTTCCTTCCTTGCGTCTTCAGAAAAACGTAGCGCGTTTAGCCTCTCCAACCATGCACTTTCAAAAAACACGCACGGCGGGTAGTGACAAGGGCTTAAATGAAGCCCTTATTTCATTACCTCATAACATTTATTTGGGCACATTTTACTTTTTGGTCAAAAGTGTCCCTCTACTAGATGTGAATGTTTATATTGTACATACTTGAACGTATACGTATAATGAATTTCAAGTACTTTCTGTAAAATTATTGTAAGAGCATATTAAGTAAAGCAACATTGATAGAGTAGAAAGTTGAAAATGAAATGAACACGACACCCTTCATAACAATAAAGTTGAACATAAACAACGCAGTTTAATCTTACCATAATTCAGACTTTCATAAAATATAAAAAAATTTCCCCTGAATTTATTCCTATCGTAAATGACTTATCACTGAATATATATACTTAACAAGCGAAAATGTTCCTTTATATGAGTTTTTGAATCAATACTGCCATTCATACAAGCGACATTATTAATAACCCTAGTGCATTGATCTAAGCTTGGCAAACACATGCTCTTTATTCTTTGACCTATCCCTGTTTTCATTTATGTAATAATTATTTGTTATTTACTTAATTAGCCGTGTTAATTTCAAAATTTTGTTTACCTGCACACTATGTTTAATGATTTTGAATTGAATTTGTATAAAAGTGGAATTGTTTTGTTGATATTGGCCAGACGGAAAGGCTCTGTATTCTTAACGTAATGTACCTTGAATTCAAAAGAAGAAAAGAAGAACCGAAACCTGGTTATTGAATCAAGAATCAAGAACAAATATTCTTAAGCAAAGTCGATCTGATAAGACGAATAAGTAAAAATAACGCCTTCCAATTTGCCTCCGTGGTAATCTCAATCCATACATCGAGTGAAAAATAGCACGCAACACATCCTACACAAAATTTAGAGCCGCTCATTTTGGCAAGCAAGAGGAAATTACATGTAACAGTCTATATTATAGACGGCGCCAGGAAAATTCATTTCGGTTAATTCAACCTGTATGACATTAAGCACTACTGACAAGAATTAAATATTCGAAATACGTTTTATATTAAAATTGGTACTTAAGAACATATATATCAACATCGACAATGCAAAATATACATGTAACAGAAATGACTACGCTGCAGCAAAATTATACACATGGTTACAACAAGAAAAAAGGACATGCAAAATAAGCACATCTAGAAACCTCCTTAGACCACAAGGACAAGGTGAGCAATCACACAACGAGGACCAACTTACAAAAAGCAATTAAGAATGAAATACAACAACTCACTAATGGATAGTTTCCACTGTTCACTTGTAGCCTACGGTATTCTGCAACTTAAAAACACCTACCCTAAAAGACGATTCATATAAATTCCCTTTATCGAAAAAGGTTTTGATCTTCTGAACATCTCTAATATATTTTTCAGGATCATCGCGTACAAAGTACCATTCCTCAATATTTTTGAGAATTTAGAACCCCCTGTTATTTGATACAAATATAAGAGACATATTCGAAATTTGGTTGAACTACATCAAAGTTACATCAGATTCTAAAATACTTTAATCATGAAAATGATTAAATTAAATTTAAACTTGAGAATGTGCAAAGACTGATTATCTATATAAACCAGCTGGTCAAATTGTTACAGGTGACTTTTCATTTATTCAAGAAAGACTATGCAATAAAGTAATTATTAGAAAAAGGGGTTGCTTTCAAAGAAAGAAGAAGGACAGACATGTTGATTCCCATATGCCCACAAACTTCGATTTCGTTTCTTTGAAAGCAACCCCTATTTCTGATAATTTGTTTGGACGTCTTCCATTTTTATGTCTTCAAATTAGACAGGCGTAAGGGAATGTATTATTTCGTTTACCTCTTAATATTATTTCGTTCCCTCTAATTATTATTTCATTTGCTCGAAATAGTGTTTTGTTCCCTCGAAATATTATATCGTCCCCTCGAAATATTATTTCGTACGCACTAAATATTATTTTGTATGCATGAAATATATCATTCTCTCGAAATATCATTTCGTACGCACGAAATAATATTTCGTGCCCTCTAAATAATATTTCCTTCCATTGGAATACTATTTCGTTCCATCAAAATAGTATTTCGTTCCCGTAAAATTTTATTAAGTTCCCTCGAGATATTATACCGTTACCTCGAAATATTATTTCGTACGCACTAAATATTATTTCGTACGCTATAAAGATATCGTTCCCTCGGAATATCATTTCGTACGCACGAAATATTATTTCGTACGCACTAAATATCATTTCGTACGCACGAAATAATATTTCGTTCCCTCTCAGTAATATTTCCTTCACTTAGAATAATACTTCGTTCTATCGAAATATTATTTCGTTCCCTCGAAATATTATTTCGTTCCTTCGAAATATATTTCGTTTCCTCGGGATATTATATTGTACGCAAGAAAAATATCGTTTTCTCGAAATATCATTTCATACGCACGCAATAATATTTCGTTCCCTCTAAATAATATTTCTTTCCATCGGAATACTATTTCGTTCCCGTGAAATTTTATTTCGTTCCCTCGAAATATTATATCGTTACTTCGAAATATCATTTCGTACGCACTAAATATTATCTCGTACACAATAAAGATATCGTTCCCTCGAAATATCATTTCGTATGCATGAAATATTATTTCGTACGCACGAAATAATATTTCGTTCCCTCTCAATAATATTTCCGTCACTTAGAATTATACTTCTTTCCCGCGAAATATATTTCGATTCTTCGACATATTATTCCAATCCTTCCAAATATTATTACGAGTGAACCATTTAACTTTTTTTTAATGCTGCCATCTACTGCCACGGTAGTACAAGAGTTATTGCAAAATAAGTATAAAATCGTATAACAGTAATAAGAAAAGCCATAAACATGGAAGCTTTCAAAGCTAATTTATGATGTAAAATCCATTTATCCTTATATCCTTCATAAATCGTACACACGGGATTTGTAGATAAAAACAATACAGGGTTGCATTTCCGTGTAATAACTTAAGCTTTTACATTCAAACGAAGAACTTTTATAAAACCGTAAGCATGAAAGATCAAATTTAATTTATTAAAATTGATTTGGTAAAATGTTTATGACAGCTATAACTTATTGGAAACTTATCAAGTACAGGTAAAAATAGGGTTTATAGTCTCGTTCGCCTCAGCATCACGCGACTTGTACATTTACCTCCCTAGCGAGACCTGTTCAAAACAGGGCAATCTCAGTTCCCTTGCATGAGATACATGCAGAGCTTCCTTTTAGGCGTTTATGCTTTTCATTCACATTTTAAGCACATCTCGCGTACCAGGTACCCGGTTTACTCTTCCCTCGGGTGAAGAGAGTGCAACGTTGTGTAAAGTAAATTGCACGATGTTACAATGGTTTTTCAATGATCGGCGATGGTGAGACCCATGACCTATGGGTTCGTAGTCCACGGTGCTAAACACTACGCCACCAGCACTATCAGGCACCTCAATCATTGTGTGAAATTAAAACACAAAAGCTAATATTAGATTCCAAAAATTACGCAAAAAGAAAAATTGGACAAACAGACGAAGAATAATCTCCGAAAAAACACGAAGGAAAATCTCCAGTGTCGATTTCATGTAAGAAGGATATGGGAAAATCTGAAGGAGGACTGCATAATCCTCAGGGCTGAAACAAACAGTGTATTCCAGACGAGTCAAAGAAGATCCTGACGACAATCCCAACAGCACCAACAATAGAACACAAAAATGAGCATCGACGGACCCCTAGCAAGCCAGAGGTGGGACCAGGTGACCGGGAGGAGTAAGCATCCCCTGTTGGCTAGCCCCATCCGCTGTCAAGATTCATGCACGAAAATGAAACAATATATAAAACACATACACTGTCTGAGTTTATCTCCATAAACAAAGTGCTATGGCGACCATGTCAGAGAAAATATTCAAAACACTTACTGTCAAACCTCTCACGTTGAACTTTTTTACGAAACAGTAATATGGAGAATCATAAATCTAGAAGCTTTCAAACCTAGGTAATAATAAAGAAAATCAAAAGTTATAATAACACATAAACACATCAATATTTTTAATTTACGTGTACATAGATCATACAGTCACATGATATCTGAACAAAGGCCATACACGGTTGCAAATCATTAATGTACAGCTTAAACAGCATCGGGTACATAAAAATTTCAGATTATTCGAGAAATCTCAAGGCAGTCAACCTAGCAAAAAGCACAGCGAAACTCGTCCTCTGATGCAACCAAAAGTAGACTTCGAACGAAACAACTTCAATAAACAACAGGAGACAATTAGACACACAAACACTCACCCAGAACAAGTCCAACAAACAACCAAGTTATCTTTTTGATAAAGAGGTTTGTTTGATTAACAGGTCCGATCAGAAATAATATTCCGACAAAATTAATGAACATTGAACAAAAGTGATTAAATGTACGCATTTGAGAATAAAGATCAAAGAAGTACCTATCAGTTATTCAGTCTGAATTTCGAGAAGGTAAGGCAAAATCATCAGAATTTCCTGGAACAGTATACCAGAGCAAGTATTGATGTTTTTTTTCATTTTCATAGTAAATATTACAAATTACGAAGAAACTTTAGGTCAAGTTTATCGATTCAACGAACTAGTAAATACTTCCTGGACTTTTTACAATTATTATTGTCAACTTCTTTTGAAATTCGGACTCATATGAGCAACAGAGTATATTACTTTGGGCATGTCACTACGTGCATTTAATGGTGACATAATTAACAAAATAAGAAGGATCAAACGTGGATAGAATTACCATCGAATTTTGTAAGAATCATCAAACGCATTTTATACTTCAGATATGATCTTTCTTATTCCCATATTCACACTGTTATCCTCATAAAAAGTGCAAATAACAAAAGGATCATCCTTCCGTCTTGATCAAAAGATGACAGAAAAGTAAACATTTATTATTTTTGACGCTTTTTCAGACATAGAGAGAAAAATAATTAATCGCCGGGTGTCATAATTGACAAGGAAATATAATCCTCGTGTCCGTGATTTGCTCTGTCAATGACTCGGCAAGCCTCGTCATAGTACAAGAAAATCCATTCGGGTTAAATTTCATTGTCAATGCTCACACCCGATGATTGGTTCTATTAGTCAACAGACGGACTTGTCTTGGTACTGGACCAATCGCCTTTTACCAGCGTATTCTTAAGAATTGCACCCTGACTGATTGTGACGACAGGACTCCATGGCGGGGCCCGGTCAAACCTCTTTGGAGAAGACAGGGTCCCCACCACATGTCTTCTCTGAATCTCAGTTTGACTCCTAGGGGAATAACATGCATGAGCTCGCTACGGAGAGCAGAGCACGGACGATTATGTTTTTATATCCATGTATCTTTGGCCTCTGCGTCGTGTTGTCTGTTTGTATGGCCAACTTACAATGAGGACAGAGGAAATTATTTTATAAAACAACTGTACGTCTATCGAAACCTCTGGGAAATCGGAAAAGTGGAAGAGTTGTGCGCACGAATAACCACACCGTCTTCTGCTGATGTGACAGATGGCCGTATTAAGTCAACACCGATAGTCTAATAGTCTCGTTTGTTTATGTGTCGTCATTTGTGTTTAATGTTTCTATATGATTTGGTGTTCCTTGAACCATTTGCGTCTTTTTCTGTGCGTGTCTGCGTTGTGTTTATGCAACGGGTGTTCTGGGGTTTTGTTGTTGGTACTGCAACCGGGTCATGTTGGCGATTCACTTCTTTCTTGTGATCAGAAGTAATGTGTTTACTCTTTCTATAAGTCGATAATAAGTATATTATTAATCAGTTTTTGGAAAATATTGAATAATAACATAATCAAAGATAAGTTTATAATTTCGGAAGGAACTGCTTAACATTATTTTGTTAATGTAGAATAAAATTAGATACTAGTTGCTTCATTTGAAAATATCAAAATGATAAACGATGTCATACCTTAAAAAAAGAACGTTCGAGTAAACTCCTTTTTCCAACAAGAAATTGTCACCTTTTGAAAGAAATCGTGTAAATATTGACCTTCAATCGATTATCAATAAATATCATATATCTATACCATGTGGATTGTATTTGTATATTGATATACCAATTGACTAAAATTCAATATTTCATTGACAAAGTTCTCTCTCGCTTATCATAAATTATTCACAAGGTTTATCATATTCACAATCTAAGCCATAAGACAAAATCGTTATTTTTATCGCTGTTTCTACCAAGATGTCAAATCGTTTGTGATTCATTATAAAATATTTTAGAGTTTATCTCCACAGGATGTTATAAATATATAACTACCTGATGTATCTTTAGTTTTCACCGAAGGGAAACATGAACTTTCCTTTGAAGAACATGGATTTCATAGTTATTTGATGGCTTCTTTGGGACAATTTAACCTATTGTACATAAATCGAATTGACATAAAAGATTGACAGAAAACGAAACTGTCAATCAAAGCCAATGGCCGAAGGTTGAGTTACCCAGCCTTCACTGTTACCGCGGATAAGGTAATTACTTTCCCCCAGAAGATTCAAGCGTTCTGATGCACTATTAACAGTAGATCAATAAACTTAAATATGACTCAGGTGATCTTAAAAGCCCCAAAATATGACGAAAATTTCGTATTTAATTCTTGCACTAGTACTTCTTGTACTAAACTACACACATCGCATTGTTCAAGAACAGGTACGGTATATTGCCTGTCAAATGTTTGATACAAAATACATTATCTTAACCTATATATTTGACTTTATCTATTGTTGTTTTTGTCATACTTAAACACTTCTGTAGACTTAATACGAGACTGATTGATATGTTGTGAGCGTATTGAACGATTTGAATTTTATAAGACATTTTGCATTATTTTTCTATATAATCCCCTTTAGCATCTTTACACTTTTGCCACCGGTGTTTCAGGGCCTCAATACCACTTTTAAAGAACCTCTTATCTTGACTGTCAGAATGTCATCCACACTGCATGGCAAAAATGAGCGGCTCCAAATTTTTGTGTAGGGTGTATTCAGAATGTTATACGATGCATTTGTTTAGGAAAAGCTGAATTTCTTAACAGGTGGGCTTATTTAAATAAGGTATTAATAATTATTTTCAAATTTAGTATTACCATGTCCGTATATATCTATACAAGGAGAACTTGACACATTCTTTTATTCATACAAGTTCATGTTATTGTTGTTTGCGGTCTTCTTTTAATACTTTCAAATTTTATTCAAACTCCATGTTGTAACTTTACACTCATGCGTCAGGTCAAACACATGACTCATAGATCCATATGTTTGTTATGGACCTCGCGATGTCACATGTTTGACCTGACGCATGAGTTTAAACTTACAATATGATGCTTGAATTCGAAGAGATGAAGCGGAAGCAAGAGGAATTCTGACCGTACCATAAATATTTTGAATAAAGCTTCACAAGGTAAATAATATTGCCGATCGTTTAGTTTTGCATTATTAGAGTCGACATAGTTAGAAATCCCCTAGCTATATCCCGTATTTTGGGTCCCGGAATTGTCATATACAAGGCACCGCGGCCAACACACCCCAAACAACCAAATAGCCAAATGTCGTTGTCCGTTTCTGCGGCTATGATTATATCAGAAGTATACATAATTAAATTTTGGATTTCTTCATTTGACCGTAAAAGAGCTTAAAATATCATCATATTAGATTTGTGATCCTACTATAGATTTTGTGTAGTCTTTTTTGTTTAGTGTTTTGGCCATATTACATTGCTTAGATTGAGGATCATTGATGAGGGTTAAGTACCTGAAAGTATCTTTCTGGTCTATTCTGCAAATTCATCTGTTCTAATATTATGCGTTTGGGTTTGAAAACGTTTAACAAGTGATGTTTTCGATATAAATAATGGTCAATGCGTTTTGCAAGACGAAAGAACAATCTTAAATAAGTAGGGCGCAACTTCGATATTTTTTCTTCGGTTTTTTTTTTTTTTTTTTTTTTTTTTTTTTTTTTTCGTTTGTTCGTTTGCTTAATTGTTTTAATCAGTTCGTTGAAAAGAAACTTTGAAATTTTAACCCAAAAAAAATGCAATCAATTACCCTTTTTCACATAACTTCAGTCCAGTTGTTTTGGACGGAAAATAAGTACTTTACCCGCAACATGACGTCGATGACAATCAATTTTTAACTCTGACGTAACGAAAGTCGGTACATGTCGTACACAAAACGCTAGTCACAAAGTTACGTTGAAAAGGATTACAGACCATATTTCGATTTTGTTAGAAAGCATAAAGTGTATGATGACAAATATGGATAATGACCATATCCCTGAATACAGCACAAAATCGATAATTCAGAAAATCAGAAACCGAAGGCATACAAAATCAGGATAAAACAGGAACCAAAGCAAATAAACAAAAACCTCCACCATATGAAAAGAAGCGAACTCCTGATATGGGAGTGAGACCAGGTGACCAAGAAGAGTAAGCATCTCCTGTTTGCATGCAACATCCGCCGCTTCAATTCGGTAGAACTGTCACATCCGGTAACTTCTATTTCGGAAGACATAGAGTACAATCTTTGATTGGATGGTTCAAATGGTCTATGACAGAATATCATCCACCATTCTGGAGAGTGGGACATCATAGTATATGACGAGCTCCCCATATCGACCGTAGAACTTCCTCAGTGACGATGTTAGTCGCTCACAAACATATCCCTGACTGAGAAGCTTATCTGAAAGACGCCTAGCTCTCAGAACAAAACCCGTATATTTGGTACTTGCTCTGGCATAGCGTATCAACTGAGATATGAACACGCCATAAGCAGGCGATAAAGGGATGTTGCTACTCTGGATGATATCCTAACCATTGACAATCCTGCTTTTGAATTATATAAGAATGAAATTTATCCACAAGAATTAACTCTTAACAAGGCAAACCTTTCAAATACAGAAACACCCTTTTTGGACCTAAATATCAAAATTGTAAACGGAAAGATTCATACAAGTGTATATGACAGAAGGGATTCAACATAGTAAATTTCCCCTATGCTTGACGGTGATGTTCCAAGATTACCGTCATACGGCATTTACGTATCACAGCTCATCCGTTACGCTAGAGCATGTACTGATATTTTAGATTTTCACAGTAGACATTTACAAATTACCAAAAAACTTTTAGGTCAAGGTTTCCGCTTTCATAAACTAGTTGGGACTTTCTGGAAATTTTACAAAAATTACAGTCAACTTCTTTTAAAATTCGGATCTATACATGCAACAGAGTACATTACTATGGGTATTACACAACCTGTCTTTTATGGTGATATGATAAACAAAATAAAAAGGATCAAAGGTAGGCAGCATAACCATCGAAAATGCGTCAGAATCATCAAACGCCTTTTATACCGTGGATATGATCCTTATGTCACCAGACGGACACTAGGCTTGGTACTTGACCAATCTACAGTCTTGTACAAGCGCATCCTTGAGACTTGCACTCTGACTGACTGTGACGACGGGACTCCATGACGGGCCCTGTCCAAACCTCTTTAGAGAAGACAGGGCCCCGACCACCTGTCCTCTCTGAATGTCAGTCGGACTCCTTGGGTGATTACATACATGAGCTCGCTACAGCCGGCAGAGCACGGACTGTATTACGCATGCCCTCTTTTTATATCCATTTACATATTCATCTGTGCCTCTGGGGCCTCTGCGTTTTGCGGTCTTGTTTGTGTGATGTCATCTTACAGTGAGGAGGTTGTTTTACACCACAGTTGTACGTTCTTCGAGACCTCTGGGTAATTGGAGAAGTGAGAGGGTTGTGCGCACGTAATCCAGGATAACCACACCATTTGCTTCTTGCGTGACAGATGGCCGTCCAAAGTCGGCACCGGTTACAAATTGGTCTCGTCGGTTTATGTGTAGTCTTTTGTGTTTGATGTTTACATGTCGTGTGTCTCTTTTCCGTCTCGTGCTGTACTCGTCTTTTGTGTTTTTGCATCGGGTGTTTTGCTGTTTTGCTGTTGATGCTGCAACGGGGTCTTGTTGGAGATCTCCTCCCTTCTTTTCAGAAAAGGAAAGTTTGTAATGCTGAAATTAAAGTCGTCACGTTTGTTATAGAGTGAGGTGTTCATGTGACCATCAGTGTCGAAGGACAACATTACGTCCAAATAGGAAGCTGAATTATCTGTCTCTGTAGTTTCTTTGACTTTGAGTCAACTTCTTTTGGCGTTGTTTTACATTATGACGTCACTGTTAAAAGACGTAATTCCATTGTGACCGGTAAATTTGTAAGATTCTGTGTTTTGGGTGGTTCCGACCTAAATTATCCTCCAAGATGGAAGACAACAAGGTTTTATAATGTTTTAATTTTTATTTTATTATCCAAAGAGTCCAAAAATATTTTGCAATGACAAAGTCAGTCGCTACAAGCAGTTAGTTAGCACCAGACAGAACGAAGTCGTTGTAGTTTAAGCTTCATGGATTTCATTCATTCATTAATACTCTTATATGAATCAAAGGAATTTCCATAAAGATGAGGGCGAGTCAAAAAGTTTCCAGACTAGCTCGTATTCGATCATTCCTTGATGCTTACATTTTTCTAATTGTTGCCTTTTAGTAATTCATCATGAAAGTATTTGGTTTCCAACTCTTTTTATTTCCAATCCATTTGAACATGTTTAATTATAATCATAAAAAGCTACTTCATGACCTTACCAATTGTGTCATTTTAGACCTTAAGGACGTTCATATTCCAATTTCTTACCAAGATACAAAAGATAATGAACATCGGTGCAATGTTCTTTTTTTTGGGGGGGGGGGGGGGGAATTATTAAAATTGCATCATATCATATAATATAGTTTTACAAGCTTTAGCAAATACTTCTTCCATTTACGTCCAAAATTATATCAGTTTTTCACTCAAATTCAAATAGAAAACAACGGAGGGGATCTCCAACAACACTAGGTTGTAGCATCCACAGCAAAACTCCAAAATACCCAATGGAAAAACACAAAGCAGACAAACACAAAGAGACAAAAAAGAAATTGTCCTTCATAATAACGCATTTTACAAGAATCTTATTTTGAGTACATTATTCAAATATCATGCTTCTAAATAGATCATCTTTATAAACATCGTTGCATTGTTAAATGAGTAAGCTGACACCAGATAAGATTAGTAACGAAGGTGCATGCTTTTCGTCTGAAGATGATTATGGTACTGTATAATAATGTGTTTCTTTTCCTATCTTTACATATCTTTGTGTTTCTTGGGGCCCTTCGCCATGCTGTCTGTCTGTATGTTCATCTAACAATGAGGAAGTTATTTCACACCACAACTGAGGTTCATCGAGACATCTGGGTATTTGGAAATGTGGGAGGATTGTGCGCACGTAATCCGAATAACTACACCGCCTCTTACTGGCATGACAAATTTGAAGAATTTTTTCAGTAGAAATATCAATTAAGGTATGCATATCTGGATGTAATATCTGAATGAATTATCAATTACAATACCGATATATGTGTTAAAATGTGCGTTTTCTATAGAATCAACGGAAACAGAATAGTTTTCTACAACATTGTTCCATCCCGTGTTACAAAATGCCTATTTTACCAAAGGTGTATATTATTAATACCAATTTTCTGACCAAATGTGGTTATGTAACTTGGGGTTGTCAATGGCGGATTCAATGGGGGGCGCGTAGGGGGGCGTAACATCCCCCCCCCCGCTAAATTTGCAAATTATAGGTAAAACGATCATTTTCCATATAAAAAAAGAATAAATATTAGTAAATAATAACTACCTGTTAGTTGATATAATTGTCAAATGCATTAATTTCGATTCATTAATCAATTTCAGTAATGGAAATGGGTCCGAAAAGGCTGAAATTCTTTAGCTTCCGGGGGGCTTCGCCCCTTGGTCCCCCTACCATGGCGGTCCCCAGACTCCTCGCCATTTTTTACGCCCCCCTCTAACTTAAAAGCTGGATCCGCTACTGGTTGTAACTCGAAATGGAACAATGTCCCAGAGACGAATGACGAAAAAAGGGGGGAAGGGCTGTTTTTTAAGAATCTGACTTAAAAGCGATTAGATAGATAAAAATAGCCCATTTCTTCTTCTAATACAATGGAACAATTAATTTGAGTGGATTCCAATGAAATGTACAACATACACGAATGAAATAAATGATATAAAGATGTCTATTTCTACACAGTTTTTATGCGCCTAAAAGCTTACAATGTGACTGTTTAGTTAAACATATAACGGTTTTCAGTTTCCGGATTGCGTGTTTTACAGATTAAATTGACATTCTGGTTTCGAAGTTATTTTTTCTTTTTCATTTTTAAAATAAGTGGGGATTAAAACATAAAGTACTTTAAATTTATGTAAAAAATGCTTATTTTTGTATATTTTCGTTCGCTTTTTGACGTTTTCAGACATTTTTACGCCCTACCCATTTAAGCCGTAATTATCAAATCTCACATTAATTTTTTTATAAGGTACTCTTCTAATATATGATTTTTTTATCCTGAACAACCTTTGCCTTCAAAGGAAGAAAAGCGCAAGAGAATTATTCGAATTATTTCAAGGCTAAATCAAGCCCTTATTGTTACAGCTCCTTTACGTATTAAATTACACATGTTACTTTCAAGACTACGTCCTCTATAAGTGAGTTAAAGAAGATCCTGACGATACTCTCAACAGCACTCACAATAGAGCACAAAGTTGAGTATCGACGGACCCCTAGCAAGCTAAAGGTGTTACCAGGTGCCCGGGAGGAGTAAACATCCCCTGTTTGGTTAGCCTCAGCCGCCCGTCGATGTCCATGCACGAAAATGAAAACAATATCTAAATTACATGCACTGTCTGAGGTTAGGCATGGTCCATTTGATATTCTGGGGGGGGGGGGGGGGGGGGGGCTTGGGTTTTTTGTCGGAGCAAGATTATTTTTTTCGCCCCGGACCGGGGCAAAAATTTTTTTTCTTGCAAAGTTGGAGCAAGGAATTTTTTTTTTTATAACAATTGATGTGAATATTAAGAATGTTTGTGTTTTTTCAATAGAAATTATCTATTTTTACTTAAATTACTCCAAACATTATTTTTATGTAAAACGTGTATTCACTTCTAAAAACTGAGAGAGATGAAAGATTTTTACAATATTGCGATATATAATTTTTAGTAAACAAAATGTTTATTTTAGTAAACAAAATGCTTATACAATGTTATATGGTCATGTAACATGTAAGAGGGCCTGATGCAAGTTTTTACTTGTAGAAATGAAAACTAGTGAAAAACTTATTTAAATTCTCCTTCCAAGCTTGTACATAAAATTAGACACTATGGTGATACATGTATGTTGTAATAGTAATAAATTATATTGATAATGTATTTAGGCTTTTTGTTTCAGTCACATGCATTCTTTTGATATTTTCAAATATGAACTTGCCATTACAGAAGAAAACTATGGCGAGCGAAGCGAGCCAAAATTTTATTATAGGTATTAAAAATTGCGGCGAGCGAAGCGAGCCGAAAATTTTCAGGAATTTTATGGTTATTCTTCAAATTCAGATTACTTGTAAGAGCAAGACTATTTTTTTCTGTCACACCATAAGCAAATTTATTTTTTTCATCAAAATTCAGAGCAAAATTATTTTTTTCGAAAAAAACCCAAGCCTCCCAGAATATCAAATGGACTGTGCCTTATGTCTATATAGAAAGTGTTCTGGCGACCATGTCAGAGAAACATATTCAAACCACTTACTGTCAAACCCCTCGCGGGGAGATTTTTACGAGCTCCACATGGCAAAGGGCATAAGTGTGACACATATGAGTCAAAGGAGATCCTGACGATAATCTCAACAGCACTCAGAATAGATCACAAAATTGAGAATCGACCGACCCCCAGCAAGCTAGAGGTGGGACCAGGTACCCGGGAGGAGTAAGGAGTAACAAATATATCTTGGATCAATTCCTTCGATTTTTCGACACTGTACACAACGGTTCCACATTCTGAATTGAGAGAATCTCTCAAATAATTAAAAATGTCTTTACATGCAAAAATGCTATCACACATACCAATACATTGCTCTGGCTACAATAAATACATTTTTTGTGAAAGAAAAATTTTGATTCTAATAAAAGATGCACAGATGTTGTACATGTACTTTCTTATCGATAACATATTTGTAGCTTTGGGGGAATGGTCTTTTAGCAAATTGTTGGAATTCAAACTGGAACCAATTCTGCTCTACTTCTTGTGAATATTCTTCTATACTCATATTAAGCCAAGTTTGTTCAGTCTTTGTTCTCTAAAAGAAAGAGACACCTAGCGCCCAGATATTCATAAGCGACTGACCTCGTCATTGTTTTGGAGTTTTTTTTTCGTGGGGGGGGGGGGGAGTTGCACGATACAATGAAAATATATCTTATCACATTTCAATGTCCTCCACCTTTACCATAAATGTGTACTTATTGGTAGAGCATCCTCCAGGTCTCAGATGTTTATATTTCCTAAAAACAACGTTCATAATATTTTCAATTCCAAGTGTTCAAATCTTATGTTAAACCTGAAATACATGTACAAACAAAATATTGATTATACCGAGAACTTTTAGATCCTTGGTAACCTACCTATTATGCCCCCGGAATCAAACATTTGGGGGCATATAGTATTTTGGCCTATCCGTCTGTTTGTCTGTCTGTCTGTCTGTTTGTCCGAAAAACTTTAACATTGGGCAAGAGTTTTGAATGGTAATGAGTTAAGGAAGATCCTGACGATAATCTCAACAGCACTCACAATAGAGCACAAAATAAGCATCGACGGACACCTAGCAAGCTAGAGGTGCCCGGGAGAAGTAAGCATCCCCTGTTGTCTAGCCGCACCCGTCGTCGATGTTTCAGCTCGAAAATGAAAACAATATAATATAAACTTCATGCACTGTCTGACGTTATGTCTAGTATATAGAAAGTGCTATGGCGACAATGTCAGGGAAATATATTCAAAACACTGTCAAACCAATCGCGGGGAACTTTTTTACGAGCTCCAGTAAGTGATAGGGCTCTCATATTTCACATGAGAATTCCTTGTGACAACCCCTTTCTATTGATACCAAAATGTTTTACCTCGTGACCTTGACCTTTGACATACTTTTCAAAAGCTTTAACATTGGGCATAAGTTTTGAATGGTAAGTGATACGGCTTTCACATTTCACACGTGTATTTGTTATGACAAGACCTTTCTTTTGATACCATTTTTTTTTACCTTGACCTTTGACCTACTTTTAAAAAAAAATAACATTGGGCATAACCTTTGAATGGTAAGTGAAAGGGTTTTGATATTTCACATGTGTATTTCTTGCCACAAGATTTCTTCATTGATACCAAACATTTTTAACCCAGTGACATTTCATATACTTGATACAAAATGGTGTTTATACTAACAAAGATACCACCGGGGGCACACAGGGTTTATTTAAGTTTAAATTACAAGTTCTTTCAAACCAATAGGCAAAATCGGTAATCAATATCTCACAGCAATTGAAAAAAAACGGAAAAATTAAATTTAATGTCTTGGGAATTTCGTCAGAGTAAGCAACTTTTATTTCCATGGTTACCATGTGTATTGATAAAATCTGAAAAGATAATGTATTAGGTTTAATATCTTATTGCCTCTATTTTTGAATTTAATAAAGATTAGATTGTGAAACATTTGCACTAGACACATTAAGGCTTCAAAATTGTATAAAGTCATATTTTGGTATCTTATAACCTTGTTAGCATGGCAACCGAGTCACTTGACAACAATATGTTGATGATTTTTTGCCCTACCCATATATGAAACTTCATGAAAATCGGAAAACATGCGTGTCAAAACCTGTTTTGTGCTTGCAGAGAAAGCCTTTGAACTTTAACATTCGACCCTATCGGAAAAGTAAGAAAAATCCATTTTAAGAGGAGATAAAATGTAACTACAGTATAAAAGTTTCTTTTCCCAAAACCATTTTAGTTTGATAATCTGAAAAATGATCTGAAGAGAAAAATAGGGTATTCAAGCAAAAAATTGACACCAATTCTGACCTGAGGGATACTCTACGTTAATTAGTTGAGAATATTTACCAATAAATGGGAATTTAATTGAGAATAATTGTGGCATTATTTTTATAACTAATCGGAAACATTTTCCTATTTTTTCATTCCACTGGGATGTATCACGTTCCCCACTGATGGTACTATGGATGATGTAAAGAGTTCTAGAATAATGAAATTCGTAAAATAAACGGTATGCAGTATATCTGGAGATATATGTATACGTGATACATCTCTGCGTTTCATACAATTCAACAAATTCATTCCATTCAACTATTCCATTTTCATCCATGTATAAGGAGGTGCTTACTCTGATTGACAGTGACGACAGGACTCCATGACGGATCCTCTCCTATTCTCGTTAAGAAGTGATAAGACCTCGACGATATCTTCTCTCGGACTCCTTTCATGATTGGCTGCATGGACTCGCTCCAGTCAACAGAGCATGGGCTGATTTCCTACATTTCAAAATAGTTCTGATATCGATTAACAAATCCATATCTGTGATTCCTGTGCCTCTGCTATATGCTGTCACAGTTTTATTTTGTGTCGTTATCATACAGTGAGGAGACTATTATACACAACAATCATGCATTCTTCAAGACCACTTGGTTTTTAAACATAAGAGCAAATTTTCCGCATGTTATTCAGATTACCACACCTTTTGCTACTAACGTACATACACGTATGATCGTCCAAAGCAGATATAAAATTGCCATTGGTCTCTTTGTTCTTTTTCTGTATTATAATTGTCTCCCGTTTATTAACAAATATTTTGATCTTCTGAACATCTCTAATATTTTTCGGGATCATTGCGTACAAAGTACCATTCCTCAATATTTTGAAAATTTAGAGTCACCTCTTATTTGTTATAAGTACAAGAAACCTATTCGAAACTTTGTTTTTAACTATAATAAAGTTACAACGGATCCTGACATACTTGAATCGTGTCCTGCTTCTTGAGAATGTGCAACTTCTAAATATCTCTACAAATCAGCTGGCCTTGTTGTTACAGGTGACTTTTCAGTTATCCAAGACAGACAGCTCCATGGTCTTCTTAAAAAGGACCTAAGTATAGAATCCCATCCAAGATAGATTTTGTCAAATGCCGTGAAGTGCTTACGGAAGCCTTAGATAATTATACGAAAAGATGGTGTAAATCAGAAGGAGTCGAACCGGATGCTCTGAATGACTGGAAAAACCTCATTTTAGATATAGCGGATATTCGAATAGATAACTTCCATAAAAACCCTCATCTTTTTCAAAATCCACGTTCCAAATCAGAAAGATATTTCAAATCCAAACTAAGTAAATTACATGAAAAATATGTCTTTGCACCAGCTGATAAAGCAGCCAACAACACCATTATCATTTGAAAACGTTACTACATATCAACTTTGATTTCTGAACTTTCGTCTACTAATACATATATCAAAAGCAATGAAAGTGCATTTAACATTTCAGGCAAGCATAACAGTGAACTGTCTTCATTCAATATCTCTATTTCTAAATTGGATCTCCCAACACAATATTGCATACCGAAACTGCAAAAGTCTCCTTACAAATTTCGATTTATTGCTAATTCTAGTAACTGCTCCCCTACAATTTGTCTAGAACTCTGAGTCAGCACTTACTGCTATAAAGAACACATAACTAGATATTGTGAAACGGTTCTAAACAGGAACGATGTAAATTTATTTTGGTCCATTAAGAATTCAGGGGATGTGATTGAAAAAATGAAATCTTGAAATTTCCAAGCCAATACGATTTCTTCATACGACTTCTCTAATATGTACACCACACTTCCTCATGACAAAATTAATGATCGATTATCTAATCTCATTAAATGGTGTTTTGATCGAGAGCGAAAAACTTACATTTGTACATCTGAATCGAAGGGTTTCTTTTCCTCGACAGACTACAAATCATACTAATCATGGACATGTAGTGACCTGTGTAATGCCTTGTCCTTCCTCTTGGACAATATTTGTGTTAGATTTGGTGAGGATCTATACAAGCAGGTTGTAGGAATTCCATTGGGTACTAACTGTGCGCCTCTTGTTGCAGATTTATTTTTATACACTTATGAAAAAGAATTTATCCAAAATCTTCAAAAGCAAAGAAAATTTGATGAGCTGAAATGTTTCAATAATACTTCTAAATATCTGGATGATATTCTAACCATTGACAATCCTGCTTTTGAATTATATAAGAATGAAATTTATCCACAAGAATTAACCCTTAACAATGCAAATCTTTCAAATACAGAAACACCCTTTTTGGACCTAAATATCAAAATTGTAAACGGAAAGATTCATACAAGTGTATATGACAAAAGGGATGATTTTGGGTTCAACATAGTAAATTTCCCTTGGCTTGACGGTGATGTTCCAAGATTACCGTCATACGGCATTTACATGTTACAGCTCATCCGGTACGCTAGAGCATGTACTAATATTTTGGATTTTCACACTAGAAATTTACAAATTACCAAAAAACTTTTAGGTCAAGGTTTCCGCTTATATAAACTAGTTAAGACTTTCTGGAAATTTTACAAAAATTACAGTCAAATTCTTTTAAAATTCGGATCTATACATGCAACAGAGTACATTACTATGGGTATTACACAACCTGTCTTTTATGGTGATATGATAAACAAAATAAAAAGGATCAAAGGTAGGCAGCATAACCATCGAAAATGCGTCAGAACCATCAAACGCCTTTTATACCGTGGATATGATCCTAATATCACCAGACGGACACTAAGCTTGGTACTTGACCAATCTACAGTCTTGTACAAGCGCATCCTTGAGACTTGCACTCTGACTGACTGTGACGACGGGACTCCATGACGGGCCCTGTCCAAACCTCTTTAGAGAAGACAGGGCCCCGACCACCTGTCCTCTCTGAATGTCAGTCGGCCTCCTCGGGTGATTACATACATGAGCTCGCTACAGCCGGCAGAGCACGGACTGTATTACGCATGCCCTCTTTTTATATCCATTTACATATTCATCTGTGTGTCTGGGGCCTCTGCGTTTTGCGGTCTTGTTTGTGTGATGTCTTCTTACAGTGAGGAGGTTGTTTTACACCATAATTGTATGTTCTTTGAGACCTCTGGGTAATTGGAGAAGTGAGAGGGTTGTGCGCACGTAATCCAGGATAACCACACCATTTGCTACTTGCTTGACAGATGGCCGTCCAAAGTCGGCACCGGTTACCCATTCGTCTCGTCGGTTTATGTGTAGTCTTTTGTGTTTGATGTTTACATGTCGTGTGTCTCTTTTCCGTCTCGTTCTGTACTCGTCTTTTGTGTTTTTGTATCGGGTGTTTTGGTGTTTTACTGTTGATGCTGCAACGGGGTCTTGTTGGAGATCTCCTCCCTTCTTTTTGTGTTAAATGTGTTATGACGTCTTTAATCTTTTTTTTTTCACTTTTGTAGTTCATGTTGTGCTTCTCTACTCCTTAAAAAATAAACGCACATTATATTATGTAGTATTTTTTTTTTTCTATTTATTATAAATATTCAGTTAGACATTTGATTATAGTTTTCTTTTTCCAGCACTCTTATTACCGAGGATAAAACACACTTCAATCATTTTTTCGCAGCATATCACAATGATAGTGCTGAATAAAGCGCGTTGTTTTTAGCTCCTGTTGCATGGCCTCTTGAAAGTTTAGTAGCCTTCTGAAATTTTGTTGTTTTATTGCTTTCAGCAAATTTTCAGTAAAATAAAGATGAATTCTGATTTCT
This sequence comes from Pinctada fucata, assembly GCA_028142955.1. Lineage (NCBI taxonomy): Eukaryota > Metazoa > Mollusca > Bivalvia > Pterioida > Pteriidae > Pinctada > Pinctada fucata. Next base: position 15,598,484 of record AP027113.1, on the reverse strand, counting down.
CTATTCAAATGTAGTCAAAATATGCTCATAAATCTGAAAATGAAATGTCTTATTGGAAATTTCCGTATATTGGGGAAGGGAGGAGATCTCCAACAAGACCCCGTTGCAGCATCAACAGCAAAACACCAAAACACCCGATGCAAAAACACAAAAGAAGAGTACAGCACGAGACGGAAAAGAGACACACTATATGTAAATATCAAACACAAAAGACTACACATATACCGACGAGACCAATGGGCAACCGGTGCCGACTTTTGACGGCCATATGTCACGCAAGTAGCAAATGGTGTGGTTATCCTGGATTACGTGCGCACAACCCTCTCACTTCTCCGAGTATCCAGAGGTCTCGAAGAACGTCTGGGTATGCTTTAAAATAAAGGATATAAATATTTTGCAATTCTGATCCCAAAGGAACACTAATTTAGCCATTCTTATCTCTTACCAGAAAAGCTTAAAACTATTGAAAATGCACGTAAAAATGGAGTAAAAAAGATCGAGGTATTGTTTCTGAAAAACTGTACTTGCGAAAAAAAAAAAAGGTCAGATTCTAGCTGTAGTAGGGTAATTTTGTGCTTTGCGACACATCTAAGGGCGAAATATATCAAACCACGGACTTCATTTTCAAAAGAGATGATTTTTTCTCAAATGTAGATTTTCTGTTTGATGACGTCATTTGAAGCAATTGAATAAAATCTCTATTCAACGAAAATTGTTTATCATCTATGAAAAAACAAATCGCAATACCGGATAGATCAACTTGGATAATTAGGTTTAATAGGTTCAATCATTTCTAAAAATAAAAATGAACGGCATTCTTAAAAGCCATTTTGTGAAATTGAGTTTAGAATCATGTGTCTTTATCAATGCGCTGTGTCTGATAATGAAGACGGATTCTTTTGGCGTTTGACAGAAGAAGTCACTCGTATACCTATGATTTACATGTATGATGGTCCAAAAGAATAGAATACCTGTAGATTACATAATACATTTTACAAAATAAAGATTTAGTGGTGCATTTCTTTCTTTGTTGGGTATATATATATATATATATATATGCACAACCAATGTGAGATAAAACTATTGAAAGGAACGTGCCGCGACGGCTGTTCCAACCTGCAAACTGATCCCGTGGTGACCTAAATATCAAAGTTATCTTGTTACCTAGAAAAACACGATTTCAGAAAGCAACAATGAAACGGACAGCTGAGGTGCATATATAAATAGAATACATGTCCTAATTTGTGTTTTTGTTACAGGCTTGCAAAACACAGCAAGTGCATTTATCGCATGAGATGCGCTAAGTTAATGCGCATTACATATACGAGTTAAAGAATATACTGACGATAATCTCAACAGCACTCACAATACAGCTCAAAAATGAGCATCGACGGACCCCTAGCAAGCTAGAAGTAGCCCGGGAGGATGGGCATCCCCTGTTTGGCTAGCTGCACCCACGATCGATGTTCACGCAATGTTGATGTTCACGTCGATGTACGACAAATGCACCTGCTGTGTTTTGCATGCCCGTAACAAAACACAAATTTAGACACTTATTCTCTGTGTTTCGGTGTTTTGCTCTGGATGTTACAAGCGGGTCCTGATGATTACCCCCTTTCTGTACTGATTTACAACAATTTTTTGTACGAACCAAAATATTTCACGAACACTTTTACTCGGGATTTTGTGGATTTTAGTTTTTTTGGTTTAAGAGTTTAATAATTGTATGCTGGATATAATGTTAACCTCACCTCCCCTCCCTCAAAATAATATTGTCGTCCCCTTTATCGAATTATCTTTTTTATATTTCATACCTTTACATTTTATGAATTTGTGCTCAAGGGATCAGCCTGCAAATATGTTATTTTTGAAAAGAAAATAAAAACGAAACATTCATTTAATAAATTCATTCGAACAATAGTCTTACATTAATCAAACACGTATAGCATGCACAAGAATTTGAATATTGTTTTAATGAGGAAAAACCTTTGACCTTCTGCTTTTTTGTTCTAGCTGTAATTTCCGTTTGATACATCCTGTTTAAAATTAAGATAATTTTAAAATGTGGATAACGCAGATAATCTTCTAACTTAGCATAAAAGTTGACATTGGAAATACAAGTAATGAAATATGAAGTTTGATGATGGGTATCTAAAAATATTTTGGATTTTCCAACTTACATGTAGCCATTCAACTTTCTCTTTGTTAATTTGCTTTTGAATATTGTCCAAAATACCCGAATGACATCCGAGATAAACATAATACAATTGACGTGTAGATGAAGCAGTTAGGGGATTTTAAAATGACTTGTTTTCCGAAATGATTAAAAGCATTTCTTTCCAAGAACTGACAACTTTCAGTATCACTTTGCCAATGGATTCTAGAATTTTTTTATCCGAGTTAGATGAAAGTATGCTTAGAAATGAATTGAGTAGACCCAACGAATACCAACCCCACCAGGAATAAAATGGCATTTTCTTTATATTTATGATATGTCAACATTTTATAGATTTACGGTTAGAAATCAGCATTTCGAACGTAAAGTTAACAAATATACATTTTATAAAATTATTATAAACAACATTGATGTTACATTTTATTTTACACAAACCCTTTGATAAGTTTTTATCATTGCTTTTAGGACTTCAAATTCTGTCACGTGATAGAATTTTTACGTATCAACTTATCATATTGTGCTTGTGACCAGATCGGAAGATCATTGCTCTTTGGACTTCCAACTCTGTCACGTGATAGAATTTTTATGTATAAACTTATCATATTGTGCTTGTGACCAGATTGGGAGATCATCGAGAAGGTAAGGGCTTTAACTTAAAGCTTTTTTTTATGGAGTATTTGTAAGTATGTATTTCATTCAGTACTGGTGGGTAAAAGTGTTATCACATATAAGTATTGTTGAAAAAAATGTTGAAGACATACATCACATGCATGTATCAGAAATTATAAAATAACATTAGATTAGGATTCACTGTCTTCGTAAAGGAAAATATCAATTCAATCGAACGTATATCAAGTTTTACAAACCTTCAAATGTGATTCTTTTGTTATTCATCGGTTATTTTATTTCATAAAGACCGGTTCTATATATACGAGGTTTTATGGACGTTCAATAAAGTATGGAGGTCAATAAAAAACAATGAGGGGCGGAGAAAAGAAAATAATTTCAGTCGCGGGTGTGAATTGTTTTGATTATAATGAGCATTCGGCCATAGTATACAAAATATTGTGTTTTAAGTCCGCTAAGGACATCCTTTTATGAGAAATAATAACAGACGAAGAATAGATTTTTCAATTCAATCGAACATATATCCAGTTGTATCTTAATCGATACATTTACGATGGCTGATTGATATGTTGTGAACCTTGGCTTTTCGGGATGCAGAAGGTATTCTGCTGACAGATTAACTTTAAAAAGGACAAACAATCAATGGCACATACTATGAGTATTTTCCAAAATACCCGAATGACATCCGATATAAACATAATACAATTGACGTGTAGATAAAGCAGTAAGGGGATTTTAAAATGACATGTTTTCCGAAATTATTAAAAGCATTTCTTTCCAAGAACTGACAACTTTCAGTATCACTTTGCCAATGCATTCTAGAATTTTTTTATCCGAGTTAAATGAAAGTATGCTTAGAAATTAATTGAGTAGACCCAACGAATACCAACCCCACCCAGAATAAAATGGCATTTTCTTTATATTTATGATATGTCAACATTTTATTGATTTACGGTTAGAAATCAGCATTTCGAACGTACAGTTAACAAATATACATTTTATAAAATTACTACAAACAACATCGATGTTACATTTTATCTTACACAAACCCTTTGATAAGTTTTTATCATTGCTCTTAGGACTTCCAACTCTGTCACGTGATAGAATTTTTACGTATCAACTTATCATATTGCGCTTGTGACCAGATCGGAAGATCATTGCTCTTTGGACTTCCAACTCTGTCACGTGATAGAATTTTTACGTATCAACTTATCATATTGCGCTTGTGACCAGATCGGAAGATCATCGAGAAGGTAAGGGCTTTAACTTAAAGCTTCTTTTTTTTTCGATGGAGTATTTGTAATTATGTATTTCATTCAGTACTGGTGGGTAAAAGTGTTATCATATATCAGTATTGTTGGAAAAATGTTGAAGACATACATTACATGCATGTATCAGAAATTATAAAATAACATTAGATTAGGATTCACTGTCTTCGTAAAGGAAAATATCAATTCCATCGAACGTATATCAAGTTTTACAAACCTTCAAATGTGATTCTTTTGTTATTCATTGGTTATTTTATTTCATAAAGACCGGTTCTATATATACGAGGTTTTATGAACGTTCGATGAAGTATGGAGGTCAATAAAAAACAATGAGGGGCGGAGAAAAGAAAATTATTTCAGTCGCGGGTGTGAATTGTTTTGATTATAATGAGCATCCGGCCATAGTATACAAAATATTGTGTTTCAAGTCCGCTAAGGACATCCTTTTATGAGAAATAATAACAGACGAAGAATAGATTTTTCAATTCAATCGAACGTATATCCAGTTGTATTTTAATCGATACATTTACGATGGCTGATTGATATGTTGTGAACCTTGGCTTTTCGGGATGCAGAAGATATTCTGCTGACAGATTAACTCCAAAAAGGACAAACAATCAATGGCACATACTATCCATCTCTTCTTACTTAGTTACGGGAAATATTAAACTTCAGCGCAACGGAATGTTCTCTAGTTAAAGTTGTGTTGTTCCATTAGGACAATGCTCCGGCCTGTTTACAAGTTTGTCACTGCTATGGCTGCCATTCTGTGGCTTTAATTTCATTCAGTATCCGCCTTATTCACCTGACCTTGCTCCATCAGAATTTCATCTCCTAAAATTGAAAGCAGCTATTTCTGGCACCCACTTACAGTCCGATGATGAAGTCATACTTGCAACGGATGGCTTTATGACCGGTTAAGATAAGGATTTCTTTAAAAGTGATATTGACGCCCTTGGACACCGGTGACAAACTAAAGTGTATAGATACTGAAGGGGGTTATGTCGCAAAATAATGCAAAATGTCTTATTAAATTCAAATCTCACAGCATATCAATCAGCCCTCGTACCAAGTGATTTTTGTGTCAGCGTTTTGGCAGCAGATAACTAAGGGACCAACCATTTGATTTTAATATTCCCGGATGTAGATTTCAGAGGGGGGAAATACCCGGCCCGAAGGGCCGGCGAAAAGAAATTGGATCATGACATCAGCTTATCTAATGGTGATTGGTCAGATTTATATGCATTGTAGTTTAAACCCTCTGAACACTCCGGAATGTGCAGTATTCCGCGAAAAAACGGTAAAATCTATATGCTTCTATTATATGAAAAACAAATCCATATGAATGATCATTATTGTTATATCTGTATGTCTTAAAAATATTATCTTAATTTACGCATGCGGATACATCAAATTCTTCCACAAAAGACAATTATTTTAGCTATTTTGGCTTTTTTTTTGTCAAGAACGTCAAAATTACATCATTTGATGTAATGGCACCCAAATGGCCAACATAAAAATAGTTCTTCTCATTATCTTTAGTTATATGGGAAATTGAAGGGCCGATTAATGATCTACCCCTTAATAAAATCCGGCTCGAAGGGCCGGAAAATAATCCGGCTCTTAAACTTTCTGAAAAAAAAAATCAGGCTTGCAGAAATCTTCATGCTTCTCCCCCTAAAAATAAAATGTAGTTTGCCTTATTCTTAAGCCAAATATAGTGTTGTATTATTTTTTCAGAATTTATGGATCACTTTAAATTTAGGTAACATGATACATGAAAACTCTAAGATCAAGTGCAATTTTCTGAAAGATTTTTTTTATCAAATCTAAGTTCTAGGCCTTAAATTACGCCTGACTTGTTAATTTTATTTCATTGCTATGATATCAGAAAATGAATAATTGATTAATCAAGGCGATAACTAAAAAGTAATAGTTGTTATCCGGAAAACTTACGGGCGCCAGATGTGGCCGTGACCCCGGTACAAACACAGCAGCTATCGCACGTTTTATCTATGGAGATGCTATGTAATGCATATGGTGTAAGCACATTCCTAACTCATTAACCATCATTCTGTGGAGATAAACACGACCAAAAGAACCTCATTCGGCAGCTTAATGTTATAAGAAAGTCAGTATTTAATAAAATATCGAAAATATTAAAGTTAACTTAATAAACATAGGTGTTTTGTTGCCCTGCAACATGTTCCTGGGGAACGTGTAACAGTGACAATAGATACAGTGATAGGCCACACATGTACAATGTCCAATTTGTGCCATTTCCAAAGCCTAAGACAAACTTTGAAAAATGCACGTGTACTCTGTTCGATGTTCTCAATACCGTTCTGGTCGTAAGTAAGTTCCTCCTTGAATTTTTCAAAACATACATTTGTGCAACAGTCATTGCCACAGTCATTACACTGGAAAAAAAGCTTGGATTTTGTCAAAAGGTAATTTCACTTTTATTTGAGGTGTTCCGTCATTCCGTTTTCTGTTAGGGCGCACTTGTTGTGTATCCAAATAGCATGCATTTGGACATGATTCCTTGACCATCGTATTGAAGTCGGACACACGGGGTAGCTCCGTCTCTGGGTCTATAGGTGTATAGTCATCCTCTGTGGGTAACGGTGTGTCCGTCCTCTGTCTGCTGTATGATGTGTCCAGGTCTGTGACAAGGACAGGATCTTCATTTTCTCTGGCTCGTCTTACCCACACACAAGCCCCCGACGTGACACTTTGCTTTTTGGCATCAGATATGAAGTCCATAACTTCAAACAGCGTGGCAACTACGTGTCTGCATGCCCCATCCATTCTGTGAAAATAAAGTGTTCAATATAAGAAAAATAAAGTGTATAATATATATATACATTAAACTGAAAATAGTATTAAGTATTGTTAGTATTCAAAATACATATAATACTGTGTTCAATCTTAAGGTTATGAAAATGATCTTACCCGCCTTTACATGTGCAGTAAGCTGAATAAATGCACCCTCGTTGGTTTTCCTCGTTGGATGTTATGATGATCCATGTCTGATAGAATGGTTTCTTTGATATAGGATCCTTTTCGTTTGTTCTTGGTTTGACGTGGCTCTTGATGGCGACATATTGTTCATTCTCAGGAGCATATTTACAGGTTTTGATTTGCAAAACGTATCCATCTTCAAACATTGAATAACCCTCCATTTTAGTGTACTCCCGGGGTCAAAGTCCTTGAAGTTCATGAGATAATTATATATATCAAATATAGAAATATGTGGTAAATATGAAATGTCATCACTGTCATCCAATACAGAGGGGTTGGTTAACATCGCACAACTATGCGTCGTCAGTTTTCACTTATTACTTCATTTCTGTCCTCGATTAATCCATCGGGGTCAATATCTAAGCCGATTTCGACGGCAGCTTCACATAATCTGGCTAAATTAAGTTTTCGTTGATGAGCATAAATAACTCCTCTAGCCTTTAGAAATTCTTGTAATTCTTTGACAGAGTTAGAATAAAAGTTATGCGCCATTGTTAGAATGTAAATACCGCTAAACGTGCATGTTCGCTATTATGTATCTATAGATAAAATCGCCGCAGACTGCTGAGTTTGTCCCGGGGTCACGCGCCGTAGACAGACTCCAGCTGTTGTTTATCAGTTTTCCGGAGTAGAACTATTGATTGTAAATTATCACGTTTCGGATGATAATTCTTTCAAAAATGTCTTTTTCTCGTGTTCTACAATGGCCTTTCACAGTTGTTTATGTGGTTGACTTAGATTATGCTTATTGCCTACCGAATATTAAGTTTCTCTAGGTTATGGCCGGATGTGGCGGTTCTGCCAAATTGAAGCGGCTGACTCTTCCTGGGCACCTGGTCTCACTCCCATATCGGGAGTTCGCTTCTTTTCATATGATGGAGGTTTTTGTTTGTATGCCTTCGGTTTATGATTTTCTGAATTATCGATTTTGTGCTGTATATAGGGATATGGTCATTGTCCATATTTATCATTAGTCTTACATGCTTTATATATTTTTGGTACAAATGGTGCAGCCTTTTTTCAGCTTGAAATCTTATTTAAATAATTAAAGCATCAGTTACAATGTACTTTGAAACATATTAGCTTCAAAAACCGAGTCTTGACGAGGGTTTAGTATGACAATGAAAATATACGACGTATCTCATCTCTATTGCAAGAGATCTCTCTGCTGGACATAAATTCTGGACAGGCATGCATGTATCGGATAATGAATCCTGGACTGCAGTGCACAAGGCATGCATGTATCGGAAAATGAATCCTGGACTGCAGTGCACAAGGCATGCATGTATCGGATAATGAATTCTGGACAGCAGTGCACAAGGCATGCATGTATCGGATAATGAATCCTGGACTGCAGTGCACAAGGCATGAATGTATCTGATAATGAATCCTGGACTGCAGTGCACAAGGCATGCATGTATCGGATAATGAATCCTGGACTGCAGTGCACAAGGCATGCATGTATCGGAAAATGAATCCTGGACTGCAGTGCACAAGGCATGCATGTATCGGATAATGAATCCTGGACAGCAGTGCATAAGGCATGCATGTATCGGATAATGAATCCTGGACTGCAGTGCACAAGGCATGCATGTATCGGATAATGAATCCTGGACAGCAGTGCACAAGGCATGCATGTATCTGATAATGAATCCTGGACAGCAATGCACAAGGCATGCATGTATCGGATAATGAATCCTGGACAGCAGTGCACAAGGCATGCATGTATCGGATAATGAATCCTGGACAGCAGTGCACAAGGCATGCATGTATCGGATAATGAATCCTGGACAGCAGTGCACAAGGCATGCATGTATCGGATAATAAATCCTCATCTGAATAAATATTCATATGAGCAATTATGAAACGTCAATAAATTGCATCATTTAAGAACAGATACAATTTAAGCATGGACCAGACATGCACGTTTCGGGTACATAACCCTCGTCAGTGATCCTCAGTCTAAACAATGCATCTATGGCCGAAGCGTGTGATAGTTAGTATGTCCAAAAATATATCTACAGACGGATTCGATTGTAAGAGGAGTCATGAAAACGGCATGCAATCTTTTCACTATTTTTCCAGTTTGCCTTTACCTGAAAGATGCTTTGTTTTGGACTTTTATCAGTTTGACATCATACATATTTCTTTTTGCTATTTCGGAAACTAGCCATTTTACCGATAAATATTATCGAGATTAAAGGAGTTTAACATCTTAGCACCATCCCTCCAATGCTATTTTGAATAAAGATTTTATTTGGATAAGTTACTGAATCGACCCTACAGGAAATTTGGAGCCGCGAACTCTCTGTAATGTAAATGTACAAATCTAACTTTAAAAAATTAAAGAGAGCGCTGCTGAAATAATTTTGGTGTCTACGCTGGAAGCATAACTGATGAGAATTTGATATTCAAAACACGTGTCTGGTGCGTGGAAATTGGTTTGGAATTTTTTCAAGAAGGTATAGAGTTGGAACCCTTCGACATTACTAATATAAACACTTAATTCACGTTGCAGTGTGGAGCAGTTAAAATCGTTCTCCGTGACCTGATGTTTGTCAAGTGTATTAATTACTTTTTTCCAGCTCTGTCACCTGAAAGATGCTTTGTTTTGGCCTTTTATCAATTTGACATCATACATATCTATTTTTGCTATTTCGGAAACTAGCCATTTTACCGAAAAATATCATCGAAATTAAAGAAGTTTAACATCTTAGCACCATCCCTCCAATGCTATTTTGAACAAAGATTTTATTTGGATAAGTTACTGAATCGACCCTACAGGAAATTTGGAGCCGCGAACTCTCTGTAATGTATATGTACAAATCTAACTTTAAAAAATTAAAGAGGGCGCTACTGAAATTATTTTTGGTGACTCCGCTGGAATTTTCTTCAAGAAGGTATAGAGTTGGAACCCTTCGACATTATTATCTATCTTTAAACAAAGCTATAAACCAAGTTTCTTGGGACAATATATCGAAAATCAAATATTTCAGGCAAAGACGTTGCTTGTAATAGAAAACTGCAATATTTGTATTTTTTTCAAATCCGTGTTCATTTAAAACAAATGGCGATCAGATTTCCAAGGACATGTTCCTCGACAAAATAGAACAGTTATTAGGTTTGTTACTGGCCGTCTACGGAGATTTCTCATGTTGATCAAGCCAATATATGACAAGGCGAAGCAGATATTCAGGTTTTGAAGTATTTAGACTATGTATAGCTCTATTTGTATAGATCAATTGGCTACAAACATTTTCTTATAGAAAGAAAATCAAGAACAATAACTTTTTTTTATTTTTGCTCTTTAACTTAGAAAAGATTTACGGTCTAATAATTCATGCAGCTTGGTTTTCATAACGGATATTATCTAAAACCTTAAAGACTGGTGATTTATTGTATGGATGTTTAAGCTCTGTTGCATGAAAGAAGACTTATTTTGGCACTTAATCAATTTGTCATCATAAATATTATTTGGCTATTTTGAAAAATTGTCATTTCATCCAAAAATATTATCCAAATTAAAGGAGGTAAACATCTTAGCAAACCTCCAATGCTATTTTGGACATTAATTTTATTTGGATATGCTACTGAATGGACCCTACACTCGCCATGCAATCTCTGTTAAGTAAATGCACAAATTCAAATTCTAAGAATAAAACCAGAAGGCGCTACTGAACTGAATTTTGTCGGGTTATTAATACCCGAAACACGTGTCTGTTGCATAATAAATTGGTTTGAAATTTTCTTCAAGAAGGTATAGAGTTGGAACCCTTCCGTATTGTAAACCTCATAGGACAGAAGAATAAAAACCTTCGGAAGATGTGCCCAATTCCTATTTTATATGATAGGTTATAGATGTATTCAGTGCGTATATTACATCATGTTACAATTTGTTATATAATTTTATGTAACATTATATCTTCAAATTCACGAGAGAAATTCACAAACTTTACGGAATACTTTTGTCGAGCAAGCCTCGAGATCGCTTTTTCTCATATTCTTTATAGACGATCATTTTGACAATATTTGATGATTTAAATCTTAATTTAAACCAAAATATTATTAAAAAGAGCAAAAATGTTATTTCTTAACTTTAAATTTTTGTATAATAGTATTCTCGTGTTTGGTATAAAATGACGTAGAATAAGTGTAAGTGCTGAAAACAAATATGTACAGAAAATTCTTACGAACAGATGTAGAATTTTTAGTTAACTTTGTCCGAATCTCAAAGGAGTATTTGAATATCATTACCTCGTCATAATTTCTTTGAGCAAAGGAGCGTTGCTACTTTCAAGATAGTTAAGTTCTGAAGATTTTCCTTTCTTCTGTCCAACGGTGTTATGTGAGGTACGATCTTCTCCGAGGTTTCACACGATGGTCCAAACTTTGTTTTCGAAAATGTGTATTTCCGGGGGGGGGGTTATCATAAATCAAGTCCTGTTGGAGATTGGAGTTCCCCCTATTCTTAGACAAGGGTAAGCTTTCGCATCTGAAAAAAAACCTGAGTGATCTAGCTTATCTGGCCGCATATTCAACTGTCTAGGAAAAAATCCCACCATATTTCAAAAGAAAAGAAACTCCTTGTTTTTCCTATAGCTACACATCAACAGTTGCATTTAAAATTTACAATTACAAACGATTCCTGAAATGTATTGATTTAAGTGATCCCTAACTACATCCACTTCCTTGCGAATGTTCATCATCGGATTTCAACTACTCTCCATGTGGACACGTTATTACTTGTGACCTTAGTATAGTCAAGAACGACAAGTTGAGAATATTGTTTTAAAAAGGGTTCCAAATACAGAGAAAGTAAATCCTTTACATGGAACAAAACTTTGATTCAACTACTCTCCTTTTGGACAAGTTATTACTTATGACCTTGGAATTCCTATGGGTATTAATTGTGCGCCTCTGGTTGCAGATTTGTTTTTATACACATACGAAAAAGAATTCATGCAAAATCTGCAAACTCAAGAAATTTGACGACTTGAAATGTAGTAACGGCACCTCTAGGAATCTTGATGATATTTTGAATATCGATAACCCACATTTGACCATTTGAGCTTACCAACCTCCAAGAACTTTATGACATCACACCAGCAGGCAAAGCCTCAAATATTTATACATTTACTTGCAAAAAGTACTGTTTTGACAGTCTTGTTAAAGAGTTGGGTTTATTTTCGACACCTGGAAATCCCACTTACACCCCAATAAACCTTTCTGCCTCTAAAATAATAGATAACCACAAATCAGCTCTCGCTTCCTTTGGCTTCGACACAAACAATTTAGATTTAGATTTACCATACTGATACTGTATACCTTAAATGCACAAGAATCAGTACAAACAACGGTTCATCGCTGGTTCCTGAGAATGTTCTACCAAATCTGTATCGATCTTACTCACCAAAAGCTTTATGTGAAATCAAATCTGAACTTCAAAGATATTGTTCGACAGTATATTCCGGTATCAACCAGATGTGGATTTTAAAGAATTCGAAGGAACTTTTAGAACATCTGAAATCCACTCATTTTAGTAGAGTCCATTCGATGAAAGCCTTTGATTTTTCGACACTTTACACTACAATCCCACATTCTAAATTGAAAGAAAGACTCGCAAAAATTATAAGTAATGCGTTTACAAGCAAGAACGGCAATCGCAAATACAAATTTATTGTTGTTAACTATGACAAAACCTTTGTAAAAGAAAAGTCCGATTCTGAAAATAAGTACACTGAAACAGATATTATTCAGGTGTTAAACTTTTTTATGGTGTTCAGAGGAAAGGTCTTCCAGCAAATTATCGGAATTCCAATGGGGACCAATTGTGCCCTACTCCTTACCAATATTTTTCTTAGCTCGTACGAAGCGGAATTCTTTCAATCTTTGGTCTCTGAAGGGAAAAGATACTTCCGAGTTAGCTTCTGACTTCAACTTCACTTACAGATACATAGACGATGTGTTGTCCATCAATAATCCGAAATTCGCGGATTACCTCAGCAGAATTTATCCTTCGGAGCTTGAAATCAAATAAACTACAGAGACAAATAATCCAGCATCCTATGTGGACATAAAAAGTTTTTCTACGACACTGATGGTCACATGAACTCTATGACAAGCGTGACAATTTCAATTTCAGCATCACAAACTTTCCTTTTCTGAGAAGCAACATCCCTTTATCGCCTGCTTATGGCATGTTCATATCTCAGTTGATACGCTATGCCAGAGCAAGTACCAAATATACAGATTTTATTCTGAGAGCTAGGCGTCTTTCAGATAAGCTTCTCAGTCAGGGATACGTTTGTACGTGACCGACTAACATCGTCACTGAGGAAGTTCTTCGGTCGATATGGGGAACTCGTCATACACTATGATGTCCCACTCTCCATAATGGTGGATGATATTCTGTCATAGACCATTTGTACCGTCCAAGCAAAGATTATACGTTGTATCTTCCAAAATGGAAGTTACCGGATGTGACAGTTCTACCGAATGGAAGCGACGGGTGTTGCAAGCAGGAGATGATGACTCTTCCTGGGTACCTGGCCTCACTCTCATTTTGGCTTCTTTTCAGCTTTTTGTTTGTTTGCAAGCAAGCAAGGGGTTTGTCCAGGTGCCCTGTTTTGCAAGCCGACCCCGCCGTCGATGTTCCGTCGCGAAAATGAAAACATATATCAAAATGCATGTACTGTCTGATGTTATGTCAAGTAATTACTCCCGAATTTGACATAATTGGATGGTGTTTGGACGGATATTTTAGAGATGGAGGGCCTCGCCTGTGCAAGAACATTTTTGTGAGTCACTGAACATGCCTTCCATTCAACTAGCAAATCACGATTGTTTTCAGATCACACGCAAATTTGTTATTAGTTTTCACGTAATCTAGAGCCCGTGCGACTTTTAGATCATATTACAATGTCACCCCATGGTGATATGTCTTTATGAAATGGTAATTTACTCTTGACATATGTTTATCCAAAAAAGTTAGAGGGCTGTATTCAAGACATCTAAATCTGTACATATATGGAAAATATTCCTTGAAACCCGATCATTTTAGAATTAACTTCGTTACAATCATGATAATATCGCAAATACGCAAGAGCAATTTAAAGATCTTTACAGTAAAAGTCGTACAGATATAACCTTAAACATTGAAATTATTTTTCCATTCTAGGTAGCCTGCATCATTTAAAGAAGATAAAGAAAAGAAAGAAAAAATTGAAAGAAATGGGTAAACCCAAGAAAACCAAGAAACCTGGGAAAAAAATTAAAAGAACTTCAAGGTAATTACAAAATTACTTGTTAAGATATACGAATAGAGTCCGATTATTTTTATGAGCGCGGAAAACAATCAAACCTCAGTTATTAGGTCAGGTTTTTGACATACAATATAGATAAGACGGTTTAGCTTCAGAAGAAGAGACATATTTTTCCTTATATGATAATATATAAATTTTCTCGAAGAATGTCATTTCGATGATTTAGAATATCTGCATTTTCGCAAACTTTCAAACAATAACACAAACTCCCATTTTTGAGGATTCTAATGATATCTGTATAAATTCTGGATGTTTTCTGATTTTCAGATAGAATAAGAAAAAAAGTAACGGTTCTTACAAAAGCATTTTCGAAATGCACAAAAATTAATTGCGGAAATGAGACACAAAGCATAAAGATAAATTTCCAACTTCTTTTGATAACTCCATTGACTCTAACATTCTGGAATTAGTTAATTTGAAAACAGTTTAGATAAAGATCCCAGACTTTAAAGCCCCTTCACACTTTCACGGATCAGGCCACGGATAGCTAAGGATCGAAAAAAAATTATCAGCGGGTGTTGCATGCAAGCAGAAGATACTTACTCTTCTTGGGCACCTGGTCTCACTCCCATATCGGGAGTTCGCTTCTTTTCATATGGTGGAGGTTTTTGTTTGTTTGCTTTGGTTCCTGTTTTATCCTGATTTTGTATGCCTTTGGTTTCTGATTTTCTGAATTATCGATTTTGTGCTGTATACAGGGATATGATCATTATCCATATTTGTCATTACATCCGTAGCTATCCGTGCCAATCCGTACCAATCTGTAGCTCGATCCGGCACAAGTCGTGGCTATCCTTGGCAGTCCGTAGCTATCCGGAATGAGACAGAAAATTGTTGAACATTTTCAAAATTTTTACGACTCCGTCGTAGGGGAGTCTTAGCAACCCGTAGTGGAGTCGTAGTTGTGATGAAAATAGGCATACGACTCTCCTGCGGATTGCTACGACTCACCTACGGATTGCTACGGATACCCACAGATTCGAAAATGGATAGCCAAGGATTGCGTCTTATGTTAACCCTTCGACATTATTCAAATCAGAAGTCAGTATTCTGTGCGTTTTTTGGTTAATACTTCAACAATTCAATATCAGTTAATGATATAAAGACATGTATAAAACTTCAATACTGTTATGAAACAAGTGAGATCGTCTCAACTTGAAAAAATGGGTGTTTTAGCAAATACTGATGGTTTAAAACACGTAGGAAATTCAAGCCAGTCCTACCAATCCTTGTGCGAATCGTGGCTATCCGTACAAGAGTCGTGATAATCCTTAGCAATCCGTACCTGTCCGTATATATCCGTACGCGTGTCGTAGCTATCCATATTCGTATCGTTAAAATCCGTAGTTATGTCGGGACGATGTCCGTAGCTATCCTTAGCTATCCGGAGTACTCTATTCGTATCAACCCGCAGCAATCCGTAGCAATCTGTACTGGAGTCATAGGTTCATAGTTCATCGAACATTTTGCGTTCAGACTCGCCAAGGATGATTTTTTTTTTTTGGATCCGTAGCGGAGTCGTGGCTCGATCCGTCGAAGTGTGAAGGGGCTTAAGGAAATACTATAAAAAATGCATTTCAAACTGTTCACGACTTTTTGAAATGACCATATACATAGTTTGAACTATGTCTTAACAATAAGTTTCTTATCCTTTTTCTGTCAAGATATTGCCCTAAACGATAGCAGAGTGAGTTAAAATCTACCCACCCTTCGTCAAAAACAAAAACCCAGGAGAGTAACCGAGGAGGGTAAGCATCTCCTGCGTCTTAATATAACCCGTCACTTGCAGGGGTTTGACAGTAAGTGTTTTGAATGTTTTCCCTGACATTGTCGCCATAGCACTGTCTATATAGACTTAACCTCAGACAGTGCGTATTTTTTATATATTGTTTTCGTTTTCGTGCGTGAACATCGACGGCGGGTGCGGCTAGCCAACAGGGGATGCTTACTCCTCCTGGGCACCTGATTCCACCTCTTGCTTGCTAGGGGTCCGTCGATGCTCAATTTGGTGCTCTATTGTGAGTACTGTTGCGATTATCGTCAGGATCTCCTTTAACTCATTTGCAAGTTGCAAAAGTGGTCAAAACCGTTCAATTTGTCGAATTCGGTATTTTGATGGCTCTAACCGAACATAAATTTTAACATGTAAACATGTAAAATGATGTTTTGAATGTTGTTGACGAGGTTTCATATTCTATACATCTGCAATGCAGTTATCTTAAATCATTGATGCAAAACAATCAAAACAAATGACATGTTAAACGTCTTCTAATTCAATAGCATCATTTAAGAACAGGTAAAATTTCAGCATGGACCAGACATGCACGTTTCATAACATTACAATTGTTCGAAGGAGAAAGATATAGATTAATGATGGACTATTTCTCGTGAGACTTCCCAAATATACCTTAAAAACATATCAGAAGATCATGCTTTGAGAAAAATACATTTCCATATTCTTTATTTGTTGTTTTTTTTTATTTTAGGAGAAAACAACCTTGCAAAGTTGCAAGCATGCACGGAAGTCTTCGGTTCAATTTCCGCAGAAAGGCGTATGTATTTATTTGATATTTATGCACAATATAATATGATATTCTGACTTTAATCAGTAAACGAAGAAGTAAGACTGAAAACGAGTAAGACTTATATAGGAGTGAAGAAATAAGGTAAAGAAGATCCTGACGACAATCTCAACAGCACTCACAAACAAATTGAGCATCGACGGACCACTAGCAAGCTAATGGTGGGACCAGGTGTCCGGGAAATATTCATTTATTATTGATTTACTACGATTAAATTAGTAGATTTGCTTAGTAAAACGTTCATAGTGGGGTAAATTTTTGTAATTTTAAACGCCTTTAAATTCAATAGCATCAAACCACAGTTGATCGAACATGGCTACATGTGCCCTCGTGGACTATTGGTCCACCAGCAGTGACACTCACCAAGTAGTTTAAATGTTAGACGCCTTTAAATTCAATAGCATCATTTAAAACCTGATAATTTTAAATCATGGACCAGACATACACGTTTCGGGTACTGAACCCTCGTCAGTGATCCTCAGTCTAAACAATGTAATATGGCCAAAAAGTATGAAAACTACTATGTCCAAAAATGTACCAAAAGAAGTAGCAGAATGGGTGGGATATCATGCCACAGGACCCATGTTTTAGAAATTTCAAGAAATTTTGTAAGAGAAAATTTCAAATGCGTTAAAGAGACAGACGATCAACCAAAGTTGATCGAACTTGACTACATGTGCCCTCTGGGACTCTTGGTCCAAAAATCATACCATCTGATCACAGTAAAGGAGGTAATCTCTAACAAGACCCAAATGAAACACCCACATCAAAACACTAAAACATCGAAATGGAGTAGACAAGTCTATCATAAATTATTAACAAATGGTGTGGTTATCCTGATTACATGTATGTACCCCATTCACTTGTCTGGTTATCCAATGGACTCGGAAATCGCTTGTATGATTACACGTAACAAATATTCCGATAACATGAATTCTACTTTATATACATATGTATATTTGGAAATGTCCGTTGATATAATTATAAAATATCAATTCAAGCAATGTTTCCTTGTTTCTTTTCAGAGGATGTACAAATAGGGTGAGCAGTATCACTGAAACAAGAACACTTAAATTTCTTCCATAAAAGATGTGATCGGTAAAATTGCATGAAACTGAAAAAGAGCAAATTTTAAACTCTTTAACCAAAACTTTTGTATGATTTTTAAGAAATGACTGTAATAATTTTTCTGTCTATCGTTGTATAGACAAAAACCGATGCACAAACAAAATATAATCCGCTTCGCGGATTATATAGTTTGCGCGAAGCGGATTATATTTTGTTTGTGCATCGGTTTTTGTCTATACATCGATAGACAGAAAAATTATTACAGTCATTTCTTATAATTGAATTAAATCACTATTTAATTGTCTAGTTTATTTTGCAATAGACGTCATTTTAGCATAGTTGATTTTCTCAAGTTCGAAACTGGCGACGTGATATTTGAGCAGGCCTAACGTAGCGGCGCTCGCCGTAAGTGACGTCATAATAAGCGACTTTGTCTATACAGCCATAGATAAAATTTCAAGCTGTACGTTTGTATAGGCGTTATACAGACACTGCGGAAATAATTAAATTATTAACAAATAATAAAACATGTAAGCAGTGAATTAAAACTAATTTTTCAATTCTTTTAATATTCTGTCGTTTATCTGTACAAATGATAAAAAATAATTAATGTTAATTCGACCTGATTAAATAGAATGTATCTGAATCCGGTAAAGATACATTTCGACTCTGAAGCAAAGTTTTCGGCACATTCCCCGTTTTAATGCAGCCATATGATCTTTTGTTATATGTGTTGCAGATTACCAATGAAAGTTTGTCTCCGGTGTAAATTGGTCTCCCTCCTATAATGTGTTGTCATTCAAGTTTTATCAGTGCATAAATGTCAAACACAAAAGCCGAAACCAGATTCCAAATACCGCAATCGAAAGGCTTACGAATCTTGGGGGAAGAATACAAAACAGAACTGCTCAGACGAACAGAAAAAGTCAACAAACAGAAGAGATAATGACGTAACTCCACAAAAACACGAAGGACAACTTACGTATCGAATGAATTATCTCCAGTGCAAGTGCGGAGGGCATTGTAGAATAGATTGTAGATGGTACTGTCGAAACGCGCCGTACTAGTTATTTTCATATCTTACATGAATCATGTTACATATCTAATGCAAGTATGGTACCCGTAACCAAGTAAGTTGGACCACTAAGGACGCCCACAGCCCATCCCAATTGCTGTCTCGGTGTTAATCACCGTTTGATGTCATAAAGGCAGCAGATGGTCGTCTACAGTCGAACCTGGTTTCCCATTGATTTTGATGATTTATGGGTAGTCTGACGTGTCAACAGCAATTCTCTGTAAGAACTAAAGAATTTCAAGACATGTTGGCACGGCATGTCATGGATTTTTTAGATTTTTGGTATGGAAGTTCAATATGAAGCACTAGTATGTAAATCAACCCCAGTTTTTTTCAAAAATGTTCCCGTTGCCATGGTAACCGTGTCTGAAGTTTCAAAAATAAGGAAAATCTATAGGACGAGGCATATTTGAAGGCTTCGTTACCATAGAAACAGGTACTTTTTTAAACTGAAATTGCTTTGATTATTTTCTTTTGATCCTTATTATTATGCATATTTGTAAAGTTATCTACATTTATCTCGGATGCCTTTTGTATACATGATGAAAAATTGGGCTAAAAAGGGGTATCAAAAGGCTCTGTTTTGGGCACGTAAAGACCCTTTTTTTGCATGTTTTTACTGTTTTACAAGATTGAAAATTTCATAAAAGCACCAATTTTTGAAGTCCAAATTCTAATTACCTAATTAGTATCATCTTTGAACTATACATTAATATGAAAAATTAATTGGGCTAATTTGTCCTTTTGTATGCAAAGCAGCATCAAATTAAGTTGCTATGGCAACAATCGGCTGAAAGGTTTCCATACAAGAGATTTAAAGGCAACCTCTATCAAACTATCTAAACATGATATTGGAACAGAAGTTCATGTTTACATCTATCAGAGGGGTTTTAATATGAAAATGACCTTGAAATTATTTCAAGGTCACCCACTGAATTTCCAAGGTCATTAAACTTTAAGTGACCAGATTTGACGAAAAATCCTGATTTTTCATAAAATGAAGGTGCCAATATTTTAGAAACCTTGAAATATTGAACTTAACAGTTATTTGCCATAAAATGATAAACTTATCACTAATTTCTTAGAACTATTGATAACTTTTCTTCACATCTTCGAATATCTAAATTCTTGGTGAGTATTTTGATAAAAAAGGGACGTAATATGTATTTTCTTGGGGGTTTTTTTTGACGAAAAAATATTTTCCCATTAAATTTCTCCAGTTCAATCAATTCTAAGATTTTTCTTTCTTATATTCATTTGCTTTCATAAAAAATATGACCTATGAAAATATTCAAATAAAAAATAATCAAAATCGGTACAAAAATTTAAAATAATTAAATATTTTATGCAAAATTTGAGTCACAAAGTATAAATGACCTTGAATATCAAGCCAATGACCTTGAACATTTTAATTATTCTTATATAAAAGATTTAAGTCATATCTATACATGCATACATTTTGACAATTTTATGTAACTCTAAAGAGGAATAAAATCAATTTCAAAGATAATATGAAACAAGCAAAAAGGACTAATGTTGCCATGGCAACGGTCTTTGGCAACAGAATTTAGGTAAAACTCTTAAAATACCCACTCCAATTTTTCGTTCATTTTATTTGTCAATAAACATATATTTCCTTTGATGAAAATCATTGGTCTCCTATTGGTGCCTTTTGTGATATTTAAGATTGAAAATGGTCAAAAACACACTAAATTGGCCCTTATTTTCACGTCTATTTTTCGCTCCATTTTGACTTATTTTGACTTAATACAATAAGCTTCCTGTAATAAATATCACATAAATAAGTGTACTAAGTGAGAATGGAAGTAAGGAAGAATAGATTATATAAAGATGAACAAGCTGTTACAGTGGTATCCATGACATCGAAGCCTCCGGAGATGGCTTATTTCATGGTCCCAACAGTGCTATAAATAGAATAACCTCGTTTCCATGGCAACCAGAGGTCACATTGACCACAAAGTGTCATTTTCATGGTCAGTACTTAATATATCCAATATATACCCATTATACCGAAAATCATCAAAATCCATGACATGCAGTGCCGATCGATTTTGGTCCTTACAGAGAATTACTATTAAGTGTTTTGATGTCTTGGCTTTTTAGTGTTTAATCTTCCATTTCTCGTTTGTGTCTCTTGTTGTGCTTGTAGCCTCTGTACTTTTGTACTTTGGTGTGTCGGTGTTTTGCTGCTGGTAGTGCAATTGTTTGTTGGGGACCCCTCCTTTTTAATCATTTATTTGTTCCTCTTCTACTTGTTTCTAGTTTCTAGTTTCTAGTATAATTTATGATGTAATTGTTTTGTATGGCGTCCTTTATTTGATGGCAACTTATCAGTGATTTGCTGTTTTCGCAGCAACCTTTTCTTATTGAAAATGTTTCGATTTTTTGTATCCTGTTGTCACTTTCTTTTTTTAACTATTTTGCTATCATTTTTAACGTCTCCAAATTCATTAGCATCATTTTAGGGCAGACAAATTTACAGCATGGACTATACTATACATATAAATAGAAGGGAGGAGATCTCCAACAAGACCCCGTTGCAGCATCAACAGTAAAACACCAAAACACCCGATGCAAAAACACAAAAGACGAGTACAGCCAAGACAGAAAAGAGACACACGACATTTAAACATCAAACACAAAAGACTACACATAAACCGACGAGACCAATGGGCAACCGGTGCCGACTTTGGACGGCCATCTGTCACGCAAGTAGCAAATGGTGTGGTTATCCTGGATTACGTGCGCACAACCCTCTCACTTCTCCAATTACCCAGAGGTCTCGAAGAACGTACAATCGTGGTGTAAAACAACCTCCTCACTGTAAGATGACATCACACAAACAAGACCGCGAAACGCAGAGGCCCCAGAGACACAGATGAATATGTAAATGGATATAAAAAGAGGGCATGCGTAATACAGTCCGTGCTCTGCCGGCTGTAGCGAGCTCATGTATGTAATCACCCGAGGAGTCCGACTGACATTCAGAGAGGACAGGTGGTCGGGGCCCTGTCTTCTCTAAAGAGGTTTGGACAGGGCCCGTCATGGAGTCCCGTCGTCACAGTCAGTCAGAGTGCAAGTCTGAAGGATGCGCTTGTACAAGACTGTAGATTGGTCAAGTACCAAGCCTAGTGTCAAATGTATGTTTTGTGTGTCTTTTTTTTATATTGGTCTTATTCTTGATTAGAATGTGGTCATCTTTATACTTAAGATGGTTTATAATTAAGATTGTTTCTTTTCATACTTGTATTGTTAGCAATATTTTAATTTTATTTTTATAATCAGTCACATCACATATAATCAGAAACAATCAAAAAGCGTAATCTACCTCAAAGAAAGTAGTCTGCTTTAAAGAAAGTAGTTTTGTGTACAATTTGAACATAGCCATTAGTAAATGAAAAACATAAAACACAAACTCCGAAATCAGATTCCAAAAACCTATTAATGTCCTGGATTTCTTAGATGCACAAGAATCCGTACAAACATCAAAACATAGCTGGTTCATCCAAGTGTTCCACAACGCCTTTCTCACTCTCACTCACATCAAAGACGGTCTTCAGAAGAATTGTGTTATGACATACTCTAGAAGTAAAGTCAATCAGATGTGGAACCTAAAAAAACTCAACAGAACTGTTAGACCATCTCAAATCTCTGACTTTCAACCACATTACATGCATAAATATCTTTCGATTTTTTCACCCTGCACACCACCATACCTCTTCAAAACCTTAAAGAATCAACTGAGCAGAGACGCAGTAGAAGCCCAATACCTAGACATACTACTATTGGTCAGTCACAACGGTCATTTGAACACCTCTCAATATGACATCATCATCACAAAATTTCCTTCATGTGCATCAACATTCCCTATTCGCCGCCTACATTTAACAATTAACATTTTAGTCAAGAGCATGTTCTAAGTACGAAAACTTCATGTTGAGGGCACAGAGGCTCGCCAGTAAGCTGCTTGCTTGAGGTTATTTAGGAGAACGGCTTAAAGATGTCATTGAGAAAGTTCTATTGTCGCTACAAAGAACTTAGTGCACATTTCGACATTTGCCTATCAATGATGATAAAGGACATTCTTGCTCTTGTATGATTTATCAATTGAGATATAGAAACGTTATGTATGCAGGCAATGGAGGCATTTTTCTCACTCACTTACGCCGTGAGACAAAAGAAAAAACATAGAGGTAGCAGTTTGAGATTTCCTTGTCTCACACTCCACGTGACTCCTTTTATGACGTCATAGACGTAACGTCACGCCATCGTTGGATTTGAGTAGGTTTTGGTATCGATTCTAGTTTATAAAAAAAAACATTATGATGATGATAAAATTAGGTTTGATTTAAACATATCTATTGCATATATAGCAAGGGATTGTCGACAAGTAAAACATACTTAGAATTCGCCTCTCCATCAATTTTACAAAACCATACAATTATAATAGCATGCGTTAATTATATTGAAAAAAATACGAGTAATACAAATGTTTACATAAATGGAATTTCAAATATTTATGTTATTTTTCTAAGGAGTGAAACGTGCTAGTTTAACGCATGCGCACATATATCCAATTAGGTGAGTGAGAAAAATAATCAACCACGACGTTACGACTGAGACAGGGGAAGCCTCATCGTGGATTGCAAATCTTTTACACTCGGACGAGATTTCCCTGTTTCAGTCGCAACGCCGTGATAGATTCTATTATGCTATCAACGTGATCAAGAAAAAGAAAGTCTGTTATGCTAAAATTGAAGTCGTCATTTTTGTCATAGAGTGAGGTGTTCAAGTGACCGTCAATGTCGTACGACCAGCATAATGTCCAAATACATGTATATGGTGGCTGATTTCTGCCATATCGTTCTTTCGCTTTGTCACCCCGACAACGATAATTCTAATTCATTCTGTTTATTTTACGCATTCTGATTGGCTCACATGATTTCTTAAAGCATATATAACGACGATATACATGCCGCGAACCGACTTACTTGACATACTTTAAATTGTATTCCTACGTAGATTTGCTCGTGACAAGCTTTCGCGCACTTTTTACGTATGACGTCATGATTCCCTGTTCTCTTTGCTCTGAGGGGTATAAAGAGTTAAAATATGTCACATAATGACAAATATGGACAATTACCATATCCCAATACACAGTACAAAATTGATATTTCAGGAAATCACAAACCAAGGGCATACGAAATCAGGATAAAACAGGAATCAAAGCAAACAAACAAAAACCTCCTCCACATGACAAGAAGCGAACTTCCTATTAGAAGTGAGACCAAGTGCCCAGGAAGAGTCAGCATCTCCTGCTTTGCATGCAACACCCGTCGCTTCAATTCGGCAGAAATATCACATCCTGTTACTTCCATTTCGGAAAATACAAGTAGAGTCTGTGGTTGAATGGTTCAAATGGTCTATTATAATATCATTCACCATTCTGGACAATGGGACATCATAGTGTATGACGAGTTCCCCGTAACGACCGTAAAACTTCCTCAGTGACGATATTAGTCGATCACAAACGTATCCCTGACTGAGAAGCTTATCTGAAAGACGCCTAGCTCTCAGAACTAGAATTAGAATAGGGATAAACGTACTGTGTTTTGTGGTTCCGACAGATCTATGTTGGATATACTGTTGGAAACGCAGTAATACCGTCGGGACTTGCCACAGTACGTTTATCCCCTAATATCAAGGCGAAAAGTCGTTAATTTTAGAGTTTGCGGGGCGACAAAGCAAAAGAACGAAATGGCTGAAATCCGCCATCATAGAAATGTGACGCTGAATTATTTGTCTTTGTGGTTTCCTTTTTATGCTCCCGGAATCAAAGATTCGGGGGCATTTAGTTTTGGTCTGTTCGTTTGTTTATGTGTTTGTCTCTTTATCTGTTTATCCGTGGCAAAAACTTTAACATTGGGCAAAACTTTTGAATGATAAGTGATATGGCTTTGATATTTCACATGTGTATTCCTTGTCACACGATTTTCCATTGATATCAACATTTTGTAACCTTGTGACCCTGACCTTCACCCTTCATATACTTAACAGAAAATGGTGTTTACAATAACAAAGATGCCGCCGGGGTCATTCGTGTTTCACAAACTTAATTCTTATTACTTTGTATTTCGTAATCTAAAGAATCTCAAGCCGTCAAAAAAACCCGTAATATATTCACATATTGATACAAACAACTTCAAACACCTAAATTGTTGCATTGTCGAGCAAAGCCGTGCACACTGTAGTTGCGCTAACAAATTTTGGTTTTTGAGGACAAATATTCCTATTATACTGTATTAATATGGTGCAATTAGACGTGTACAGATACAAATCTATGACATGCTTTATCAAAATAAGTCCAGTTTAATGCACAAATGCAACATATCATTCATTTTCCTTACATATATATTATGAGAGGAGGTTAAAATTGGCTTTAATATTGTATAATTTCGTTATATAGATATTTTTTTTAAATTCCTTTATTACAAGTGATACATCTGCATGTCTGTTCTTACAAATGAATAAAACACTTCCAATCGTCACTTTTTTCTGTACCCCTTTTTTTATTTGAAATCTAGAAATATGTAAGTTATAAGTCTGTAATAAATGATTCAATAATATGTATAACTTCAGGCGATTTTATGGAAACTTCTTTTGGTCTATTACAAATTCAGGGAGTGTGATTGACAAAATGAAATCTAGAAATTTTCAAGCCAATATGATTCCTTCATATAACTTTTCTAATATGTACACCATGCTTCCTCACGACACAATTAAGGATCGATTGTCCAAACTCATCTTTATTGGTGTTTTGATCGTAAGGGGAAAACATATTTGTACATCTGAATCAAAGGGTTTCTTTTCCGCTACAGAATATAAATCATATACGTAATGGACATCATGTGGTGAACTGTGTAATGTCTTGTCCTTCCTCTTGGACAACATGCATGTTAGATTTTTGAAAATCTCTACAAGCAGGTTGTAGGGATCGCCATGGGTACTAATTGTCCGCCTCTTATTGCAGATTTAATTTCATATACTTACGAAAAAAAAATTATCCAAAATCTTAAAAAACGAAAACATGATTATTTGAAATGTTCCATTGGTGCTTCTAGGTACCTGATATTCTTACTATCGACAATACCGTTTTCAAAACATATGAAAATGTAATTCATCCACAAGAATTGACGTGAAAAAGGCAAACGTTACTAACTCAGAAACACCTAATTATCAAAATTGTAAATGGAGAGTTTCGTACAAGAACGTGTGACAAAACAGATGATTTTGGACTCAACATAGTAAATTTTAGCCAAGTTCGATCAACTTTGGTTGATCGTCTGTCTCTTCAACGCATTTGAAATTTTCTGTTACAAAATTTCTAGAAATTTCTAAAACGTGGGTCCTGTAGCATCATATCCCACCCATTCTACCACGTCTTTTGATTCATTTTTGGCCATATCACATTATTTACACTGAGGTTTTACTGCGACGTATGAATTTCTGATTTTTTTTTTTAATTTAATTTTTTTAGTGTAAAAAAATACATGCTTGTGTGTACATACATGTGTTTTTTCTGTGTAATTGTCCTAAACGATATGGACGTAACACAATATTTCATTACTTTGCCTTTATGATTACTAAATCATTCATTTCCCTCTACTTCACACTCAATACTGTTTTCTTTCAAAATTATGAGGAATTCGGGCAACATAATTATCTTGTTTATTCGGATGAGAATATACAATTATCTACCATTCACAATCCGACTTGATAACAAGCTTCCGTACTATAGGAGAACGTGTTGGATTTCATGTTTAGATTCACACTCTTTTTACTACACAATAAATGTGAGACAACCCACATATGAGTGATACAAAACTTCTTTTGTGTTTCTGAATACTGATTTGAAGTAATAATAATATTATGGGCTTACACTTTTGAACTTCCTCATTTCCTATAGAAATTATTCAAAATCTAATTCCGTAAAAAAGTAAGATAACTTGTTTTGAAATCATCAAGAAACATTTATTATAAAGTAATGACCAAACAATAAAAGGAACAAAAATTGAGAGGAATGATTTTAGAGAAAAAAATGACTGGTCTCGAAGCACTGTCTGTACAATAATGTAAACCGTTGTACATTTTTTTAAAACGCCTAGAATGCCTAATTTATATTGTAGGACATAATCAATTTATATTTTGTGTTGTTTCATTGTTTTCCTGTTTTGTTTGTTATATTCTTGTTTTGTTATGATCTTGTGTTGTTTTGTTCTTGTTTTGTTTTTGTTTTGTTTTGTTATGTTCGTGTTTTGTTTTGTTATGTTCATGTTTTTGTTATGCTTCTGTTATGTTTTCTTTTGTTATGTTCCTGTTATTTTTTGTTTTTGTTTTCTTTTGTTATGTTCCTGTTTTGTTAAGTTATGTTCCTGTTTTGTTTAGTTATGTTCCTCTTTTGGTTTGTTGCTGCTTTGCTTTGTCATGTTCCTGTTTTGTTCTTGTTTTCTTTTTGTTATGTTCATGTTTTTGTTATGCTCCTGTTCTGTTATGTTCCTGTTTTTTTTGGGGGGGGGGGGGATTGTTATGCTCCTGTTACGTTTTGTTTTTGTTTTCTTTTGTTATGTTCCTGTTTGATTTTTTCTTCTTTTCTTTTGTTTTGTTCGTTTTTGTTCGTGTTTTCTTTTGTTATGTTCCTGTTTTGTTTTGTTACGTTCCTGCTTTGTTTATTCCCTGCTTTATTTCGTCATGTTCATATTTTGTTTTGTTCTTGTTTCATTTTTGTTATGTTCTCATTTTTGTTATGTTCCTGTTTGTTTTGTTCCTGTTTTCTTTGTTATGTTCCTGTTATGTTTTGTTTTTGTTTTATTTTGTTATGTTCCTGTTTTGTTTTGTTCGTGTTTTTTTTATGTTCCTGTTTGATTTTGCTTTTGTTTTCTTTTGTTATGCTCCTGTTTTGTTTTGTTCCTGATTTCTTTTGTTATATTCCTGTTATGCTTTGGTTTTCTTTTGTTATGTTCCTGGTTTGTTTAGTTATGTCTCTCTTTTGTTTTGTTCCTGCTTTGTTTTGTCACGTTCCTGTTTTGTTTTGTGCTTGTTTTCTTTTTGTTATGTTTATGTTTTTGTTGTGCTCCTGTTTTGTTTTGTTCCTGTCTTTTTTGGTTATGTTCCTTTCATGTTTTGTTTTTGTTTTCTTTTGAAATGTTCCTGTTTTGTTTTGTTCTTTTTTTCTTTTTTATGTTTCTGTTTGATTTTGTTTTTTATTATTATCTTTTTGTTATGCTCCTGTTTTGTTTTGTTTCTGTTTTCTTTTATGTTCCTGTTATGTTATGTTTTTGGTTGTTTTTTTTTTTTTTTGTTATTTGTTATTTTCCTGGTTTTTTTTTATTTCTTTATTTTGCTTTGTTTTTGTTTACTTTTGTTATGTTCCTGTTTTGTTTAGTTACGTTCCTGTTTTATTTTGTTCCTGTTTTGTTAAGTTATGTTCCTGTTTTGTTTTGTGCTTGTTTTCTTTTTTATGTTCCTTTTTTGGTTTTCTTTTGTTTTGTTTTGTTCTTTTTTCTTTTGTTTCATGTGTTCCTCTTTTGTTTTGTGTTTGTTTTCTTTTATGTTCATGTTCTGCTATGCTCCTGTTTTGTTTCGTTATTCTTTAATTTCTTTTGTTATGTTCCTCTTTGTTCTTGATTCGTATTGGGTTTATTGTTTTCTTTTGGTTGTTGCTGTTGAAATTCTATGACATGCATAAAATCATAAATAAGAATGGAAAACCGAAAAATTAAAAAAAAATGTGAAAATTGTAAAAAAAAAAAAAAAACAAAAAAAAAAAAAAAACAAAACAAACAGACGAAAAACAAACTAACAAAGTTGACCTTTTCAGAGCCGTTTAAGACATGCTGTCACTTTGATATAGCATTTTATCAGCTAAATACGAAACTTCAACGCGTATGCCTAATGTGCTTGTCAACTCTGTGTTTTCGCAGTTTGAGTGTTTCAGTTTTTGCTGTGGGTACTGCTTGCAACCGCTAGCCTTGTTAGAGATCGCCTCCTTTCTTCTAATCACTACAAAATGTCAAATTAGGCCAAACCAAATTAATTAAATGTTCTTCGAATTTTCTTTTGAAATAAAGGGTGCG
Organism: Pinctada fucata; assembly: GCA_028142955.1. Lineage (NCBI taxonomy): Eukaryota > Metazoa > Mollusca > Bivalvia > Pterioida > Pteriidae > Pinctada > Pinctada fucata. Next base: position 15,569,188 of record AP027113.1, on the reverse strand, counting down.
AGCGAGCGAAAAAAATGATTGGTGGACATTTTGGAGCTACCATCATTCTCTGTCAAGTGGCTGAAAAGCTGATGTCATGGCAAAATTGGTATGCTTTGTTCAGTGAAGCGTGAAAAGAGGAGTGTTTTATTGAACTTGTAAGGTGTGAGCGAGTGAAATAATTTTTTTTCTATTTTAGGGGTTATCCCAATAATACATTTCCATGTTTTTCGTCCTAAAAAGGGAATCCCCATAAGAATCTGATTACTATGATGCCTGACACATAGCATTACGATTTTTTCGAACATCCCCCCTCCTTGACTTTCAGTGTCATATACGGGACAACAAATTTGCTCCAAACAATATTTTTCACACACAAGAAGAATCATTTTCCTGAAAATTTGCAAACTCTGAGTATTCTAGAAGCTTTGAAATTTGCAGGAATCAGAAACGCCCCTAAAAAAATTTTGAGCCAGAAATTTAGTGGTGTGAGCGAGCAAATTATTTCTATTTTTTTTTTTTTTTTTTTTTTTTTTTTTTTGAATTTTGAATTTTGAAAAATATGGTGCGTGAAATCCGAAGAACATTGAATTAATTTGGTATGGCCTTACGAAAAATTATTATGATAGAGACAATTGGGTGTTAGCCATGCAGGAAAACAGAGAAAAGATGCTATCCTTCTCTGGAGTAGTCAAATAAAACTAATTCATTTGATATAAGAGTAGACTCATAAGTTATTCCTTTGAAGGCAAGGTACGATAAATCATAGATTTATATGATTCATTATCATGAGCTTATTAATATTATACTCAATTACACCTGTCGTATTTCGGGTCGCATATAGGTACACATACTACTTACTCTAAGGTATATATACACATTTGGGAAATGGATAAAAATTAGCAAAACATAGTTTAACCCTGGTTTGCATCTTTTAACGTTCCACGAATTTCAATTTTTTTTTCTAAATAAAAACTTTGATAGGAACGTATTATACATAGCCGAGCGGACTTCACTTACGAGTGATTTTGAATAGAATTGAAAAGAAACTTTTCCCCCTTTTGATGAATATGCATGTAAGTTTTTGTCACAATTCTGTCGTTGATATTGTAAATGACAATTAAGAAAGTGTGTTTATAAGAGCTAAGCAATTGTTCAACACTTGTATTTTAGTTTGAAACATAATTAATATGAAGCTTCTTCAAGATTGTTCCATTCAAATGACAACTTTAAAAATATTTGTTTATTTCAAAAATTAATAAAAGGTGTTAGAAAGAAGATCAATCTTTTGACTTGGTTTGACGATATGCAAACTTTTTTAATTGATAAAATATATTTCATTTATTTTAAAAACAACATACTATATGTATGACGCATGTGCTTCGAGCAATGGGTAACTCAATAAAATTTTCGTTTATTTGAATTTTTGAATTATCGATAACTGTAAGTCTAGAAATCTATACGGACAATATTGAAATTTCTTGATGAAAAATAAAGCATGTTATCGTTCTACGGGAAAACAAACAAGATAAATAAGGTTCATGACATAAATAAAATTAAAGCCGTAGCATGCATCAGCTCTCATATTATGTATCACCCGACGGAAGCTGATTATTGAAGTATTATCATTCGTTATATTGCACAAAGGCTAAAAACATGTCTATTACGTAATGGTATGATAAAAAAGAAGAAAAGGAAGGCGAGGGCACTGTATAAATAATCTTTTTGCGTAGTGGCTTCTACTTTTTTTAGTAAATACTTAACTATATATATATTAAATTTTTCGTGTATGCTGATTTTTTTTTCTACAGATTTATGAGAGATAGTATAGGCTATAAATCGAAAAATGCCCCTGTCAGATTTTTTTAAACTTTAAAAAAACAGCATGTGGTAATTTTTATCATCAAGACATTTTTATTATCAAATTCAGCTTCAGAATTATGTTTTTCCAAAAATTTATTTCTGGAACTCATCGATTCTAATGAAAATGTCAGTTTAATTCCCATTTTATGATGGTAAAACTTCTATCTACTTTGATAGTAAAGATATACTTTTAATCTTAAGTGTAAAAAGATAATCTTACGTACATGTATATATTGCCTCTTCCCTCTTTCTTTCTCTGTGAAATCTATAGTAATACTTAACCTACAGTTTCGGACATTTATTCAAAATTGAACTCTTTTTATCCTTCATCTGGTCAAACTTAATCGATGCGAGTGAATTGAATATACGTGTATTCACCGGTACTTTTGTCAATAAATTCCTTTGTGAAGTTCAAAACTCAGTTAATTCAAATGATTGTGTATCGGGAAGAACTCCTGCATATAACTCCATGGCGGTAGGTACATGTATAAGAAAACTCGTCAGGCTCGAGCACAGTACAATATGATATAAAAAAGCATCAATGGTATCAAGCCGTTTTTGTTTTTGTTTTTTTATTTTATATTATCATTTTTTTTTTGCTTGGTTTTGTTTATTATTTTTTTTTTTTTTGAGAGGGGGGGGGGGGGGGGGGTCGGGGACAGGACAGTTGTCTTGTGCCTGAACTTTGGGTTCCAGTGATAAATATACATGAAAATAAGTTTTTACGTGAATCATACAATCTACGATCACTATCTGCAGCCTTTTTCACAATTAGTTACGAAAATTTTCGAAACTTTTGATCGATTATTTCTTCTGATAAACTAAAAGACAAAAATCGCAATGATGTTCTGAATATATATTTAGTATGGAAAAATAATAACAGAAAGCACAATTCGATATAAATCGAAATGAAATTTAAGCTTCGCTTTGATGATGAATGTTACGAAAATTCCTTAAAATTTTCCTAAGAATTTTGCGAAACTGGGCACAGATTTATAAAGTTTGACTTAAACTTCTTGATTCACCAATGAACCAACTTGCGTAAATAAGAAAATCGTGTGATCATCCGGATTAATACCAATCGTTTAATGTACACCTTCTTTTTATGTTTACAAAACAGCGCTTCCATTCAATGAATAGATTTATCTTGTACTGCCTTTTATATCTTTGACTTAGATTAGGATTAAAATATTTGTATTAACATTGCATATTGCATTTTCAATAAAAAAAAAAAAAATAGAAACCAAATTGTAAATTTATAGAACAAAACAAACTCTTTCACTCCTCATGGTATCTCATCAAGTACCTATCTCCTTTCAACGAGAGGATTCATATTGTTTTTCAAACTTGAAAGTCATGCTCTTGCATCGTATTTGAACGTCTGATCATGCATGCTTTATTAGTTATTTTCATTATGTGTTCATCCACCTAAATATAAGCTCATCAGAAAATAAGAGTATTTTCTAAAGGTTAGAACAATATAGAAAAGGAAAACATTGACCTTTGGGCCTTCCTGATACTCAATATAAATAGTGAAAATACTGAGGATTAGTTATCCAAACGCGGATCGAGAGGGGGACTAGGGGGTCAGGACCCCCCATTTGAAATTTGTCAAAAATGCTTCTTTTTTTTTTTCCTGTTCTTGGGATTTTGTTTCAATCATAAGCTGTATCCATCGTATGGACTGGAACCCCTTGGAAAATATTTGCAGATCCACTCATGATTTTCTATTTCTAATATTAGTTAAACATACCTGACAAAATCGAAAACAAGAAACAGACAATATGTAAATAAACAACTTCACGGACAATCTGACGCTTGTGAGAGTTCTTAATTATGACTTGAAATTCTTAACTGATCGACATTTCTAGGTACGTGTGATCTTAAAATATAAAAGAGTTTAAGCAGTCTAGGGTTCTTCACTTTTCACATTCCTGCAGGAAATTAAATAAAATTTCAAAGAGTTTTAAAACGGTGTGATATTTGCTAGCTCGTTTAAGTGGGAAAATCTGGCTCAAGCTTATCATTTACATAGTTTACATTTAGCTGTGAATTTCTAAATCTTATACCCCTGAACTTATTCTAGACCTATTATATCTTAATCTATTGAATTCGCTTTTTATCCATTCAACAAGTATACTCATATCAATGCAGGATGCAGGGTTCATTTACAAGTAAAAGTCAAGAAATGATTGACGGACAGACGTGCAGACAGACAGATATATTCATAATTACGGTTTTTTTTTCAAAAGCCTTTGTCTAAAGGCTTTACTTTCGTCTAATCTTGGCATACATTATTAAAAGATAAATTGAGATCATTCAATGTAACAAATTCTGTATTCTATAATATACAAAATGTAAATAATTCATAAAATTAATATAACATCTTATCAACAATGTATGCAATCGTGCTTTTTGATTCCTAACAAACTCTGAATAGCACATCTGAAATGTCGGTTCCTGTAACCGTATAGTAAGGGACTAAATCCTGAATTTAACAGCACGGGAATGTACGATGCTTCAAATAGGGGTTGCTCCAGCGGGACCCCAATGTGAGCACCGTGTAACAAGAACAAGGTAATCAGCTGAGGTAGCCAACAAACTGTTGATATAAAAGCCATAATGAACACTGTCACGAACGCTTTTGATCTTTGACGTCTTCGGGTTTTAAGATGCATTCTGCGCACACTTCTCACGAGTGACGAAATTTTGCGAGAATGTCTCCTTGCGATGCTGAACACATAACAATGTATGGCTGCGTTTACAATTAAAAGCGAAAATATCATCACTTCTGATACTATCCTAAAAGAATCCGGAAAAACATGCTTCGAACAAATTCCATGCGTCTCCCAGTCGTTCCATCCTAGGACCGGAAGTGAAAAGAAGAGAAACCCGCAGAAAATAGAGAGAATACTCCATGTTATGATATGACGTTTCCGCAATATCCGGTGTACATCCGGGTATACTATACAAATTAGTCTCTCTATTGCTAATCCTAGAAGAATTAATAGTGATGAAAATATTCCTCCATGAAATAGAGCTCGGTGCGACAGACAGAAGTATTTGTCTGTCAGTACTTTCGTCCGATCAAACATGCACGAGACATGGAGCGGTATTCCAAAAATAGCCACTAGATTTAGAATTGCCAAGGATATGATAAGAATGTCGTGTATGGTCCGTAAACAGCGGAATTTGTAGAAAGTCAGCAAGATTAATCCATTTGTGACGAGCGGAAAAATTCCTATGAGTATCAAAACCACACCAATGGCTAAAGCACCGGAATTCGGACGTCCCAGACTTTGGTAAAGTTCATACCCTTCCTCTGAATACGAGCCATGAAAAGATGAATTCAGTTCTTTATAAATCATAGCTTCAAGTCCCAAGGTCGAATGCTTGACCACTGGTGGACATCGTAATCCTCCCTCGAGTCAAATGTTACCTTATTTAGATAGTCTATCCGATTTATCGTGACATCTCTTGCATTATATATATAATCCGGAAAAATGGTAATGACACACGTATTTATAAGTACGTACGTATGTTTATCACTTATAATTATTCATGAACTGGTTTGTTTTCTCTTTTCGAATCATTGATAGGAAATAGACTCATTTAAACGTATATAGTTAGAAGTACAAAAGCACTTGAAAGTTAAGATCTTTTTAGATAAATTTCATTACGTCGCTCTATTTTCTATAACTCGGAGTATGGCACTTCTCAGTGTAGGTATAATATCATAACAATGATTATAATATACGCAATATCTATGTATGTGTTATTCAAGGGCAGGTATATCTTATCTTTCCTCAATGAACCGGGTAAATTATCAACAATATTACAAAATATGTCATATTCAAGTTCAACAGACTATTTACCTTCTCCCAAAATCACAATATTGTCGTCAGTACGTATCCTTTTGATAAGACGCAAATTAATTCCCTTTCTTCAATTTTTGTCCACATACGAAGTTTATATCTTTGCCCTCATAACATGCATGTAGCTAGTGTCCCTCGTGATGCAAGATTAATTAACTTTCATCCAGGTCAAGTGAAATCAGTTGACCTTTTTTTGTAATCCCGTGTACTTTATGTATTTTATCAAGTTCAGATAAGAACGACCTGGTTTTCACTACATTCTTATGTATCGACGAAAACTCTGCATGTATTCCATCCTCTTGATGCCTTCACTTTTTCACATATTCCCCGAACTTTGAAAATGCTGAACACCAATATCTTGATATTTTCCAGAAAATTGGTAGGAAAAATCCGATAAAATACCTGCTAGTTATGATATCTCGTATAGATATTGTATTAAATACAGTGAGAAGATACATATATACGAAACGTAAAGTAAATCCATGGGCGGATCTAGATTTTTTTCGGGGGGGGGGGGGGGGTGTTCGAGTCAGACAGTTGGGTGTGGATTTCCAGACTAAACGTAAAAACGGGAAAATTAAGGAATTTTAGAAAATTCCGCGGGGGGGGGGGGGGGTGTTCTCCCTCCTTCCAGGTCCGCCCTTCATTTCTCAGAGGTGTACTCCATCAGCCGTTTCAAGGGTAAAGCACCTGGTACATCAAGCCCATAAAAATATCAACATATGATCTTCATGTTTACACCTTGAGGTCATTCCTCTTAAATAGGAGACCATAACGTACTAAAGTGACAAAATATGACATTTCGATTAATAGGTCTTCAAAATACACGAACGAAATATTTTACAGAAGGGGTTCTAGTCTCGCCGGGCTAAATCGATGAAAAATATCTTATTTTGAAATAAACGTACGAATATATGCATTTGCAAGTTCTAGTAGAAGGTGGAGGGGTCATAAAATCTCCAAACCTCACCCCTCCTCTATTTCTGCGCACGATGCAGAGGCTAAACAATTTTTCTCTCATTTAAAACTCATTTGAAATTATACATTAAAAGTTTAAAATTATGTTTTCTTAAACATGTACAATGTAGGTCATTGCTCACGTCCAATGAGCATGCATCTGTACTGAAGCAGGTAATGAGGAACGCAATTTTCAAACTTTTGAAGTCCGACTTGAGTTTTCCTTTTAAAATGAAGATGTTAGAATGTTTAACTACTACAGTGTATCAAATAAGTAAACTTGTTGATTATAACCACAATGCGGAAGAGAAATTTACTTGGACATATGCTTCCTCCTTTTAAGTGTCTGTATTCACATCGCAGAACTGTCACTCCCTTCTATTACGTCAAATCATTTGATTGATTATAAATAAAGCATTTTTTCATTAGTAGCTGATAGTGATGTAAAATTAGTATTTTACGCGCCGAGTAAACAAATGTTAATTTGTCTTTTCGCGTTAAAATACTAATCTCATTATCAGATAATAATGAAATAAATGCATTATATCTAAGCAACTTTTTAAAATCGTCGATACAAGCAATTTATGTCCTAGTCTATTGGCGATCAAGTTACTAGTATGATTCTGTCTACATAACATAATATATATCAATCACAGGTGCCTGGCATATATGATCGTTTCTAACCCCCCCCCCCCCCCCCCCCCTGGACACACACAACACACACTTCTATCTACGTATCATGACTAAAGAAGAAAAGAGAAGTTCACGGGCATTTCCAGCAATAATACGGAGAAAGAAGTGGGGGGGGGGGGGGGGTGAAACGAACATTTCTGCAGGCACTTATGATATAAGTATGAACAATGTAACACAACGAACAGAACAGAACAATAATAACATAAACAGAGTGGCAGAGATCTTCAGTTTCATAATAAAAACTCTGTCAGTAGCTATCACAAAGTATTATTCACATGAAAGACAATTCGTGCTCCGTTGACTGAAGTGAGCTCATATTCATATGCAATCATCCAATAACTCCGACCAACTCCAATACTGGACAATCGACCAGGGCTCCGTCTGACGAGATTTAGACAGAGTGTATGACACAAAGCGTTTTAGAAAGAAATGGCTTTTTTGAAGCGTGTAATCACTTTATTATTTAGTTTCCATTGGGTTCCTGGTTCCCATACAATCTGATGCCATCACAAACAGGTCATGTCAGATATAGTCCACAATGGTAAATTCTTCTGTATATCAGAAAGACTGAATAGACTAGGTCAGATATTTTGAAAATTCAAAATTAATGCCATTTCCTCATTGAGTTAAAGTCCGTGACTCAATTCGGTCTTTTCGAAATACAGAGTTACTTCCCATTTGTGCAGGTATCTGACGTCAACGCATTGTGACGTCATCAAATTCTATGGAAACCGGCATGAAATTCAGGGAAACAGGGTTACATATATATGATGTTTTCAAAGGAATTTAATGACGTCACAATGCTTTTACGTCAGATACCTGCACAAATCGAACGTAGGCCTATAAAATCGAAAACACGGAATTAGAATTGCAAACATTACAATCTTCAGATGAATGACAAATACAATATGAATATGTTTACATTAGTTTATTGAAATGACAAAAAAAAACCTTCAAACAAAAACATACCTCATAATTAACAGTGGCTCAAAAATATTTGGTACACATATTTTCTTTTTCGTAAAATACATTTATTTATGATTTACCATTCTCCCGTGTACAATTGACCTACATGTACATGTAACGTGTAATGTGCGAATTCTACAACACAAAGATGGTTTATTTTACATGTTATGATACTGAATCATCAAACATTGTGTACAGAACTGCATGTGCCTTTCTGAATAACGACTGAAATCATAACTATTTCAATTCCACACAATATCAAAAACTCAGTCGGTATATCACATTATGCGAAAAATGCACATCAAAGCAGTTTGGGATTTCTCATTTAATCAATATTCAAAATGTTGAAATTTTCTATTAATGTTGAATAGCTCTGAGAATGTGAGGATGAATTTGAAATTCAATTGGAATGTCATATACACTCAAAAATCCGAAATAAAAGAGCGAAAAAGAACCAAATTATGAATTATAAATATTGAGCTTCTCAAACAAAATGGTTTGCCTGATGATGACTGAGAAAGTACTAATAAAGCTTTGAACCATGACGTACAAAAAAAGACAAATGAAAAAAAAATTAAGCCAAATTCAAGATGGATGCAAGCCATGTGATGCCCTGTTGGATGAACATGTAATGAAAAAATCCTGGCTTTGATATTTTAATAGAATTAAGGTGTATTAAGGTGTAGAATTAAGACAATATTGAATCACTTTCATGCTCAGAAACAACTATTTCATAAATGTGTCTCTAATCATTAAAATTACTGGATCGATAAGAGTCTGAAATAACACCTGGTGACTGAAATAACTGGGTCAGACGTCATACTTAAGGACCATCGGATAAGCCTCCACCTTTTTCTTTGAAAAAAGACTCGGACGTCAGTTGGCACCATTCTATAAACAGTTCCCCATTAGTCTATTAGTTCTTGTTATAATCTATCATGAAATACAAGTTCCAACACTGGATCATAACTGACAATTTTGTTACTCACAACATTACTCAATCGAGTTGGAGAATTTTGAATGTTGAAAAGCGCCTGTTTATTTTTATATCAATTTGATGTAAATCCTTCCACCACTGGCATTCGAGCCTTTTTATGTCGTTACAAGTAAAGGGTGAGGGAATCCGAATGACTCAAACATGTCAAAGGCCTTTCAAAAATTTGCTTTGAAGGTATTAACTGATTATGACGTCAAAATATACATGTAAAAGTAAGCCAACAGGTGCAATATTTGACAATCACTCATTTGCTATTGTAATTCTTAATTTTCTCCCATAATATGATCAATTATATCAATGTTTATTTTTATTTCTTAATTCAATTTGCATTTGTAAAACCAATTAATCACAAAGTTTAAATAGGAAAAGTGTCTGTATCTGAACGATTGAATACTGGAGAACAAAATTTCAAAGTATTGAAGGTCAAAATTAACCCAGATGAGATGAAAATATGAAACCAGTTACTAGTAATATGTAAAGAAATGCAAACAAAAGATGCCAAATTGAAAATATCTTACCTCTCAGGCAAAAGAAAATGCTTAAGGAAGATGGACAGAAATTTTTCAACAATATGTACAACATATAGTGACTCGAGATAAATTCACTTTTATTGTATCTGGTAATGATAACCATCTCTATAATGAGATGCATCTCAATTAATCAAATCACTTCACAGAAGTTTTTTTTTATAATTGCATACAGAAAGATGCAAAACAAAACTTCATCAATTATAATACACAAATTATGAAATATGAAAAAAAAATTATAAATTTGATGAAATTTCATCAATACAAAAAGACATGGATTTCAATCATTCTAAATTTTCTTAGTTTTACCTTATATCAATTATACAACATCTGATTCAAATCTTTTTTGCCATAATTTGATTTTTTTTCATGCTCAAAAATTCATTTTACACTAGAAGACCCCGTATTGTAAAACATTTTCTGCAGAATTTCTTGAATTGAACGATACAAATTTGAGTCATAGAACCTTGTATATTAAACCTGATTATATTCCCACATATAGGAATAACATATGTATGTACAGTGTACTTACATATAAAATGAACATACTTGCCATTTTAAACAAACCTTTTAATAGAGTAAGAATATAGTATCCCAATGTGAAACAACTATAATTATACCCGCAATTTTACAAGTACCCTTTCATAAAGTTTGAATAATTACAGTATTCTTATCTTATGAATGCAAAAGATAATTATTGACTCTTCAAATACACAGATGTAGCACAAGTTTTGTCATTAAATATTCATAAACTCTCTCTTCAAAATCAATATTGCACCAAAAACTGACAAGGTCAATTTCGGTCTACCAAGGTCGCAAGAAAATGAAACCTTAGTATGTGAAAACAAAGCTTTCTGACCCAATCGTTCTGTATCGAGAATAAATTAAAATTCGGTATAGAAAATAATATTACGCTATTTTATATAACTTAATATAATGCAAGCTGATTTTCAGATCTACGTACAAGCACTTTCAATTTTATAAATCTAGTAACTATTATTCTACAATAACCACATATAAAATTTGCTTTGCTATTATCTACTATCTACTCTTACTACATATCATTGAATATATTTTTTTCAATCAGTATAATAAAAAATCACAAGTATCCATTTTGAATCTTGGCTTTAGGTGGGATTTTTGTTTATAGACTAGTTCTATACACGGGAACAATGTTCTACTAACATGCATGTTCAGAATTGCACTTTGACAATACACATGTTAATGTATGAATTATAGTTCAAAGAACTTTTCTCTGTCTACAGCTATATGTATCTCAACTGATTACATTCAGATAAAAAATGCTCCAAACTTCGTTCTATAAGGAGTTGAAACGACTTATTGCAACATAAAGTCAATTATTTCAAAGGAACTTCACTGTATAAATGTATGTTAAATTTGAATCTGTAAATAAAACGGAACTGAGAAAAAACCTATCTGTACAAGATATTTCTTGGCATACCAAACATAACACTTTCTATAAAATTCTTTTAATTTCATGAACACAGCTCACTTTACAAAGGATAACTGTTACTAGATGAGGGTAAATAAATAATAAACTTTTTGTATACGATTTAAAGCAATATGTGTACACGAAGCATTTGTCTCCCTTGGTATGAATAAAGCTTAACGATTGTGACATTTATTTAACGAAGCACTAGGCTTGAAAATATTTGGACAATTCTGTCTTTTTCATCATAGTTACTCCCCATTGAAAACAGAGTACGAGGTTCTGTCGCAAACAAATTCTACAGGAATTTTTTTTTTTTACAGATTTGATATTTCAAAAGAAATGAGCCGTTAAGATGTAAAATCTTATCTGAAAACTTTAAGGCGAAATTTTATATTTAAAGGATTGAAAAAAATTAGATAATATTTGTGTCAAAATTAGCATTTTACCCATAGATTTCAATGAAAACAGAAAACTGTTTTACAACTTTTGCTTCCCACCCCTCTCTCCTGCCTACACATGGGAGAGAACTCTATGAAAAAGCTAAAGACAGAATCTTCATTTAAATTTTGATGAGCTCGCAGAGGAGGTATGTGAGTTATTTATAGCATGTGATTTTAAACGTACAAATTATTTACAATATATATATCTACAAAATAACAATTGACACAAAATGTAGGTCACTAGAGAAAATGTACATCTTTGCTACCGATTAGAGATAGCCTATTCTAAAGTACGGAAACAAAAACTTGCAGAGCAAGTTCATTATGCATATAACATGGAACAACAAAATTTAACAAGACAGGAAAAAAACCATGCCTAACTTCTGTTGCCTATCAAAGCTGCATGTTGTTTTTACCTAAGCCAAAGTATTGAAAATTCAAACAGGATCGATTGTCTGTATGTTTCCTTCAAATGGCTTTTCCGTGAAAAAATAATACACTTAAGAAAAAGAATGAGCAAATTTCTGTAGATCTCATATTCCTATTTTCTGAATGTCTGAAAGAATGGTATTTTGAGCTTTATCTCATGTCAAATTTTCTATATAAGTGTAGCACGAAAATGGTTGATGGCCATACCTAAATTTCTAAATTTACAAATCTGATAATCTTAAATTATTGGATCAATTTAAGAAAAGTAATCAATTTGAAATGAGCAATGTATCATTTAACTCCGATTTTGACATAAAAATTTCTGCCAGAAGAATCTGAAATATCAATATTTCGGTCTTGAATTCTTTTGATATGTATGCTTCTTGAATTTCGTACATGATTCAACTAATATATTGTTTTGATTAACAGGCTGATAACTGGCCCAGATTATCAAAATAAATTAAATTTGAGTCTATATACAAATATATTCATATTGAAAGTTCAACATACAGTATTCAGAGAGTCTATCTTTGGTATTGAAATCAATATCTGGTGCCTGTTTCCAGGTTTTTGTGACACAGTATTATTTACATAGTACCTAAAATGCCTGTTTTGAGGATACAAAGCTCTTATAGTGTTTTGGAAGGCTTGCTAGTCCACTATTTGCTTTCCAATATCAAGCGAACACTATGAGAGCTTAATTCCCACAAAAAACGGGTATTTTAGGGTCAAGAATCACTAAATTTGTGTATAGACCTGCAATGAGTAAGAAGCTGCTGCAGCAAGGAAACACACTGTACATGTAAAGCTATGATCTCAAATTTTTAAACTGCATTTACAACAGAATCCTTTGAAATGATCAGAAATTTTACAAAAAATAACTCGGAGATTGAAAAATAGCGATCATGTCTAACACTATAGAATCTCATAGAATCAACAACCAGCACACAAAAATATATCTGTTAATGTCGTATTTACACAATTTCTCCTTTCCTTCAGCTGCGTTATTCATTCATTCATTTTTTTCATTTACTCACTCAATCTTACATATTCAATGTCATGGTAACATATTTAATGGCAGTGTTTGAGGCAGAACAAACACTTCATGAAACACACAGAAATACTCATACACCAAAATACCAAAGAACATTAAAGTTATTTGATTATTAACAGGTAATCTTTATGCTTAGTTTTCCTATAAACAGGAATCTACTAAATATTGACGAATTTGCCCTATATAAAGATAGGAAAAGAAAAATACTTCATTAACGAATCAAACTCAGTTTATACAAGAAATCTGAATTCTTTTGTATTAAATTCTTGATATACTTCTAGGAAAAACAACTTATCATAATAAGATATCTCTATTGACAAAGAAAAAATAAATTTCTCAAAGTCAACAATTCACTCTGAAGAGCATAAAAATCCAAATTCATGCATTCCCATAAACCCCTTGTAAAATTTAACATAAAGTGTACAGTAACCAACCATTCAGCATTCATAATGAAAAAAAAAAATAGACAAACAAAGTCTTCTTTCTCACACAATACCTCAGCTGATTTTCTCGCTTCCGTATGACTTTATTCTTTTCTCGAAGGAGCCTCGGAACTCCTGCACTTGCATCCAAAGTGAGGTATAGCACATGAAGTATATAGCTATCAGAGTTACGAACGCGATAAAAATCGTCTTGTTCCGGCAGATCTTTATTTGGACGATGCGACTTCCACTCACTCGCAGGCTGATAAATATGGCAATCAGAACAAGGAAGACAACTACTGCCGACACGACGCTTGGAGTGCCTTGAGGGATCAGCTGTAAAAGAAAAGATCGTGTATTAGGAAGAGATCAGAAAATTGACGACTGGAGGCAGTAACATATCACCAATCTAATTGTTCTTATTGTTGTACATGTATGTGTCATTACAAGGGGACAAAAATAGTGTTCCAGAGTTCTTGAAAATTTCCATCGAATGCCGGACATTTGGGAATTTTCATCAGTCCAAATGATAGATATAAAACTTTTATCAGACCAAACAAATGAGTTCTTATAAGACCAAACAATTTTTTATTGGCAAGTCTGATAAAACCAACACTTTTTTGGAAGTCTGGTATTAAATAAATAACAGCAAAATGCTTCCTGTGTCTTTGCTTTTTTTTCTAATGTGATGAACACAAATATCATTACAAGGAATGCATGTGTCGCCTGCGAAACATAGCGACACTTCGGAATTACATTTACATTGGGTGTGACACTCAAAGTGTGACAGACAGACAGAATAAAAATATGCAAGGGGTGTAGGTTTAAAGTGAAATGGGCATCTACTTATCAAGTGCTTACAGGACGGATGGACAGATGGACAGAGTGATCCCCGCAATGCTTCGCAGGCGACACAAAAATTTGACGGAGGTATACAGTTGTCAAGCAGCAAAGTAATGCTTATACATGTATTAGAATTTCTTAAAACACTGATGACATTATAAAATGACCTGGAATAAACTTTAACAAGTCCCCTCCGGCGAGCCGGTAGGGGACTGATAATGAGTAAAATCTAAAACTGTTTTTTGATGACTTTCATTTTAATGCAGTTACTGTATCAGTCTTTCCCTACACAAAAATTACTCTTCTTAGATATGCAAGGGGTGAAGGTTTAAAGTGCAATGGGCATCTACTTATGAAGTGCTTAGTGTCCTGCTAACACATATTTAACATTTTTTTTTAAACAGCTATCTTTAATGTGAGTTGGTAAAAATGTCCCAGTTTAGAAGAATAACAGAAGTTCAAAACTTCTGGTTGCTTTGAAACATGTGAAAATGAGCGCCTGTTCTTAGGTATTTTTAAAGTGAATCTAGTTTTTTCCTGTCGAGAAGACAGTGACATGAATGGTATCATGTTGCTGTACAAATTTTTCATACAATAAGTCATGTAGTTTATGAAAGCATGGAGGCAAGAGGTGAGGGCATGAAGAGTGACTAGTATTAAATTTTCATCAAAGTGAAAAAAATTACAGATTTTCACCGACATGAAAGTTGCTCAAACTGCCCTGCACAAAATGAAACATTCAACTAAAAAGAATAGCCTACATACATGTACCTTATATGAATCAAAATTTTTAAACTTAAATTTTAGATATACTTTTCACATTCAGATAGAAAAGTACAGTATTTTATATATTGTCTATCAATTTCCCCTTACCACTCAGACCATGAAATTTATTTACATTTACATGTATGAACCGGTGAAGAGTTCTTTGACTTGTACAAGCATGCAACTTTACAATATTTGTCACAACACATAAGCCAAATTACTTGTTCATGCAACAGATCAGGGGCTGATAAATACCACTGCCCTATGCCAGGATAGACCAGTTTTAGCTAGGGACTGACAAATACCATTGCCCTACGCCAGGAGAGACCAGTTTAAGCTATCGGCCCGGCAAAATCATAAGCCATCCATGTACATGTAGTCCATGACTGCGGGCATTCAAAATATAAATTTCCATCTCAGTGTTTATATTTAGAATATTCAAACAAAGAATCAAACTAAGCCGTTGGTAAACAATTGACCCTTCCAAACGTGGGAAAAATTTGAGAAATTCCATGATGTCACAATGCAATTCGATATTTGACCGAGATTCAAAGCTTGTTTGTCCGAGGTAAAAGCATTGTGACCTCACTAAATTTTCCATTTTTTTCCCGCAATCGGAGTAGTCAATTATACTAAAAGTGAAAGTACGAAAGTTGACAGCAATATGTGGTACCCATTTCTAACTTTTGTCTTTATCAAGGTAGGGCAAAAGTGTTTTTATTTTTTGTTAGGGCAAATGATTAACTTTGTCCAACCTGTCCTTGGACAAGTACCTGAAAAATTGATTTGTAAGCCCCTGCAGATACGATAAACGTACATCACACAGTCGACAGCTGTAACATACAAGTAAAGCTAGCACTTAAAGCACACAACAATACCGAACCTTACCTGCTTCAACACAAAATATCCACCCTAACAATATCAAACAAAGCTCTATTATATCTCAAACAACACGCAGCTGACAACAGACAACATGTTAATGCTAGCCACAGTTTCTATATTCGTAAATTTCTGTAGCATAGAAGAGTCTACCAGTACTTAGATTTATATTTCTAAACATTTTTTTTCTAAACAACAGCGCTGTTTTTGGTAAAGAATACAACAGAAACACTGCACTTAAAAAAGTGCAAGTTTTTTATTTTCAGCAAAATGCACTTTATCTATTATCAAGATGTGAAACATGCAACATACATGTATTATTTTTTTCAAGCAAGACAGTCATATTCTTCAAAGAAACTGACATAAATTTTAGCAGTGCTGTAGAATTACTGTAAATTGGATATTTTAACTTATTTTTGCAAAATGACCGTTGCAACATACAGTATACGCTGGGGTAATTTTTGCAACCTCTAGGGAGTATTCCCTTTAGTCTTTTATACTGGTCATAATTTTCACTCGGGGGTAAAATTTTTGGTGGCTAGTAGATTTCGGCACTCAACTAGCCCGACTGGCTAGTGGTCAAAAAAAGTTTTCATGAAGACTGATGTAATGAGAATGAAATAAATAATTCATTTCAATGTCTTACAAATATTTACAGTGCCTTAGTCCTGTACTACATCTATTTGCTCAATATTCAAAAATATCATAGAACAATGTACCCTCAATTCCTTTTTTTTTTAAAAACACTACGTAATTTTTCATTGCTAATATCTTGAACCACAACCTTTTCAGCAAAAATAAAGGTTTATACTTCAACAAACAGATAATGTTAAATGAAAAATTACTCAGTTTTATTTTAATTCTAAAGCACTGCTAAAGAATAATTGTGCTATTCTTACTTTCCAAATAAAGTGCACATAAAAGTATAGAATACACGAGGCTCTAAACCAGCCTTAATAATATTTTCTTTTTTGATCCTGCTCAATTTAACTTTGATTTGATTGCTTTATCTCATTGCATGAGAAAGACATAATAGAATAGGCATTATTTTTTTTCATTTTAAAAACTCGCTAACGACATTTCCAATTGCCAATATTCATAAAATTCTATCAGCAAAGTTTAACCAAAAATCAAATTTTATTTTATTTAATATCAATTATTGTCTTTTCAAAATTTTCCATGAAAATGGCATATTTTACTACAAGTAATTTCATGAATTTCAACCATTGTAAATAAATGTAATTCAAAATTTCTCACACGATCAAACATGCATGTAAAATAGACAAGGCTGATTTAGTGCTTACGATGCTATCTATCCCACTGTAGCTGTTAGAGATGTTAGTTTGTTAAAGAAGATAGAAACTGCTTACTTGGTTACAATCAGCCAAACTATGACCTCTCTGCTGAACTTTGAAATTAAATTTCTCAATTACATTTTGTACGTGATGGCATCGACCCCCTGTACAATTAGTGGACCGCTCCCCGTCCCGCCTGTGTCCCCTCCTAAGACAGTAGTCTGGTCCACTGATATGAGCGACTGATAGGCCTCTCCTACAAGGTAAGACAATATTGAAAATTGCTTTTCCGCTGTTTCAGTAAGACAAGTATTGAAAATTGCTTTTCTTCTGTTTCAGTAAACCTGTAGTTAAATTTCATTTTAAAGTTCTCTTTCAACAATCTTTTAGAATTAAAAAATTCTTTTTTTTTAATCTAGAATTATGTAACTATTACAAATCAAAGCAATACATGTATGTATCAACCTTGTTCAAAACGGGTGTCTGATATTTAGAACAAATATGAATATCAGTTATGACTGTCTTACTTTTTTGTATTCACCAGGTACATGTACATGTATATAATTCTGGTAGGTCACATGCAAATTTCGTGAATGGAGAACCTTGAATCGCATAAGAATTCTTAAAAAAATTTGCATTTGACCAGATTTATACCCTAATTTCTTATGATACTCACAAAGTAAGACAGCCATCTCTTACATGTATACTCATACTCACATTAAATATCAGCCAGTGTCGTCCTTTTATGAGCAAACGCCACTCATATTGTGTTTAAAAACAATATCAGAAGTATCTTCAGTGGTGCCATCTTTTTCCTACATTCAAAACTTAACAAAATGTCACAACAGGCAACCAGAATTATTGGAATATAATTCCAGTAGCCTGATGGAAGACCTACACGTAACATACAAAGCATTTAAAGACATGTAAAAACATGTAACTAAGGTTTTTTCTGATTGGACATTTTCTATCATACCCCAGCATCCTACAGCGATGCTCAGACAGTCTCTTGCCGGCAGAGTCCAAGTCCCTGACGTCTTTACTACTCCACAGTCTCTCTGCTACGGCTGATGCCCTCGGCCTAAAACATATATCACACATGTACATTGTAACACATGCTATTCTCTACATCGAAACAAATCAGTGACAGGATAAAAATTTCAGTTAATTATCAATGTGTCTTTAGTAGGGCTGGGCGGTGCACCGAAAATTTTGGTGCTTCGAAATTAGAAATGTCGGTTCGATGCATCTACGTACAATTGCAGATTTCCATTTGGTTCAGACGTCATTTATCAACGGGAATTATAGCAAAATAGTAACCAGAAAAATTTTTGAAATAGCTAAGAAATTACAAGAAGGCCAGAAAGTAAGAAAAGAGTGTACATTCACTCATCGTGCCGATTTAAGTGCATCCTTCCCTTTCAGACCTCCCACGAAAAGGAAAGTGAAAGTAGATCTACTTTCGCTTTCTGTGAACTGGTCAGAAGTTTTGTACAAGCAGCAAAAAGAATGGACCGGGATTGTAGTCGCCAAATATCATGAAAGGAAAGCTGTATGTCCACTGAAATATTGACTGCAACCCTGTTTATACTTGGTTATTGAAAAATGAGGTGTGAACTTTGCTAGTTTGTATTTATATCTAATTTCTCACAGTACATGCTGTTGTGTTGGAGCACAAAATTGCATCAACAATAATTATGAATGTTAAACTGATATTGTTTTTTTAAATATATATACCCACACATTTTTCAGATATATATGCAAATTAATGCTCTATAAGGTTATACTTGGTAAGTGATGGCTTGGTAAAATCAATTTAGATTTTTTTTTCATTTTTGTGAAATTTATCCATTTCACATCTTAACTCATTCAAATGAACCGAATCGAAATTAACCTAACCGAGGCCTTGTGATTCGAAACCGAACCGAATCGAAGGATACCTGAATCATCCCAGCCCTAGTCTTTAGTTCAATCTCTTTCTTAAAAGATTATTTTCTACTAAATATAATATTGAACAACAAAATTTTTTTATAGACCATTTTCATATTACTGCTAAACTTGCATAATAGACACACCTAGATCCCATATCAGACTTTTTGACGTTGGTTTTTACTTTGACATGATCATGGTAAAGTTTCACTGAAATTCATAAAACGGTTTTGGACTCCCGGAGAAGTTGCGATGACAAGGGTTGACATCGAAAATGCATGAAAAATTTTAGTCCAAGGGCCATAACTCATTGACAGGTCTAACTTTTTCAACAACAATCTCCTTTCTTCATCCACATCTACATAACATGATCTTTCATTATGTTAACATGATGGTAGATCTGTTCTGATGTCAGAATAAAAAGTTTTGTCAAATGTTGTGATGTTGGGTCTTGGTCTGTATAAAATGCAAGTCTACTGCAGAAATGCGAAAATGGTCAATTGTTACATTGGTAGAACATGATCTCATATTTAATTTGATACAATGAAGGTATTAGATGCTTTTCTCACTATGACTCTAAATTTAAACACATACCATAAGGTGGTCATGAGATTCTCGTTGTCTATATACTCTGCCCATAAACACGCCTCTCCTCCTAGAACTTTCTTCTCGTCAATTTGATAACCTATAAAATAAGTACAATCATGTATATTACCCTTCAAAAATGTGTAATCTAACTGTACTTAAAATAAATTCCGAAATAGGGCAATATTCATTCATCAAATAATTCTTAAAAATAAATGTAGGCATTTAGAGACTACAATATCTTGAGTCTCCATCTCTCATCAGCTCTCTCAAAAACTGAAAATTACCGTTATTCCGGAATATAAGACAAGGTCAAGGTACAGCATCTAAGACAGGATTAAAGTACAAGAAAACTGTTGAGCATATAACAATATCTTACCCATAGTATTGTCAGCAGGATCACAGTTGTAGTATTTCGGCCATTTTGTGCCGTACTCGATCAGATCCAGGTACCAGCACGTAGAGTACAGAGTATTATAGCCCATATCTATGGCTCGTTGTACGTCACCCATGTCCCCCTGCCAGATCTGGATTATGGTGTCATTCGGAAGCTGTAAGATCAGATCAAACGTTAACATTATTATGATAATATGTGGCTTTTTGGTGTCCAAAAGTGTTACATATCTGATTCAAATGTATGTAATAGTATTGTAACAGTTATGACAATATTCCAGCTAATGAAATGCATCTTTGTTGCCATCAACTTAAGGTAGACAAAATATCAGAAATTTGTACCTCAAAAGGGATGTGTTTAGTATAATTTGTTTACAAATAAACTGTGATTAATTACATGTATTAATAAGTATTTGTCTGTGCCATGGTCTATTGGTAAAGATGGATCAGATCTGACATGAAACATCCTTTGGTCCTGGGTAACAATTCTGTGAATTATTATTCAGATCCTTGAAGGCAGTGAAAAATTATAGTACACACAATTTTTTTTTTAAGTGGGGCCACATTTACTGTGAAACTGAATGGTCTTGTCACAGACAACCTTCCTGTATAATAATATGTTTCTACTGCATATAGTTCCTGAAATTTTTGCTTCAACCAGAGACTTAACCAAATTGTTGACGACAGACAGACAGACGGACGGACGGACAAACAGACGGACTGACAGATATCATCAATCTATAGATCAGAATTGCTTTGCAATCTGGCCAAAAACACATCCCAAGGTATTGGGCAATAATTCTGTGTAATTTTATTCTGATCCATGAAGGCAGTTAGAAATCACAGCCCCGACAAGCTTATTCAGAGATGGAGGCACAGATGGCAAGAATACCTGTAGTATCCTAAGGTTTCACCAGTAGGGGACTAATATTAAGTAGAAAAATGCAATGATCGCTGTGCGATATAAGTCCCCTACCGGCGGCATAAATTTATGACTTGCATCTCTGTTCATCAGTTCATCATCTGCAACAACAGCCAAGAAAAGTCTGGGAAACTGAATTCATGAAATTTGCTAAGTCCAAGGGCCATAACTCTTGTGAAAATAAGTCAATCTAAATTAAACTCAAATCTGCATCACATTATAATGTATTCACATACAAAAAATTAGTTCATTATCTGCAATAACAGGCATGAAAAAGTCCGGAAAACTGCAAATTTCATGAAATTTGCTAAGTCCAAGGGCCATAACTCTTGTAAAAATAGGCCAATGGAAACCAAACTCAGAGTTGTTCTGTATCACACTGAGATGTATTCATTTACCAAAAATCAGTGCATTATTTGCAATAGAACCGAAGAGAAGTCCGGAAAACTGAAATTTTCATAAAATTTGCTAAGTCCAAGGGCCATAACTTTTGTAATAATAGGTGAATCAAAAGCAAACTCAAACTTGATCTGTATCATATTGAGATATATCCACATACTAAAAATGAGTTCAATATATGCAACAACAGCGGAAAAAAGTCCGGAAAACTGAAATTTTCATAAAATTTGCTAAGTCCAAGGGCCATTAACTCTTGTAAAATTAGGTCAATCAAAAGCAAACTCAAACTTGATCTGTATCACATTGAGATATATCCACATACCAAAAATGAGTTCAATATATGCAACAACAGCGGAAAAAAGTCCGGAAAACTGAAATTTTCATAAAATTTGCTAAGTCCAAGGGCCATAACTCTTGTAAAATTTGGTCAATCAAAAGCAAACTCAAACTTGATCTGTATCACATTGAGATATATCCACATACCAAAAATGAGTTCAATATATGCAACAACAGCGGAAAAAAGTCCGGAAAACTGAAATTTTTATAAAATTTGCTAAGTCCAAGGGCCATAACTCTTGTAAAATTAGGTCAATCAAAAGCAAACTCAAACTTGATCTGTATCACATTGAGATATATCCACATACCAAAAATGAGTTCAATATATGCAACAACAGCGAAAAAAAGTCCGGAAAACTGAAATTTTCATAAAATTTGCTAAGTCCAAGGGCCATAACTCTTGTAAAATTAGGTCAATCAAAAGCAAACTCAAACTTGATCTGTGTCACATTGAGATATATCCACATACCAAAAATGAGTTCAATATATGCAACAACAGCGAAAAAAAGTCCGGAAAACTGAAAATGGGACAGACGGACAGACGGACAGACAGACAGACAGACGGACGGACAGACAGACAGACCGAGAAGAAACTAAGAGTCCCCTTCGGCGTTGCCGGTAGGGGACTAATAACTTAAAAATGTAATAATTATAAAATCTCTGCGACTCAGCTTGAAATAAGATTTACCTGCACGTTGTTATTCATGATTTCTTGCCACATCACAAATCGTACATCATTCTTCCTCGCCTTTCCCAGATCTTTAAGATCACGAGTTAACCTGAATAGACATAAACCATCACATTACAATTGGGACGATTTTCTTAAAAATCAAAGTTCTACATTCAGGCAACTGACCCTTCCGAACGCGGGAAAAAAATGAGAAATTCCATGACGTAACAATGCAATTTCGATGTTTGACCGAGGTTCGAAGCTTGTTTGTCCGAGGTAAAAGCATTGTGACGTCACGAAATTTGGCATTATTTTCCCGCAATCGGAAGGTTCAATTAATGTCGGACACTTATCAATAATTTAACATTATAGGCATTTTCAATGTGTTTGTGTATTTTCAAATAGGTGACCTACATGTATCATCCTACTCTAAATCTATTGTCATAGTTATACAAAATAAATAAATGAAATCTAAGTTTCCTTTTTAAAATCTGTACTGCTAATCTCTAAGATTCAACGCAATTCATATGAAATTACTTTGTACTTCATATTTGATGGTTTCATTTAAAGAATTAGAAATGTATGTACGGTTGAATTGACAGACGGACAGACAAATGTTTACCTTTTCTCATAGAATTCCAGCACCTTTCTGATGTCGTAGCTATACATGTATGGGTCGTTGTTCTGCAGGTTAATAGGAGCGTCAGGTTTACCGTTTAACGTGTTCAGTAACTTCAATACGTCAGGATTGGAGGACCTGTAAAATTATATTAAAACAATTTCATTCAATACAGAAAAGATTTATGTGAAGTACTACTGTAAACATGGACTGGTAATTTTCGCGTATTTCACAAATAATGGACTTCATAAAAATATCCCTGGTGCATTCTTACAAAGCCAGAGATGTTTATACAGTGAAAATTTCCCCCAAGCGTAACGTCTGGATTTTTAAATCGAGAAATTTTACCCCCAGAAAAAATATCCACATCATAGAGCTATCATTCATCAGGATATATTATATAATGCATATAGAGGCTGAGCCAATAACGGGCCTAAGATATCAATATAAATATCATACTTCTTTTAAAAGATATTACATAATTATTCAACAAGAAGCTTTTAAAATTATCAAATATAACCAAAATATTGATGGATTCTCTATGTCGGCGTGATGTCACACATAGGTTTAGAGATTAGAGATAAGCATGGAGAAGTTCCAAAAAATAGTTGGGATATAAACTCGGTGGTTATCATAAACTTAAGCATAGTGTATAGAAATTGCTTTATATCTAGAATCAAACGTTTACATCAAGGAAAAATCTACTAGTATTCATTGAAGGAACCATTGATGAATTCGCTCTTAGCTCCTCAAACCCCAATATAAAACGAGATTTGAAGGAGTAGACAAAATTATGGATTTTTCATAGGGCACAGTGAAAAATATAGAGGCACATCCCCCTGTAAACATGGCGGAAATTTGGTCATGTGACCAGTCCGACATCAAGAATACTATTGATCTAACGTAGTTTTGATATACAGACTAACTACCCATTTGGGACAGTATCTGACGTATATGAACTATGATACTATAAAATTTCTATACAGATGAATTTGAAGTATGTTTTCCCTGTAATTCATGCTTATTTCAAATTAGTTGACATCAGATACTGTGCCAAATGGGAAGTAACTCATAGAAAACACTGAACTGCTTTGCAATCTTTCCAAGAATCCTGAGTGTACTTTTGATAATGATCAAGTTTTAAAAATCTCCCTGATAATTATATACAAATTTATGATATTTATCCAGGTACAAACTAAACATCCTTTTGACAAGTTTCGCCATAATCCAATTGCCAATAAAGTGTTGTGACCATTCTAAGCCTAGATTTTACACCGTTTAGCAATTTTTTGCATTTATGACGTCACATTGTCTTGATGCGTTGTCATGTTTTCACAATGACGTCACAATTGCCAAATTTTGTGAGTTCTGGTGTCTGGTTGTCTGACTGGAAACAACTGCAAGAAAAGGATCATGCATCACCATGATCACAACGAAATTGAAAATTTGTTGCTACATTAAAGCACCTACCAACAAGTCATGGGTACTTCATCTCCGCCCAGATGAATATACTGGTCCTGAAACACGTGTAGAATTTCCCTGAATAGGTTTTTAAGGAAGGAGTAGGTGTGGTTTTTACTGGGGTCAAGAGGTCCCACATAGCCATTGACAGGATGGGCACCTTGGTAACACTGTGTCATGATCTCTGGATGGCTCAATCCCCAGGAGTAGGTGTGGCCTGAAATTTAAATCAACCAATCAAAATAAAGTTGCACATATTTTTTAAAACAGAAAATTCATACACAATCTTTCATGTAAAACTTTCTTCTGATCTGACTTTAACAGTCCAGGAGAATACTAGAAACTGTAATATTACTTAAAACTGTAATATTACTGTTAACAATAATCCCTAATATTATTGAAAACAGTAATGTTCCCATCTTATATTACATCTTTCTGTAATATAGACAAAGCAATGTTTTAAAGCTACATGCTCAGCTTTTATCACACAATTCCTTCATTCAACATCAAATTCAATAAATATGTACCGATTCTTCTACTGAAAAGTGAAAACAATGTCCATTTGGAACCTATTTTTCACTTTTTCTACTTTCTGATATCACATTTTCTTCAAATATGTTGAGGAAAAAATTTTCCTGATGTTTTAAACAATTTTTCAGTGTACATTTGAATGAGTTACAATTCCTAATCACCCCCATTGCTCCCCGAATCCTCTGGTATAAGAGCGAACTGACTATCTAAATAGTATTACTGCTTACAGTAATATAAAGAGATAAATTTCCAAGAAAGATAACTCCAATTTCAGTTATATTGTTATTTTTAGTAATAATACTGTTTTCAGTATTCTCTTGGACTGTTTAATGATATTTATCAAATGAAGTTTATAACAATCAGTGTCTGAAAGAGTTCTGCAGCGATATTTTTAAACTAGCTCTTCAATCTTTTCGTTCCCTTCCGTTTTGGACGGTATCAGACATAAAGTAATTGTGACTGCATCAAATTCTATGGGAACAAGCATAAAATTCAGGGAAAACATGCTACAAATATGTAACGTTTCTAAAGGAATATCATTACATCATTAAAACATTTACGTCAGATACCGTCCCATGGGAAGTAACTCTGTATATCAAACAGACAGAATACTAGTCCCCCAATTTTTTTTTTAAATCAACATACACAAAATTCAAAGTTGAGGAAATGCCTTATATATCATATATGCCATCAGGATTTACTTTTTACCATATACAGTGAAATCTGTTTTAAGAGACCCTTCAAGGGAATGTCAAATCAAGGTCACATAAGACAGGTGGTCTCTTAATACAGGTTCATTTACTTGGAAATTGTTTACTTGGGAAATGAAAATTTTGGTCACTTTAATCAGGAAGTCTCTTACTACAGTGGGTCGCTAAGGCAAGTTTAACTGTAGTACATGTAATATGAAGGTAATACATGAAAACTTCAAATCATTCTACAAAGACATGAAAAATATATAATTTATCCTCACAAGTTGTCTTTCTAGTCTATATAATTGTGTTGCATTGATTTTAGTGTATGATCACTTAAATTGGAGATGATTTTTTTTTCACAATGGACACATTGAAATGAATTTCAAAAGAACTTAGAAGCACAAGGACGTACTTGATCAAATTTCATAATTTATTCAGTGTATATGCCCAGTTGTGCTTAGTCACTAAATAAATCAATAGCAGTCTCAATAAAAGAATAAATGAGTAATGGTAGTGTGAAAAGGAAGATTTCTAGAAAATCCAAATGCTTCAGTGGCGGATTCAGGGGTGCGAAGGGGGCATCCCCCCCCCCCCTGGGCATTGACCCAAAATTTTCCAAAAACAGGTATATTTGGCCCATTTTCAGTAAAAATTGACAAATTTGCCCCTTGACCCCCGGCAAAGGGGGTGCGGATACACCACTGTGCTTGTATCAAACTATACAATGTATATGAAAATATCATTAGAACTTTGATCACATGAACCTGTCGTTCTATATGAGAAAATAAATTATTATTTAAAACCAGTGTGTTCATACTTATAATTTATGTAAGTTTGAACACAGAGGCTTAAGGTTTTTAAAAATAATAATTTATTTTCTCAAATAGAACGATAGGTTCCTGTGCTATGATCCACAAAAAATACAAAATTGGTAAAAAAAACAAACAAACAAAAACAATTGAAATTTTTACACGATGAAAGATTTCACAATATAAATAATTATTGATTAAAGTTTCAGGTTCCGACAAATTTAATTTTCACATACAGAGAACTGTTACTATAGATCGTTTAGAAGGAGATGGCATATTAACATGATGAAATGGTTCTAGATATTTTTGTTAATGCAATTAGAATTTCAGCAGCAGCCATTTTCACAAAAATACTTATCAACAATTTCAAAAATTTTCTTAACTTCTGATCATTTAGTTCTTCTTTTAAAATAAAAATATCGATATTTTGTTTCTGACTTTAGATGAAGAATGTAGAAATGATATTAGAAAACATAGTACATCAATCTACATGGAAAATATTTTGAACGTTTTATTAATTACGAAAGTTACGAAAATTCCTGGGTTTTTTTTTTCTTTTCATGAGAACTTTTGTGAAACTGGGCACTTATCTCAAGGAGAATATACTTGGAAATTCAGACTGCCGTTTTACACTTTTAATCAAAAGTTTATCCAACATTGAAATAAATTTACTATAAGAAATAATGTGTCATTCTACACATAACTAAGATTTCCTTTTTCAAAGACATAGAAGACAGTTTTCTATATTTTGAGTTTCAATGTTCTCTATGGATTGATAAAACTGAGCGAGTTTGTAAACTAGCTCCTTGACTTTCCATAATCATGATCATTGTGCCATAAAATGCACATTATTTTTGTATTGTTGAGAATACTCGATAAAGCATAGAACAAAATTATTAATTCATCGAAAACTGTTCAAAATATAGATTTTCTTATCAGATTAATCAGGGAAGTGTGTACATTTTGATTTAAAAAATTTGTGTTCCTTCCTTTTTTTGTCCAGATTTTGTTAACAGCATTTTAAAAATTTTGTTAACGGCATTTTAGAAATGTTCACTTGAATAGTAAATGAATCTTAACATAATCGGAAGACAATCTCAACGTTTTCTTTTACATATCACGAAGAAAAATTCAACAATTACAGATTCTTCTTCAATTCTCCAATAAATCAACTTGACTGTCCATATATAACATTCAAATTTTAAAGTAAACTAGAGATATAATACATGATATTAAACTGTAGATTAAATGCTTTCTGGTTGTACTGAATACGAAGTCTATTGATCAATGTCTAGCCTTTTTGTCCTTATTTTGTGCATCAAATCAATATGAAATTTACACAAAATGCATATACTGACAACACATGTCAGCTCATAAAAACACTGAATTTAAAATATAATGTAATCCGGTGCATCAGGGCTTAGTAATAAACAAATATGCCTATTGATTGCTATATGTAATTCTAGTAGATCATTTATCATGAAATGAACACTCAGGTAAACGTTATTTTTTTCTTCCTGGTGGTAACACTTTGTTATACAAATTGCCGTCAGTCGTAATTCCATGAATTATTGACGACAAAATATTCAATATTTTGGTTAAACGGGCATATTCAGGACTTATTTCATTACCGTAACTATTAGGCATTTTATTGACTGGTATATCATTTCAGATTTCCTATTGTCCTTGGAGAAATAAATATGCGAGTCTGTATATGTATAGAAAGTATGAAATACCTGGAGTGTCGAATTCTGGCATTATACGTATACCACGCATACGTGCGTATTCTATGATGTCGGCGATGTCCTCGTGCGAGTACACAAAACTGGGGTGGTACGCTCCCTGGAAATGTAAAAATGCGTGTCAACTGGCGGGAAAAAAAGGCATGTTGATATGGGACATGCCATAGAAAGATGTATATTCATAGGCGGGGGAAATGAAAGTTAAAGGGCAACGCAACCATTGCCGAGAATTCCATCAACAAGAAGTGCTGACTTGGACTTTCAGCCACAGGTGCTCGACCCAAGACCCGCGTCTGCTTTTTACTTGGTATATGTGATAGATGCATTATGAGGTGAGAAGGAGCTGTACTTTTTGTGCGTCGTTGGCGTCGAACCCCTGTGCCATCGGCGTATGATACAGAAACACCTTGCCAATAATTTGAATCAAATACAATTCCTAATTCAAACATGATGGGGTCATAATCATGATTTTTACGTTCAAATTGACTTAAAAGCACGTCATCGTCATTTTTTTTTTTTTTTTTTTTTTTTTTTTTTTTTGCACACAAAAAAAGTTTTGTATCGGGTACAGCAAAATGAGAATACATTGCAATTTCCCCTTCGCACATCTGTTTCCTGCTGCATTTGCATTGGCAAGATCGGAAACCATTTGCAAACAGACGGACGGGTGTCCAGACAGATTGGCGGACGTGCAGAAGAGCTAGTGGAAATACAGACAGACAAATCATTTTTTATTTGTTTCTTTAAATAACTAGTAAAAGTAGAAATTAAATTGAGTATGTAATGGAATGGAAGCAGCGATCATTCATTCATTTTACTTCAAAAACATTTCTAAACAGAAGCTGTCCCAAAGTTTGCTTTCTAAAACCACTTTGAAGTTCTCGATACCTGCCACCAAAATATTGACAGTGGCGTTTATCTTTAATCCTACATAATATGGGTACCATCGACATTATCTTTCTGAACCGTTAACACGAGATATCTGTTTGGTAAATACAGATTGTTAATGGATAATCTGTTTGCATAGAAGAGAAGCTGCTTGCCAAACATCCATATCATGTTGAAAGGGTTTAACAATGAAACGTCTAGCATGGAACTTTGAAATTTTTATTTTCAGGTATGTGTAGTTGAGGAGGGAGGTCAGATCTGTTCAAGATTTTGAGGGCGGGGGGGGGGGGGTGTGTCCCAATTACACTGACTCGAGCATGAGACTTTCCTTGTAGCACGACTGGTGCGCGTTTTCCTGCACACATACAAAACTACATAACTACATGACGATTCGAGGTTGTTTGGTTCAGTAATTACTTTAACTTGCATGATTACACTTATCTCCTTTATCATTCAACAAACCATGCAACGCACTGTTACATGTAGATTGCTCTCTGTGGCAGAGTGTCAGGACAGATATTAAAAGACATCTTGGTCTAACATTTATAGCAAAGTCGGGATAATCCCTTTCTTGCATTATGTCTCTTATTCTCCACGTGCTGTTTGAATACCCCCCATTCCCCGTGTCCACCACTTCAACTGAACAAGATTTCTTCAATAGAAGAGGGAGCGGGGCGGGGTCGGGAGGAGCTGTGAAGGCCATTGCAATACTTTTGTATCAAACACTACTTTTGTAGCATGTAATCAAATGGAAAATAAGATGAATATAAATTATCGAACAAGTTAACACAGAAAATCGGAAAATTTAGTCAAACTAAATCTGCTTCAGCCCGACCCCAATTCAACCGGCGTCGTGCCGTTATGTCTACGTGTAATACGTACCTTTTCGCTGAGATCAGGGTATATTTTACTCTGGTAAGGGAAGGACTGGTCGTCTACAATATGCCAGTGAAGAACATTCATCTTATTTTGGGCCATCCCTTCCTGCAAAACAAGGGGAAACAACTCTATATAATGAAAAAGTTTTTACATAAACATTCATTAGCATAGGAAGCCGCTCAGAGCGGAATTACCGTCGGTGATGCAAACATTCGGTGATTTGTAAAGAAAAAAAAACTTTTAATTATCTGGTTGAGGAGTAAAATTTTAGCTCATATTCTAAGATGCAAATGCATGGTAATCAATGAAATTGAGAGTAGGTGCAAATGATTTTTTTTTATTAATATGCAAAACACACGTTGCGTATACATAACAACAATCTTCATAGGATTCAACCACTTTAAAACTCAAAATTAATGATTTATAAAAATTTGTATTCAATTTGGATACTTTCTGTCTACCCTCTTAAAGTGGAGTCCTTCCTTTATTATATTACAAATGAATGCAAAGAAAGGAAACGAATCGGCCCTTCGACATGTCCTAATTCTCAATTTATCCATTAAGTTTCCACTCGACAAGTTATCTCTTGGTCATTAGTTTCCTGAAAACACTTCAAAAATTGTCTCCTTGGACATAATGATTTACAAGGAAACGACATCAATACAATGGAGTATCCACTTATACCAAAGAGTCAAAGGAAAGTAAATTTTAAATTTAGAGCGCTGGAATATTAAGTTTGACCTTGAACTGTTGAACTTGAGAGTGATCTGGACTTTACATTTTGGATGTCCAGTCTCGAATTATTATTTCATGCAAGTATGGTCAAATGTGTGAAATAGTATGATCAAGCAATTGAGCTACGTAGGCAGACGGACAAACAAAATCCCACACAGTAACGGACGGACAGTCGGACAGACAAAATACTTAATTATCCTTGTAAGCAGTTTACAGACAACAGTCTAGAGACCAAGACGTTTTTTAAATACGTATATTTATCAAGTATCAATAATTGCCAAGTGTCAGCGGAGAGATTTATTTGGGAGTGAGTCAGGTTATCCATTATATACATGTAGCTGTTATGTCAACCCTCTATCATCAGCTACAGTTCTAATGGTAAACTAAGGTATCATAATTATATAGAGTGACCCAACAGAATCTATTTTTCGAGGCATCGGACAACAATTTCACTACACTCTAACAATGCATGGGTGAGGGGGGGGGGAGGAAAAGATAACTCTAATCTATGTCCTTAAAATCAAACGGTTTAAGAGGATTTTTTTTAATTAAAATTCATTCGGGACAAAAAAGTAAAAGGAGGTAATGAGAACTTCATTTAGATGAACGCAATGTGCAGATCAACATTTTTTCCCAGGAGAGACCCAGTCAAGAAATTGAGGTCAATCTACCTGTTATTTACCACCCCCTCTTAAAAAAAGAAATAGAGTTGAAATTCTAAATAATTCTGAACACCCCCCCTAACTGAGGATCAGTTTCTACAAATGTCTAAACTGAACTTCGTATTTTCCTTTTCTTTCTATAAAACGCTAAATTCCGCTTCCTTTTGTTTTGCTATATGTAGACTTTGTACCTTCCTGGAAGCAAAATTTAGGACTTGCGAAAACTGCATGCTAGAGGAATTGTTCAAATAAAATGCTATACCGTTCCCTATTCACAAGGGGGTGATGTAAGGAGGTTATGATAATGGAATAAACTTGATAGGTCATCGACACGCTCTATCTCCATGTAGATGTCTAGACTATGAGACAATCGTGATGAAATTACATTCCTTGTAAACATATTATTCACAAGATCCAAATCGAACGCAATTTATTAAGTTCTTCGTGTAAATGCTTCTTCCAATAAACTTTGAAAAGGGCAAAAAGGGCATGACTGTCTAATCATGCTAACGGGGGAAATTTTGTTAAGGAAACGATCCAAGTCGAATCTTTTGAGAATAAACAAGTCGAATATTTGGAGGAGAAATATTTTGAGAATAAACTATGTACAAATGAGTTCATGAGAAAGAGCGATTTTATTATTACGAAATTTTGAACTCTTTCTTCGTCGTCAATATCTTTCACTGCAGGAAAAGAGGGAGAGGGAGGAAAGGAAGGGGTGGGGAAACCATTCTTCGTCACTCTGGAATATTTCCAGTACAAGATTGACAAATAAAAATGGACGGGAATTTACAAAAATAAACTTCCTTAAACATATTTACTTAAATGAAGTATATTGATAGTGTCAAGTCAGTTTGAAATAAGATATTTTCATCTTTTCAAAATAATCTAACCAATTCTTCTTTTATAATTTTCATTCATTTTTCCGTCGAAAAGACAATTTCTAAATTAATTAGAAGACGACATGCCCGGCAGCTGTACATGAAAAAAAATCTATGATAGAAACAAATATTTGGACAAGAAATCTAAACGTTTAATATCCTTTCGGCGATGAAATAATATTTGCTCGAGACAAACATATTGCTTGAGAATTTCACACCACTGGCGATATACGAGTGATTGATCGTGGAATAAAATACCCTTGGACAGTTTTGTCCCATTCATACTTGGTCGGTTCGGGGGCAGATTAGACAACTCGACGTGAGGAGGATTCAGTTACAGTTACAAAGAATGAGATAACAACAAAAGGAATAGGTTTCATTTAACTAAGTATTGATTTCTGTTAAAAGAAGCTATGTGACCATCTGACAGGCGCGGAACTGTGACATAAAAAAAGGAAGGGGTGAGAGATGAATGGGGAGGTGGAGTTTGAGACATAAGTGACAGATGGGTTGGGACTTCGGCATGTCTGGCCCGTAATTATACTGATGGATCTTTCTTTAAAAAGTGTTGCATTTTCTCGTGGAAAATAACAGCAATAGTGTTGTAATCTTCCACACAAGGATGTCTCAAGTGTGTGATACATCTAAAGGGAGTTGTTTGGGGGGTGTAAGAACCCTCCCTGAAATTCTTAAACCCCCGGACGTGCAGGACACCCTTTGGTATACCCCTGCTTTCTAGGTAACCCTAAACTATGCTTCAATCTAAAACGTAAGCATAAGTTGTCCATATCTTGAAATCTTTTTAACGCCCCCCCCCCCCCCAATTCAAATTGTTTTCACGAAAAACACCGACTTAAAAAGCCCAGTACCAACAGTTTGGTAGCCAATCACAAACTATGACCTTTACGGCACAGCATATCGGTGCGACAATTTGTGTCGGCTGCTAACGACTTTTTCGCGCCTAAACCGATTTGACTTTTCACAAGCAGGCGTTTTGTTCTAAATCGGGAAAAAGATCTTCGTGAGAAGCAATGAATATGAAGCCCCAGTCTCATCCCTTGAGAACGAACTAATTACATCCAAAGTTGCGTTTGGAGATTTTCCCTTCAATTAATCGGAGTGTTTTAGAGCTTTTCTGTCGTTGTGACAACTTTATTATGGTGTTGCCCAATCCCAGAAGATGATTTGAATCGCAATAGTGCTTCATAAAGCGTGGAATTTATGCAATGTCGAGATTTAAATACAAAATCATCATAGCTTGGGGAGCTTGCAAGACAGAAGCAGGGATAATTGACGGTTTCAGAAAGCCTAGTGTCATTCACCGGATTATTAACAACAGAATCTCTTATATACAGTCCTTGCAAGCTTAAATGTCTTCCTTTTGTAATCGGCCATGAGTATTCTACCAAATGCACTGTCTTCAACGCAATTTGACCATTCCTTTCAGCTAAAAATGTACTTTCAACCCCAACGTTTTTTTTACATTGATTTATTGTAGTGTATAGATAACTCAATCCACGGATGGAGAGCTCGAAGCTTACATGACTAATGTTTCAAATGAATTTGCATCCGATACTAAAATCAATTTTCTATGCTTTTTTCATCGGAATATTACAACAGGTGGATTTCCATTGATATTGCTTAATAAGCAATGCTGTTCCAATGATAAACTTTTCACTGCAGCAAAGTGGATTTCATATACCGGTATCAAATATTGGAACATCGCCCTAATTGACACTCTTCAACAATTTTCCCTCTAAATATATTTTTTTTGATTTTATACTGTTATTATACTGAAATACAGTGTTACAGTATACCGCATGGTATCATTGAAATTTATGACGTATACTTTAAATTTATGACCTATACTTAAAATTTTCTTCCAATAAACAGTTCATTGTTCAGCATTATTTTCCTATAGTATGTTCCCATATTGATGTCATACCTCCAAATTAACTGCCATATTGGATTACAAATCTCGGACTTTATCCATTTCTACCATGCAAAACATTGAGATTAAAAAGTTTATAAATATATAACCTTCTGACTATTCTTTAAAAATATCTTGTTGTTTGTAATCCTCATCAAGACAAGATGTATACGATGTGAAAACTTCAGAAAATTTGTTAAAGTAGAGCAATTTTAACATGGCAGAGATGGATAAAGTCCGAGAGTTGTAATCCAAGGAGGGGAATAACTCTATCAAATGGAGGAAATATATAGCTATGTGGGAACACACTATACCTGTGTACAGGGGTTAGGTACATATCTTCAAAGTACAACATTTGTACAATGTACATAAATGAGTTAAAGAATATCCTGACGATAATCTCAACAGCACTCACAAAAGAGCACAAAATTAAGCATCGACGGACCCCTAGCAAGCTAGAGGTGGGACCAGGTGCCCGGGAGGATAACTCTTACAGTCAAAATGACAAAAAAAAATCAATTTTTGACAGATTTACGATGTCATAAAAGTTTAACCGTTAAAAATACTCTAGACATGTTAGAAGACAAGTGGTTGCTTCTAAAAGTGCTTTCATTAAATTACAAACTGAAAGTAAGGCACAAGTTATAACTTTTAGTTAAGGTCACTTGGTCCAATACCATGCATGTATCTTATGTATCTAAATGTAGTTCTAAATCTAATACAGGTGACTGTGAGTATATGTGTTAAATCCAAAGCCATAAGCCAGCTCCCTATAAATAAGAGAAATTTGCTAGCCTATCAGAATTCTAATTGGACGGACAGACAAACCAGTGGACAGACAGGGTGATTTCTTTTAAATTGTATGGGAGTAAAAATATCTGGTATCTATATTAGAAGGACAACATCACCACATTTTCAGCAATGAAAGTTTATCAGCCTTGATCTGTTCTAACATTATAAACATGACAAAAACTTACCAGGACATCATATATGACTTCTTTAAAGATGAAATGACGAGAGCTGTCAATCAACAAGCCTCGGTGAGGGAATCTTGGGTAATCGTTGATCACACTGTCTTTTATGTATAACTGAAACGAAGAAATGTTTTCAAGTATTACATAATTTACAAGGCAAAATACATACAAATGAACAGCATATTTGGACAGAAAGAAAATTGGATGAAATCATTTTAATTCCATTCTTTATAGTGGTATACGCCTGCCTTCTACATGCGAGATATTTTCTTTTCTATAGATTTTTGTCACAGCGCAAAATAGATTTTTGTCACAGCGCAAAATAATCATGTCAACATGCAAGACAATTATGTTGACATAAATAAGTTTCATTTCCACAAGTTCAAGTTGACTAAGGAAAACCCTTTATTGCTAGTAAGAGGCAGACATATTTCATCATGATTAGTTTTAAAATAATTGTCAAAGAATTTTAGCTAAGATTTGACATACCACGTCATCAGGCCCTCTGAAAACAAGCTGGCTGAAGGTCTCCAGGCCCCTCAGTGCTCCCCACACCTCATTGGCCCAGATGTACGACCCTGTCTTCTTTACAAACACATCATCTGAAAAAAACGGATCAATCACACTCAAGCAGATAGACAGAATTCACGGGTATAGGTAGAATTCACAGATATAGATAGAATTCACAGATATAGACAGAACTCACTGATATAGACAGAATTCAGATATAGACAGAAATCAGAAATAGACAGAATTCACAGATGATATAGACAGAATTCACAGATGTAAACAGACTTCACAAATATAGACAGAATTCACAGATATAGACAGAATTCACAGATATAGACAGAATTCACAGATATAGACCATCATATAGACAGAATTCAAATATAGACAGAATTCACAAATATAGACAGAATTCACAAATACAGACAGTATTTACAGATATAGACAATAGAATTTCACAAACATAGAATAGACAGAATTCACAGATATAGTAGGCAAATCTTCATATATACTTTAATTGGTGTCTTTTGAGACAGGATATAGGATGTCCTAAACTAACTTGTGACTTTTTGACAGTTTTATTTCTCAGCAACATGAGCAAGAAAGTATGGGAAAGTTGAAGTCTGTTCAGAAGAATATAGGTATTCTAGCTTAATTTGACAGTCAAGAGGATATTGTTCTTTTTTTCAATAGAGAGGAGGTGAACATGGTGAAAGAGAAGAACTGATCCAAGTCAAATTCAATCAGATGTGAAGCTAAGTGTATGAAGGTTAACCAGAACAAAAAAATAAATGACAATGTTATCATGGTTATTATGCATTGTGAACATATGTCGTAATATTTACTTCAGTCAACGTCTATTGAGGGATAATACTGCAATTTTCTTTGTCAATTTCCCTCAACCATGATCAAATGAAGAACGACCTAATTAATAGCCAATCCATCATTGCCTTTATGAAGAATTAATTATCTCCTATACCGTACACATCAGTGGGGACAAAAAACAATAAACCGGAAGACTTTTTACATAAAAGGATAAAAAGAACCAGTCTGTGCTATCAATTTCACTATTTGCCGTCCCACCTTGATCGCGGGTAATGAATATTTTATGATACGAGGAGCAACAGTATGTCACTTGGGACCCTGTATATGTATAATCTTTATATCATTGCTTGCACGGTAAAGATTGATGTCGTATGAAAGATATGTGGATTTGATTAATTGTAAGCTCATGTAACAATGCAGTACAGAGTTATCTTGAAAAGGAGAATCAATACCACTACCCCAACGGCGGCCCCACACACCCCATCTTTCTCATCTAATCAGAGGATTCTTCAAACATGTCAAAAATTTGAAAATTATCAAGATTTTCTTAAAATATTTATGTTAATAAGTAAAATCTATTTAAAACATGATGAAATAAATAATAATCTGTATTTTCAATAAACTATTTTTCACCAAATATGGTGCCGGAAATCTGACAAACATTTATTTGGTATGGCCTAATACATTTAAACATGTAATATTATATACATGATATAAACTTGATATTTAAACTTTTTTGTTTTACTTTAGCTTCATTTAATGTTTTACATTCAGATGTAAATTTGCAATCCTATTCATTGCATGTTTTGAAAAATATCTTTATATAAAGCAACTTTTTAAAAATGTTTGGAAAAACAAGTGTACCTAAGCAACACTATTCATTGTACATGTTGTAGTTGATATTTGATCAAGCATGTTTAACAAAAAACGGTGCTGGGCATATACATGGTATACTACTTGTAAAAAGGCTATAATCTGTACCTTAAAAAACACATTGACAAATTTTTATGAGGTTTTGTGGCTGGATATGGTATAAATGAATGCATAAGCCTTCTGGCAAAGATATAAAACACAAAAGTCATAAAAAATCTATTTTTATCCTAATATTGGATAGGTAAACTGACATTATTTCACCTTAAATTGAGATAAAAAAAAATCTCACTTTTGTTTTTGTTTTGTTTTGTTTTGCTTTTAATTTTTTTTTCAACAAGCTTTTGGTCACCCCTATGTTCATGATATTACAGAATGAAAATAATTAATATAATGAGTCCATCCCTTTATCATGTTTATCATGATCATTCCACTCCAAACAAATTTATACCATACAGTTTGACAGCTGAATTTCCTATAATGGGTCTTTATTTGCATTTTCCATCTACTTCAATTATATATTACATCACTTAAACTTGTTAACCATGTTAACAGGTCTTATTTAGAAAGACAATGTGTCTGTAATTAAGTATGTACAACTGTACAAAAATACCATATTAGCTTTGAGAGGTACAACTATAAAACCTTACATCCCTCAGTAGTATGGCACCCTGAGGTCAAGGTTAATAGGTCAAAGGTCAATATATCAAAGTAAAGGTCTTCCTCAAAATGAATGCATATAATAAAATATATATATATATATATATATATATATCATGTAATGTAAAATATCTATCTTTCATCTGCTACAGTTCTAGATCAAGGCCAAGGTTAAAATTTTCAGGTCAAGTTCACTGGGTTGAAGGTCATGGAGTAAACAGAATTTTCTTGCTATAAGGAAATACACATTTCCAATGTGAACACCTTATCTTACTGATGGCATTATACATTTATATGTTAGATTGTTCTAAACTTAGTGAAGGATGTCATATTCATCGGTTGAGATCATTGTGTCAGAGGTACTAAAGAGGTATTTTAACATGTATAAAGTCAAGACGTAAGAATGCATGCGTGGAAAATCTAAGCTGTATTTTATATGGTTCTAACATTATGAGAGTACTAAGATTCAGTTTCGGGTAGACAAAGGAAGGATGATGACAAATGGATGAAGGGACAATGTCATGATAGAAATAATAAGCTCAAGATATCAATCCTAAATACAGCGAAATAGAATTCATTTTGACAGACAGACAGAGACAGACAGTAAGACAGATGGACGGACGGACAGACAGTAAGACAGACGGACAGACAGAAAGACAGGACGCTTCTCTTGATTTTTGATATTAATTTAGGGACAGAAAACTTACAAGATTCATCCATTCCTTCACTTGGGAATTTAGAACAAGGCCGTCTGATTTTAATATTCACCACGTTGATTGGTTGAGCTTTTTGGTAGGTATCATCCTCGTATTTCAATTTAAAGTCGTCTAAGAAAGTTCCCTGTGCATGTTGTAAATTATTGTACATTTCTGTAATTGTATCTTCTATAATCATGTCTCGGTACCTCTCTATTGCTTTTTCTATTACGTCACAAGATTCTTTTACTATTTTAAATCTGAAATTTTCTTTGTCAATTTTAAATATCTTATTCCCTTTGGATACATAATACTGAGGGAGAGGCCAGGGTTCCCCCGTTGTAGGGTGGGGTGCCCGGCGCACTTTCTGCTCAGGCATTACATACTGTTCGTAATTTATAAGAAAATCAGACCAGTCCCAAACTATTTTGAGCGGTTCTTTTTTCGGCTGCTGCTGCGGAATCATATTGATAGGTCTGAGATCTGGCTGTTGAACATTCATATTATTGCCTCCAAAATTTTGTCCTTGATTCACATTTTGTTGAAAGACTTGGTTATTCACTTGGTTATTCATATCGTTTTGAAATTGTACATTATTATTGTTATTATAGGTATCCAAATTATTATCAGGTGGTGGTGGGGGTGGGGCATTTGTTGATAAATTCTCAACATTGTTAGCACTGTTTTGATTGGCTTGGTTTACCAGGCCACTTAATCCTTGGCCTTGAAGAACTGTGTCTTGTTGTTGATTCACATTTGGTTGTATCACATTTTGTTGTTGATTCACATTTTGCTGTTGTTGGTTCAAATTCTGTTGATTTACATTTTGTTGAAAATTGATATTTTGTTGCTGTTGCTGATTCACATTCTGTTGCTGGTTGCCATTCACTTGTTGATTTGAGTTCACATGTTGCTGCTGGTTCAAATTGTGTTCTTCAGCAACATTCACAGATTTTTGTGTCGGTACATTAATACTGTTAACAACTGGTTGTTGGTTGACTCCCTGAACACCCAATTGGTTATTGGCAGAGTTTTGAACCTGATTGGCCAAATTCAAATTCTGTGCATTTTGATTGGCTGACTGGCCAGCATCTGGCTGAATCACATTCACATTTTCTTCATTCTTCCTCCTGAACCTTGTTACAAGATTACCCGAATATTTCTCAGGTGCAAACCTACTACGAGAAGCACCATCCCTATCTGTTGCTACCTTAGTATTATTCTTCGAGTCCCTAACAATATTTTGCAAATCTTTGGTGTCATCATTTTTCTCTCCCTTTAAAAATTGATTTTTCTTCTTCCTCCGTTTTTTCTTCGGTGATTTTGTTACTGATATATCTTCATGGCCTCCGTCTTTTTTGCTCTCTAATTCTGCATTCTGTCCAATTCCAGACAATCTATTCCCTAGTGCCCCAATTTCTTTTAAGTTATTACTCCTTCCAATTGCTGAATTTTCTGGAAAATTAAGAAAAATACTCATTACATGCTTTCTTAATGGCAGTCTTAATACTGAAGCAAACCACTCACAGTGGGATTTTCTTTGAAGGTTGGACTTCCAACTGAGAATGGCATGCCTAACTCTATTTTGTTTAATTTCAAGTACAGGCCTAGATAAATACAGCTCTCATTTACCATGACTTGGATGTAAAAGTAAATTGTCTATTATCTTTAATGAAAGCATGTTTCACAGATTCTATTTAAGTAGTATTTCAGCTGGAAATACAGAATTTGAATTGTAAACATGGTAAATGCCAATATATCCCCAATAGCTAATATAGTCTTCAGTGGGAGATCCAGTCGTTCTTTTGACTCCTCCCTTCTTTTGCAAGGAGTCAAAGGACAAGTTTTGCTATTTTGAATTGTTAAAAAATAGGGCTTTGGGTAAAAATTTGGTCACTGCTGGAGGGGACATCAATCAATCACATCCTCCACATGCCCTTAATCGGATCCACCACTCGTCTTAAACCTGAATTTTTACAAAATGTGAGAGCTTACGTCATGCCAATATAAATAAAGTATAAATAATACAATGTATATAACCATGATAACTGACTTCGACTAGTTTTACACTACTTACCCAATGCATTATGTTGCCCGGGGGGTAGGGGTTCTCCTAACACGTGTATGAGAAGTGCTACACCCAGCACGGGGACAAGGGTATTCATCTCTCTCTAAACCCCTCTGGCTTCATTTGACTGAAAAAAAAGAAAATTATAACTAAAAATTTGTAGAAAATCAAGAAACTCAAGATGGGAAAATGCACGTTTTAAAGGAAACTATATGTGGGTCATGATAGGATATACAGTGATAAGCGTAAGGTCATTGACAAGATAATTTACGACAGAAATGTTGTAATAATAAACTTAACAATTTTAGTCTGTATGACAGGTCTGAGTGTAATATAAAGATGATGAATGTCTATGTGTTTGCGCATGTTGTATTTGACTACTATACAGGTAAATTATCGGCGATAAGTACAAGTTAATAGTTTATTGCAAACGCAGATCTAGCGGGGAAAGGCGGGGGGGGGGGGGGAAGGGGGTGTAGGAACACCCTCCTTCCGTAGATATTAACCAACAACAGTCCTTATTTTTTTCCGTTTTTCAAAAGAAGGTGACCCCCCCCCCCCCCTACCGACCGGAATCCCCCCCCCCCTTTCCACTGGACAAAATTTTAGATCCGCCAATATATATTATCAACATGCATGTACATTTTATCAAGGTCAGTATACCGGTATCTATATCTTTTTATCTGACGAATTATCTATCTTAAACATGTAAAATCCCCCGAACTAACCCCAGGGAACATCTCACTCAAATCCGTTAAATCCCTCTATCTTCCTCTTCCTTTTGAATCTCCTGTACCAGTCCACATATATTCAGTATTCTAAAATTTACCGAATATAATACAATTCAAATGTATCCTTTT
The DNA here is from genome assembly GCA_028142955.1 of Pinctada fucata. Lineage (NCBI taxonomy): Eukaryota > Metazoa > Mollusca > Bivalvia > Pterioida > Pteriidae > Pinctada > Pinctada fucata. Next base: position 15,527,226 of record AP027113.1, on the reverse strand, counting down.
TCTTTCACTCCATACTAGCACCAAGTCCTTGGCATCATGCAAATAGAAAATAAACTTTGAATCCCTTCTCATTGTGCAAGCACAATGTCCTTTCTATGAAAGTATTTTTAAAAGTATTGCATACATGTAGTGATGTACAATGCATTAGAAATATACTGTACTTTCCACTAATCATTCACACTTTCTTCTCTAGCCCAAGCAGGTCAAAAAAGGGTAAAATTTCATAAACAGATCAGTCCAGGGTTGTTATCTTTTCTACAAATCGCCCCTTTGTTAGTATTTGAATGGATGCACATCTATAATAGGTTCAGATTTACAAAAGAATATGGCGGGCAGCGCTGAGTAGGTTAGGAGATAGATAGGGACCTTGACCAGGTAGAGGGCCCGAAATGTCTTGTCATTAACCAGGCATGACAGGACAAAAACGACGGGCTGTTTTAATGTCAACTTGCTTATATAGTGCGGACCTTATAAAGGAGAGGGGGGGGGGGGGGGGGGCGCAGTGCTAGGGACCTTGACCAGATGTCTTTTAAGGGAAATGATCTTGTCAGGTGATTAACCAGCTATGACAGGACAAAAACGACGAGCTATTTTAATGTCAACTTGCACTCCAGGAGGGTTCTTTTAGGCGCGAATCTAGCAAGGCAGTGGGGAAGGGGAGGGTTGTCCAAGGTTTGAGAATATTTGCCTATGTCATTGGGAACTGAAATTCGTAAAATATACCATATCACAGCGCAGATTTACGAGTCAAGCTAAACCCATTTCCTCACCTAACACCTCCCCCCCCCCTTTTTTTTAAACTCCCATCCCAATAAATGGACTCGGTGTGACTCCGTATTAATGTATTACATGTCAAAAACTACAGATTAATTACATGTAAAGGAAAAGAACAACAGGAGGTCAGATGTAAAAATTCTCATTTTTCCATCCTTATGTACCGCATTTGTCGAGGTGGCACTTTGTGGGAATATGACCGTACGTCGTTTTATGACCGAGTCTCGGGATTGGCAATCAATCCTATTTGTAGGTTTAAAAGACAGAACGGACACATACAAGTACAGTGGCGGATTCAGGGGTTGCGGACCCCCCCCCCCGGCTCTGACCAATTTTTTTTTAACTATATTTTGGCCCATTTTCAGTTAAAATCGGCAAACTTCGCTCCTTGACCCCCGGCAAAGGGGGCGCTGGATCCACCACTTAAGTATATATAAGGCAATTTTAAGATACGTTTAAGGTATTAATAGCATACTTTCGCTACTCTATCCCACATATCTGGAAACCGTCGACTCAGAACGTACATTACACATTTACAATAGAAAGTGGTACTTTTAAATCTTCTCTGAAAAGTTGATCAAATTTCGAAAGGAAACCTGTTACATCGCTCTCAACAATGTATAGGTCTGAATTTTGAAAGCCAGTTTTAATCCTACTTTTATAGTATTATTCTTTCAAAAACTTGTTCCAGATTTGTACAAAGAATTAGTTGATCTACGAGTCCATAATAATATACGTTACATGCGTGGTATGTATTCCGATCCTGACCTTTAAATTTTAATTCATGACTTAAAAATAGTGCAAGAAGTTCAGACAAATCTTATGCACAGATACACGTGTATGGATTTTCTCTCCTAAGTCTTTTTTTTTCTCTCTCTCTTACCTGAAACCTATACATGCATAAACTTCCCAGTTCTTGCGTTTCGAAGTTGAAAATATCCACGCTAGTCACAAAATCTCACACAAAATAAAATTAAATATCATCCAAACATATAAACCGGTTCACCTAAACCTCCCGACTTCCTCTTACAACTAGAAATAAATAGGAAAGAAAAACAATCTTTAAAGTTCACTTCAATTGTACGCTCGCGATCTTCAACATTTATGTACGTTCATATCAATCAAATCTTCACATCTGAATCGAATGCGAAGGAGTTTTTATGTCGCAAAAACGGTCAGAGGTTTTAAACGGGAAAGTGTTAATGTGAAAAGTTAAAACTCCGGATCAAAAAATATATAAGGCGATTTGTCTACAGGACAGAAAAGGTATCAATAAAACGCGGACCAAATCCGTCGATAACGCTCCGGCGACTATTGCCTGATGTAATTAATTTGTTATCTCTCAAGAGGTCCCTACGGTCCGCGTGTATTTATTGACCCCAATATAGTCCCCTTAACCAGGAAATTAAGTACGGGACCAGACAATCAAAAACAGGATGAAACAAAGTAACCTCACAAGGAAGCTATTATCAAAAAAGAGGGTATACGGAACACAAAAAAGAGCTAGGACTACAAAGGGAAGAGAGGAAGAGGGCCGGGGTGGGGATAGGGGGGGAGGCAGTAAATTTTCATTCTCTGAATGTATTGAACGGAGCATTTGCACATTTTCTGTTCCGGGGATGAATCATTAAAGCAACAGCTATCATATTGAGTGTACTTATTTATTTCACCGCTCAAGCACAAATTACAGCTTATCATAAACACCTGTTACGAGCTATAAGATTAATACGCTGGTTGTAACTCAATCAATTTCTATCATCAACAGGTTCTTGTAGAAGCGAAGGCTCTCCGTCAAGATCCCATGACAAGACCAGAGACAAGACAAGGACACCTTATCAACAAAATGCAAATAAAACACTGAACGCAGCGCCATTTATCATTAAATATTTCATGCTTCAGCGAGAATCCTCGATTCCCTCGGGATCCTTTCGGAATTTTATTTATAATTTTTTTTTTTAATTTCAAGTACTCAAGTATAAAATTTAGTCCTGACATTCAGTGCACAGAGTGTAAGATCAGATCATATAGAAAGTGGCAATGAGACAATATTAGTATAGCACTATCAGAGAGAGAGAGAGAGAGAGAGAGAGAGAGAGAGAGAGAGTTATTTTAGTTAACTTTAAGTGCCTTCACTCAGCGTCAGATTTGTTTCTCTGAATCTAATTTAGTTGTAATTCATCATTACATAACAATGTGATGGAGATGGTAATCTTTACTCAAGGAGCACCACAAGACCTAAATTCCCCATTAAAACACATGACATAACGTATAATTACAGTGGTAATATGACTCCTTACTCTATAACTGTATGTATATGGCTAATATGCGTGTTTTATTCTGCCTCAACGGTGATAGGGAAAGGAAAACCACAAGTTAAACAAGTCAAAGAAAGCATTTTAGTAAAAATAACTTTAGGAGATGGTATCCGGTAGGGCGGATTATGCAAAGTTGTGTCCTTTTTTCAGACAAAAAAAAAACGAAGTTAAAATGTGTGTCAAGGTCACAAGGGAAGACCCCGAGTCCTAAAATAAAATACATGTGAAATATAGAAGTTATACTAGTATCTAAAATTGCAATAGTTGTTGTAAAAGTGAGATATTTTGAAGAGATCAGTGTTGGAATCTTTGTACAAAGTACGATCGATATCATTCTAAAACGTCAAAGACTAAAGCTTTAATTTGCATATATTCTAGTGTACACCAACTAATTTTGTTTTCAGTAGGTCAAAGTCCAAAGTCATGCCGCGATGGTCACCAAAGCTAAGTTTATCAGATGGCGTGCTGTGTCAATTGGCATAGGAATAAGTGAACCTGTAGATAAAATCACCCTAGTCTTTTACATTGCAAAAGTTTGCGCGAACTGATCGTACTCACAGATTGTACTGTTATGGTATTCCAATGATAGCATGGTCCAATCTGAGTGCACTTACTCATAATCAATTAATTAGGGACTTACTGCATGCAGGTTATAGGGGAATAAATAGCACACGTTACACGGTCTCGTGTATGAATCGCGAAGGATCAAAGAAATAAAACGTCCTGAGCACCCAAAGGGACGTAACTCACATCATCTGATTCCAAATTAAGTCCAGATATCATGCTTAAATCATTCAGAAGTTTGATGTATCTATATCTACTCGTCCTTAATTAAGAAACAGACTTAAGTTATAGTATCGTGATTTGGTAGCAAACACATGAAATAATCGAGTGTTCGAACAGCGTTTCCCAATTTGGAAGTACTAAAACTGAATATAAGCTTGAAAATCAATGTGAGCCAACAGATATCAGGTTTCTTGCATGCATGCTGAATAACAAAGATCTAAGCCGACAGTTTTAATACATACATTTCTAGCATAAGGGAGATGGGCGGATCTTGAAAAATAATCCAGGAAGGTGTCAAGTCTGTTGGTGTAATGGGGTTGGGGGTTGTGGAAAACCATCCCCTTTTGACTGCTCACAAAAGAAATTCATGATTTACTGAATGAGCCCCAATGATTGTTTAGGTCTCTAGATGCGAATCCAGTTAATCACAGATTTCTTAAGTGAGGGGGAGGGGTTCTTACAAATTGCAAACAAAATTAATTCTTTGTCCAATTCGCACCAGATGCATATGCAGCATGGCATAAATATAACAAATATAACGTAGTGACAAATCAAGACAATCTCTGCTCCTTTTATCTGTTTGACTTGGATTACCATATTTTCCCTTTCAAATCAGTTTGGTCTCCTCTACAATGCACATGCAAATGTCAAATGCATTTATTTCCTTTATATATTGGACAGATAGTGAATATTGAAGGTCTCCCGGAGACGGGCCACTAGACCACTTAGTATGCTGGATGATTGATTCGTGAATTTTATTATACCTTCTGCGTATTGATATTGGTAAAAAATCAAATAAATGTCAAAGAAATCATTCAGTCGGACATAATTTAAAGTATCAAATATACAAGTATTTGTACTACACCGACAAATTGACTTAGTTGTACTTGTCAACTTTAATATGCTAATATTTTTCAAAATTTCAAGGTAAAATGCCAGAATCTCTAAGACAGATATGTAACGTGCCCTACTTATCTTTCACATTGGACATGAAGACGCAAGAAATTTTCTAGTATTAAAAAGTAATACACAACATGCCCTGAACTATGCCAATACACCAACGTATGCCTCGAGGGCACACAAGTCAAATAAACAATCCGTCCAGGTCACAATCTTTCTGCTTCAGCGATAATTAATTGATATAGATACTTATATCTTTAAACTTCCTTAGACCCGCTTGTGAAATAATTCATATATGTACATATTTTGAGTTAAACGTGAAGACGGTATGTTCAAAAAAATAAAAGTTTGAAGTAAAACTCTTACCTAACAAGTAGCGGCTATTACATGTACGTGTTGATGCCTTTCGGTTTATGAACTGCTCCTCAATCCCATGTAATCCAATTCTGCAAAGATACAAAATACATATACTGTAGCTAATTAATAAGCATGTGTAAACAGCATGTGCGGTGAGAGACAAAGAACAACAGATATATTACTACTGTGCGACGATACTATGACAGATAAGGAGATACAGCATTATGCATTTCACGCGCAGATCCAAAACGGGGGAGAGGGGAGTTCGTGACCCCAAACCCTTTTTCATCTATCAACAATGCTTATTTTGATATAATCATTGGCCGGAAGCGCCCCCCCCCCCCTTTCCTCCCTGCAGAGTGCCCACCGATGTCTTCTAGATTCGCGCCTGTTGTTCGAACAGAATGAAAAAGAAACCTTATGCGATATCATGCAGACAAACTTATTCCGTGACTAAATATTCGTTAAATTATCTTTTATACATGTTCTTTTGCCTCTTTTAGCACGTAGAAGATAGCCTGCCTGCCTGCGTGTACCAAATCCGCTTCAAAGTCCAAATTTCAAGAAATAAAGTTTACAGCTTCCAGAATTGCAAAGCCAATTATGTTCCAAGAATAAACCACTTTTATAATTAGTTCATTTTCTAATGAACATTTCTTAAACTTCCAATAATTTCTTATTGATTAGAAGTGGGAAAAGTACAATTATACATAATTATGTACTTTTGGAAAGAGACGTGAGCGACGTACCAAGCTAATCTTTGTGTAGCGTCATTAGAAACTCATCTCAACGACGCAAAGAAATAACGTTTAAGATAAGTTTCGAGTGTCGGACTTTTCGCACACTATTTAATTCGAGTGGTTTGTCCTGGATAGCAGGGAATGTGAGCTGTATTAGGAACAATACCCGATAGAAAAGCCTAGAATCCGCTCCCTTTACGGTAAACGTCCAATCACAACAGTATTAAACACCAGATACACTATCCAAAAACTCGAGGACAATTTATGATTCTTGCCTTATCTCTGTTGAAAGTTTGTCCCGCGAGTTTTTGCGGAATCTGCGATACGCAGCCATCTTGAGCCGAAACAAAACATCTTGTGTGTCAAACAAGCACTAAAGCTCAAAGCCTGTACTACAAACATTGACATTTGGGTAATTGTAGGGTATCCTAGATGCCTCGGGAATCACGATCATTGTATTGCTGAAATAGTCCCAACTCGGATGAGGACAAGCGACATTTCCTCTTTAAGTCATGCCCCTTGGAAGCTTTTTCGTGATCAACGCAAAAACAGTAGGTCGTGCATATATACTTGACTAAACATATACATGTATTACCAAGTGCAGAAGTTGCGGAGAGCAAGAGGACCTCTCTCTGCTTATCAACCAATGGCAGCACTGAGCTCAGAGGAGAAGTTTCAATTGTATACAACTGTAACTTCCTTTTTCTGAATTATTACTACTGGTACACGAAGGTTAATAAACATGCTACAATAAGGTTACTCAGGCAAGTAGCAAAATGTCAATAACTCCAATCCAACGACAATCGGTTTTATGTCTCACTACAATGCAATTAACATGATTAAGAAAATTTCCTTTTAACTAGTAATTGTACTGAAATTGAACTGTTAAAGAACAGGTATGTGGCCTGTTGCGTGTTTGATCCTAAATACTTGACCTTGAAAGTGACCTTGACCTATATTGGGTGGTGAGCCTCATTATGCTTTACCATCCCTGCAAGTTTGAAAGATGTCTGATGTATGTCAAATAAGTTATAGCCAAATACGTGAAAGTGTGACTACCAGACAGACAGACACTGGACAAAGTAATCCCTATATGTCGCTCTTGCGTTGCAGGCGACATAAAAATGGTCCAGCATATTAATATATCAGTACAAGGTCACGTACCTGGCACATTTGCTTCGTATTCAGTAATTATATCATAGATATTCATGCTGATGGTCATCAATAAATTTTACGACCATTTCCGAGTAAGCTGAAGTACCAATTACTTCTTGTCTTATCTACCGATTAACTACCATTTAGTACAATGGGTAGCGGTACGGCCAGTTCCATCAAATATACTTCAGATAGTCAATAGTATACATTACTTGGTACGTCATGGAATAATTACGATAAACCAGTTGCTTTGACCTTCTCACTTCGTTTTGACTTGCACGATTAGTTCTGTTTCTGATTTTCTAGTTCAGTGCGAGGACATAGAGTTTTCGTTATTGCAATTTTTTCCCAAAAATCGTGCAACAAAAAACGAAAAAAAAAAAAAATACTTTCGACGTATCGTACGCAACTATCCTACCCAAATGTGCGTTTTCTTCAATTACAGTAAAGTCAGATACGTTGCGCCAGATGCGATAGAAAACAAATGAAAAAGCAGTCACTCTTTTAGCAGATAATTTTGTATATAAAAGGAAATTAAAAATTGTAATTTTATTGAAGCATACTCACAAGTCCCCTCCAAAACAAATTGTTCACTATTTGAGTATACATGTATATCAAATTATCCTGCTTGCATATACAAATATCGACATAATCATTTGACGGATGCGAGTGAATTAAAGCACAGATGTGTACAGTGTGGAAAAAATAAGAAATATTCAATATTATATTAGCATGATTAGGTTCCAAAAAAAAAACAGAGTTTACTAAACACTACATACTTATTATTCCGTTCTCGTCAGACTCGAACTTTCAAATAATCCTATTATAGGCTCACAGGAGTAAATAAAGCGATAAAACTCTAGTCATTTCTACCTAGGGACAAGACGAACGCCTTCCGTAACGGAAAACGTTACTGTTTCTTGTATAAAGGCGCTGTTCTGTATGTAATGCAATTTATGGCAAGTTTCGAGGGTCGTGCCATAAAAGGACCATCTAATCAATATATGAGAAAAGTGAATGGTGTAAGGGGTATTACATAATAAAACGTCTCATTTATTTTCCGAGACTTGTCACGTCTTAATCTATCATTTTCCTCTCTTCCTAAAATGCCTTTACACTTTGATGCTAAGAGGCCTAGAGAGTTATTAATGCGCATTTTAATTTGGAAATCAATCTCATGCAAACTTCTTCGGTGCAACGCAGCTATTCAACAAACGAGGTGAAAGTCGACACAATTCGTCTAATGAGACAAAAAGTTCTTCCTTATTTGCATTACAACCAATCTCTCGCCGACACGTCAACGCTCCTTCCAATCTTTATTCTAATGGGGAAACGTGTCCCATAGGGGATAGACGGTGAATAAGGGTGCGATGAAAGGGAAAATGCCACACTTACTAGAATTCTATCGTTCAATTAATCACTCAGTTTCTTCTTATCTTAAATTGCATGAAAGAAACTGCAAGGATCTCCACTGAGACTCCATGAGGTGTCCTGCGAGACAAGGATACCCACACGGTTCCTTCGCAAGGAAATTCCAAAGTTCATTATTATTTATTGTAAAGCTTTAACTTTAAGCCTCTCTCGACCATACCTTAATTTCCTCTTATTTTTTCTCAATAATTCGACATTTCACAAAACTTTACTAAATCCAACAATAATCATGATAATAGGATTTTTTTTCACTTCCGGAGCACAAGCCTCAATTTCCTCTATTCAACATTTTATTTTATTCAGTTAGAATACATATAATTATCAATTATTATATTGCAAACTGTAATGCTACACACATCTGGGCAGAATTTGAGAGTATTGAATTAAAATAGCAACAATGCCAAATATGCAATGTCAATATTAATAACCATGATAATGAACGATATACCAATCAACAAATTTATAAAGTGGGCAAATTTAATGCATGCCTATATGCAATTTATTCAGGAGCTGCCAAATTTTATTTACATTTAAATTTCCTCATAAAATAATTATATCACACAACAAGCGTGGATCTAGCCGGGAAGGGGTTGGTCGCCCCCCCCCCTCCCTTGGAATTTGCCAAAACTCCCCGTTTTAAAGTACATTTTTTACAGAGTTATGATAGGCTGCCACCTCCCCCTCCCGGACGGCTTGGACCTCCCAAATGCATTAACAACGCAAACATATTTCTGACATTCATTACATACATAAGATTTACAAATGGAACCAAATAATATGAAGTATCTAATAACTGCCGATCAAGTATGCTTCACATACATGTTGTTTAGTAGTAAAAACTCGAGCCAAAATAAGAAATTTGAAGTCACTTCTCCCTGACGAAAAGCTAATGACTAGTTTCCGTGGTAAATTTGAATCTTATTTTCTACTCATTCTGTCCAGACTCCCTCTACGATGGCCTGCAAGACCAATTCGTACCATATTATTATATAAGAAACCTCGTGATGATCGACTAAAGGGGAATGGGGGAGGGGGTGCAGGTACAACCCAACATCACCGAAAACAGCTGGCTGGAATACACCTTGCTCTGGTAATACTGGAATTTTTGGAGGTTATTTTTTTTCCTTTTTCTCTTAGGGGGTGGGGATATGGTGATTTGGGGGGAGGGGACTATATCAAAAATTGCTGGGGATATTATAACGACAAATTGTCAACTTTGAGGAGAGTAACGGTAACACGATTTTTTTTTCAACTTCCTGCTTTGGTTTTCAATGCTTAGTTTTGCCATTTTATTGGATGAAGAAATGTCAATTGCTGTTTCACAAACTGTGTTTAACCGCATCAACACGTTTTGTACTTCTAATTTTTTGTTCTTTTAACATGCATAATGGCGATTTTCATTTACCTAATTTACATTTACATAAATAAGCAAAAACATTTTAAATCAGGAGATTTTAATCATGTTAATTAAGGAAGATGAATCTTTTCTTAAATGCGACCGAGAAATTTTCTTTCAAATTTCAGTTGTTTTGTTTGTTTGTTTCTTTGTTTGTTTGGGGTTTTATTATTATCATTCTAGCAGGGATTCTAGTAAATGTTCATGTTCATACAAAACTAACATCACATAAAGCATGTATAATTATCTTTGATACACTGTCATCCATAAATTAGTATATGCACCAGTCCCGTTCATGTTGTTAGAAAATGAACACTTTAATGTCTGAAGATGAACCATGGATATAAAAATCATTTGTTACAAAATTTCACAAAAATCTTTACACTTTTTGAATTTCTACTCTTTTTATATAACTATCAACATTTTAGACAAAAAAAACGATTTCCCTGTTTGTAAAGTTATTGTAACGAGTGTACTATATTGATGTAACATGTTATACTCCGATCTTTTGTGTCAGTTGGGTATACTATTTTGTTAAGGATAGACGCGCGATTCAAAACTTCCAGATCAATATATTATAATAAATGATAAAAGAAGAATCTAATACATAGCTAGTATGCCGTAAAAAAAACCAAACAAGTATTGTATTGTCGTGAACATCCTTGAAAACGGATAACGATAATGATCATATGCAAACTCAGTAGGCGGTAGGCAGAAATTGTCATTTCCTTTTTCTTTATCAGTTTACATAATAATGTTGCATTATATGGAGGGGGACAGGGGGTACCTCTCCACCCCTCCCGCCCCCTTACCTCCCCCTCCATTTCACTCCTTTCCCTTCCTCTTCCCTCTCTCCTCTTGTCCCCCTTCCTCCCCTTCCCTCCCTCCTTCAGTCCCCCTTCCTCCCCTTCCCTCCCTCCTCCAGTCCCCCTTCCTCCCTTTCCCTCCCTCCTCCTGCCCCCCTTCCCTCCCTCAGATCTGCCTACCTGTTTCTTTCCTAAAGTGTAATATTTTGCTTTAAAAGGTGTGATTTTGGGAATTAAAGCGCAATATAAACCATGTACTTGTTGAAATTTTGAGAAAAAACATCGTCTTTTTTTCGGCTTCAACAATTGTTGTAAATCTTTTCCATACATCATGTACATGTACATACGCTTGCCTTAACAATATGGCCATGGAAGGTATTCGCTCAATCAACATGATCAAGCGCTCAAAAAATCGGAAAATTAATTTTACTGTTAAATTGAGGTCTAGACGCAAAGTTGGAAGGCGAAAGCGTAGGGCGTAATTGAAAGTCGCCAAAATCGTAAAAGTAGGCAGGTATGCTCCCTCCTCCCTCCCTTCCCTCCCCACCCCCTCTCTTTCACTCTGTCCTTTCCCTCCTATATGCAAGATTTACTGTGATTTTCAAACTTTCAAAGAATATTTTCTGCTTGCATTACCGCCCTAATCATATCATATTTTCATGGATCGTGCATGCAATGCATGCATGAAGCTGTCGGATCGCAAATTTCTTTGACATAAAATTTATGTGACAAAAAAAATTCATGCAATTCCTAATATCGTTCGTCAAACTTCACTAGTTTGATGTAACATGTCAAGATTTATGATCTACCAAACAAAAGAAATATGGTCAATGAAATCACAGGTACAACACAGATGGCATTATCATAGAATTAGAAAGGTAGAAAACATACTTTGATGCACAAATATTTCATTTTCTATAGTTATCTCAGCGAGCACGCAGAGAGGACGCTCTGAAACTTGCTTTCAAGCTTCACCATTGATAAAGAAACACGATTACAATCTCTCAGAAAAGGGCGTTGCGTTTTTCGCCGGGTCATCTTGACCTTCGTTCTGTTTATTCAAAATTTTTCAAATACATACTAACAAGAAACCATAAAGGTCCTGACTACCAACAAAATTACTCCATGGTCATTGTGGATTAGCTGGTATAAAGTTTAACAGACAGACCGACATACTTACCATGCTAAAATTGGACAGAATTCTTCTCAAAGAATAATCGACTAAATCCAAGCGCGAGTTTAAAGAGGGGTCAGAACTCCCCAACCCCACCCCCTCCCCCTGGAATTGCCAAAAATGCTCATATTTTCCCAAGTTTCTACGTATAATTCTTTTCAAAATCATAAATGTGCAGCAACCCCCCCCCCCCCCCGAACTGCTTGGACCTCTCCAAATCATACATGTGCAACCCCCCCCCCCCCCGAACTGCTTGGAAACCCCCCCCCCCCCCCCCGGATCCGCCGAACATATTACTCTACAAGTAAGGAGCGAAGACGAACGAAATGTTTCCACGTGAACGCCAACAGAGTTTTGTTTCTTTTCAGATATATATCATGTAAATGAAATTATTCTCTCGAATCAGATAAATGTTCACCTCACTATTATCTCTTATTTTACACATGAATACCTTTTATACATTTCGGGTTACTTTATCTAATGGGACGTGTTATATAGTTAATGGTTCCCATACATGTATATTGTCATAAAGTGTTATATGTGAAGTGCAAGTCCATAAATCTAGAGCAAAGTCAAATTCTGAATATTTTCGACCTCGTAGACTGAAAAAAACTTAATCATATGACAATGCAAAGGAAAGATATGTTTGTGAAACTCTATAATACCCCAGCCCCACCCCACCAACCCCACCCCACCCCTACCCTTTCGGTTTAGCAGCTATCTTTTGTAATAGAAGTCAAAGCAAGATAGAAACATGTGAAATAAGAACGCCCTATAACTTTCCATATACCGATATGAACGAAAGAAGGTTATAGGTTGAAAATACATGTACAAACAAATAGACGTGATCAAAGGAACTTCGATAGTCGATACAGCTGCATAAAAAAATTAAGATAGTTTGTCCATTTCGTGAATGAAGTCAAAGACCGTTCCGAGGAATAGAAACGACACAAATGCACATTTCAACCTGTATGTTCGACATGAATTAATTCTAAATAATTTGCTAAGAAGTAATGAATGGATCCTTACCCTCAACAATTAGATTCTTCACAACATGGTCAACACAAGTCTTATCAAGACAGACATCTCCAATAATTTACATATTTGTAATAACAAAAACTAAACCAAGATTTTATCTCGGGTTTCGATTTTTTTCAGAATTTCCAATGCAAGATCAATGACAATCCTGCAAATTGTACGTATGATAAACTGTGCATTAGAGCTATTTGCATACTCGGCTTTAGTCATTTCCATGGAGAATGGCTAATATACATTAGGAACGTGTCAATAAATAAGATTAACATGATAAAAATACATTTCCTCTTGGGTTTTGATTATACAAATTACGCATCACTCGGTGACAGACGACAGCCCGTTTCGAATCAACCCGTGTCTGTACGTAATATTAAAGATAATAAGTTATTGTTCATTATAAAGCAGAGAGGCATGGACTAGTGAACATGGTGAATAATAACTTATTATCTCTAAACGACAGGTTCCTGTGAATACACTCTGCCTACATTTTTGTACGTCAGCTTCTCTCTCTCTCTCTCTCTCTCTCTCTCTCTCTCTTAACAATAAATAAGGGTAGGCACGTATACATGTATACATAGGTCGCTTGGTCAAATGTCACTAAATCAAATGAAAAACATTATATGGAATTCATGCATACCGGGATCAGTTTTTGGTTAATTCGAATGAGGTCAAGGATGTTGCGTGTACGAGGAACATCAAGGGTTTCAGAAGACATATGCAACGCCATACCACCCCTCCCCCTCCAGGGACGTATAGTTATAACTCACATACGTCCCTGCCCCTCTTGTCCAATCCCATCCCCTCTAAATATTGAATTCTTCGTGCTCCAAGTACCATTCCATGAATTCATAATCATGTACAAAAATGTACAATATTAAATTATATTAATAAAAGAACGCTGCCTTTTTCAACCTTGTACAGTGGAGTAAAAATTCTTCATTATAACATCTACTATGTCTAGAGCCTGTTCATGTCGCAGTTATGTATTATGTATATTAATATAATTCATCTTGTACTAAATGTAATTGTCCTATTTTCCTGACAGCTGTCTTCATTTGACCTCGATTCAGAATGTCGTCGTGGCAAAGTTGCTATATAAAGTATTTTTTTTATCAGATGTCCTCAAATATTATAGTATACCTCTAAGCAGAATGTCTAAGTACCTAGATGTAACTGATAACAATTGTAAATATGACATTACATGGACAGATAATATCCTCACTGATCTGGAGTCATTCTGAGTAAATATTGGTCTTTTATCGTAAGATAAATTCCTCGGAAATGACCCCTAGACCACACACCATGGTCAGGTAAATATTTGTCCCCATTCGGGCCATAATTAGATATAGATCAAGGTCATAGATTGTATCTATCTACAAGGACATACAAACAAGCATGCAATGGTCAGTATTGCAGTAGCAAATAGTTCCAAGACACAATTAAAACAAAGACATATGATCTATCATCACGTTTTCCATTGAGGCATTCAATTTGACTTGACCTTTGACACACATAATCAATCAACCATCGGAGTACTATGACCTTAACTTTTTGACCCCAAAATCAATAGGGGTCATCCTTGATTCATGGGAAATATTTCTTGCAAGTTTCATGATCATAGAAGCAATACACCCTCTTATATCATCCGGAAACGATTTTCAAACATCGGAGTACTATGACCTTGACCTTTGGACCCCAAAATCCATAAGGGTCATCCTTGATTCACGGTTAGTACGTGTATGAAGTTTCTGACATTGCACTAGCAAACATGTCCATGAGATTTTGTGCAAAATATTGCAAAGTTTGACCTTTTGAATCAACGAGGCTCAACAATTAATAGTCCCTGTATACACAGCCAATTGTGCCTCACATGAAAATGGTATGAAATGAGCATCATGTGAATTTTACATGAAAGTTTATGTGAAGTTCATAGAAAGGGTTAGGGCCACGAGACCCCTAAATCGGCCCTTGATTTTTCTCTTAAAATAAATTTCATGAGGAATACTTGATATCTCTCATGAAAATACCAGAATGTTTACCGCTTCTCATGAAAAGAATAATATCACCAAAAAATGTGCCATTTAACTGTAATGACGTCATGAAGTGACGTCATTTTGACGTTATTGACAAAATATGGCGAAAATTGCTAGGAATTTTGTCTTTTGTCGTAGAATTCAATGTGGCCGCATGCGTTAACTGAGATAAAACTTTTATGACATGAGGATATAATGATAATCTTTCACATATAAATTTTCTATCATAGTTAATGCATGCGGCCACTGCTAATTTAATAGAAATATTGAGTTTTTGCATCAATTTTGCCGAATATGACCTATTTTGGTGTTTTCAAAGGGCTGAAAGGTGTTGATAAACGCAATGTTTACAAAAAGTAGATTCGTGATTCAGTAGAGAACGTTTCAAAATGTCAAATAACACTTAAAAATTCTATGAAGTACAATGTTCAAAATTTATCAAAATTAGGGCCAATATCGGGCTTCATGGCCCTACCCCTTTCACAGAAGATTTCTGAGAAAAATATTTCACATAAATTTACTTCACATGAACTTTACATGATTTTTTCTGTGTGACCTTCATCATGTTCATGTGAAAACGAATTTACAGAAACTGACATTTCAGAAACTTCACATGAATTTTATGTAAAAAAAAAACAAAACATGTTCAGAGGTAATTTTCATATGTAATCATGGTAATGCCTCTAGTTCTCATTCCTTTAACCATCCAATTGTAATACAATGTTTACATACAATCATGACAATCCCAATTATATTAAATAAGTCATTGACTCGTTGTTGAAGTACAGGTATTGTGAATTCTATTTCACATTTGTCGTCTTCAGATACATGTAAGTAAAGGCAAGTTTCCAATCCCGATATAGATCCATGGAATGTCTCTTACATGTAGCTATGTGTAGCAGAGGATGCCAAAGATGACAACTTTTACCAGTGACTAGATATTGGTACTTAGTCGGGTAGGTCAAATGACAGTTTTCAATTTTTTTTTTGTTTTTTTGTCAGACATTTCAGGGAGTTTGATTAGCATTCACTCAGTTGCATTTCATACAAATTTGGCTCTGGGCGACCTTGAAATTGCAAAGTCAACCTCGCCCATTTAGAAACTTTATAAATTCTTATCGCATAAAATGACTGTTTTGTTCTTTTCACTTTATTAATTAGGATAGATAAGAGTCAGTCAGTTGTACTGTAGTGAAATTTATCAAAATTATTATCAAAATCAACCATATTTTCAGTAAATAAAAGCAAAGAACTGAAAATAAATTGGCAGATCTTTTTTTTCTTTCATTTATAGAGGCAGACACTCGTTCTACCTCAATCATTTTACAGTACTGCATCACTGGTTCATGTAGCATGTGGCATTTCCTTTACGTCTGCTATCTGATCTTTTACCGTATCAACTATCATGGAAACTCTGCATCTAGTGATCTACTGTGATTGGTAAAATGCAAATGGCACTGAGCCTCAGAATTCATAATACAATTTTGTCAAATACATGTATTCTTGATGTCGGACAGGTCACATGACCAAATGAATTCTACCGTAGTAGATTTTTCCTTGATATAAAAGTAAGATTCTAGGTATAATGCAATTTCCAGATACACTATGCTCTATGAATGATAAACACCGAGTTTATCCCCCAACTATTTTCGGAACTTCTCTGTGCTTATCTCTAATTGAACCTTTGTGTGACATCATGCTGACATACTCAACTCAACTCAACTCAACTAATATTTATTTAAAGTCGGTTTGCACATGTGAACAACAAACATTAGCTCTTAAGAGCTATTTACCGACATAGAGAATAAGGACTTAAAATCTTTTTAACTTAAGTCATTAAGGGTGTAAATAAATGAATACTCAATTATGCGCAGTTGTACTCCAAAATTCAACACTAAGTTTCAAATTTTAAGATCCAGTTTTTATAATCGGAAGCTGAACATACTGAAGATACATTTATGATATTTGTTGATATGTAAATTACATAGTTGACACCATGATGGACAGATCCGTATAGCAATACCACCTTTCCAACATAAATGAAAAGATTTTAATAAAATGAAACAGTTTTTCTTGAGGAACATAAAAAAGAAAACAAAAAAAGTAGTTTTGTAAAATCTACAAATGACATGATCCTTCTCTTGTTGTCTAATATTTAAATCTAATAAAGTGCTCCGAGCCGGTATTGAACCGGGATCGTTGGCGTGGAATGCCAGAGCGTTACCGAGTGAGCTAAAGGGTCAACCCGATAGCCCAGTCATTTAACACTCTGGTCTATCGGAGGATCGTAATCCCACAACACTCTTCCCTCCTTTCTTTGAGGAGGACGGTGGTGTACCCCGTATTTTTCACTCTTATCTCCTTTTGGAAGGAGGCGGTGGTGTCCCCGCTATGCGTGACTTAGCACACTGCCATTGTTCACCTCGTCGCCAGTAAAGTGCTCTGAGCCGGTATTGAACCGGGATCGTTGGCGTGGAATGCCAGAGCGTTACCGAGTGAGCTAAAGGGTCAACCCGATAGCCCAGTCATTTAACACTCTGGTCTATCGGAGGATCGTAATCCCACAACACTAATAATAATATTCCATCCGTTTTCCTCATAAATCTGCATTTCAAAATTTTCTGACATGGCAGATTTCATCCAGAATTCTTTCATGCTGGCCCAAGTTTCAGTTTTGCTTCTAGAAAACATGCTCATAACAAAAATTAAAGCAAAACAAATCCTAATTTATTTGGATCCGGAAGTGTATATCGCTCCTTGGAGCGGCAAATTAAATATTACGATGCATCAATGAATCTTTAAGCCAGTGCCTTAAAGTGAACTAAGGTTCATATTTCTGCATAAGGACAAGTGCAGATGTTACCAAATTCCAATACTCTTCTGAAACAAAATTATGTCAAAACTTAATTTTCAGAGGAAACTCGGTCCGTACATTCATTTACCCAGAGCCCTGTGTAATCGAAGAAGCATAAACTGAATTTGGGAAAGACCGTTATAAAGATGCATAATTTAACAAAATCACTTGAAGTACTTTACTTATTCCTCTAAATAAGTGAGTTTCTAAGATTATTTGACCTACCTTCCAAAACTTGGTTTCCGGAAGTGAAAAACAAGAATCCAGTTAAAAGTAAACTGCAGACTGACAACGGTTTATTCCGGATAAACTGCTATTCCTTCATTTTACAAATGTTTTCTAAGCATGTTTAGTGACATGAAAAATTGTTTTTGATTGAAAGGTAATTGGTACATGTATCAGTACAGTAAATGCACTAAGAAAATTATTCAGATGCTTAAATTTATTACAAATTATGTCCATTCATTGTCAAATTGATTTATTTCATCATGCAGATGTCTGCCTGTCCCTGACAGTAATAGTAGACCCTTTTGCATAACCTTAAAAAATGAATTTGAAATTCAAGCAGTTCCAGGGACATGTAATTCAGGGATCGCTGCTGAATATCCAAGACCTCGCCAGTTGGCAGACATGCATACATTATGATAATCAAATAGACCTTCTTCATGTTCATATTACCGGTAGACTTACCTGTGTTTTAACATTAATACCTTGGCGTTGAGATCTAATGTTAGGCTATGCCTCTTCAGATCCATTTTATTGTCTTACAGACTTGCATTTTAAATACTCCAAGACCTGACATCACTACTTTTGACGTTATTTCTGCGGTTTCAAGAAGTAATTTTTTATATATTTCAAGCGTTTTTCTTATGTATTATGATAAAATACCCATATTTGATTTTTATATCATGACATATTATTATGGAGGGACATATTCGCATTATACCGGTAATACAACTCACACCTCTAATCATAATAAAAGGCCTGTCAAACAATATATACTCCTCTGAGTCTGACAGCTAGGCCAATAGACAATTTTCACATAACCGCACAACTAGTGGCGGATTCAGCCATGTGGGCACAGGCCCCCCCCCGGCAGTGCCCAAAGAAGGGGCACTTATGACATGCTTTTACCTGTTACCTAGCTGGAAGACCTATCCATTAGTCTCTAGATCGACTCTCCAGGTAAAGCATTAAATATATATATACTGTTTCTGTTATGTCAGAAAAGCCCCAAAACACCCCAGAAACCACCGATTTGAGTAAATTTTCCAAAACCTTATCGGGAATAGATATCAGAGTTGGGAAGGATGCATTGCTGTCATGTCCATTGTCTGTATGTGGACATACACACGTTTCGGAAACAACATACATTGAATCATATCATGTTCATAATTCGAATTTTCTTCATCTGAGGGATGAATCTGGACGATGCAGGGAATAGGCATCTGTGATCTCTAGTTTGTCAAGGAAATATATCATTTACTTATTTTCTTAGCCTTACAAAAATTAGCAAACAAGCACGGGTCTAGAGTGGTTAGGGGGGTAATTAAGGTTCTGCCTGGAATTTGCATAAAATGCTGTTTTTTTTTTCTAGTTTTATGAGAATTTACAGCTGGACACCCCTCCCTCACATGAGCTGACATCTCTGTCCTTTCAAAACTTCTGCTGATCCGCCCGTTTCCTTAGGAAATCCAGAACATGTTGACTTCTGCATGCCATGCAAGAATAGTACACCATCATCAAATTTCGAAAATTAAAAAAAAATATACTATATAAATAATTATTGTTACTGACACTGACTGAATCATGCACGCCAAATCCCTCCAAAATTCAGTTCAAATACGCTTCAGATGCCACCAAATTGCTTCATTTTTTCAAAATTTTTCGTACCCCCACCAATGGGAGGGGGAGACACCCTCCCCCACTCGGCCCTTCGGGCCTCGCAAGTGATTCCCATAAAAAAATGTAGGTGCCCCCCCGGCAATTGGGATTCTGGATCCGCCCCTGCCGCAGTTTATTTCAGTTCAGTTAAGGATTCCTCTTCTACTAGGCGTATATCGTCCGAAGACGTACTTTAAGCTGTATGTTGGAATTTTGACCTATGCAACGGACCCACCCGAAGCAGTGAGGGTTCTTTTACGTGCCTTAGTAACGCCTATCCGAGTCATGCATATGGGACCCCCCGTTTATAGTACTCTCTTCCGAAAGACTGACACTAGCTGGGGTTACTTGGCTATATACAAGGTGTTAACCCACAACACCTGGCGAGGCTCTATGTTGGTAATCGTCCCTCCACCTGGCACTCGTCGGATTCGATGCTGGTCAGTCGCATGCTTCACTTCATGTTCATGAGTGGACGTACTAAGCGCTCTACCAACTGAGCTACGCCACCCCCATGCAGTTGACTTGTATATTACACATACATGAAGACAACATCATAAATCAGATATGACGTCACAGTTAAAAGTTATGTCAAATCTTGTTGTGGTGTTGATCAATCCCTCTATTGCTGGGTCACCATTAAATGTCTGACAAATAATATGTTGTTGGATTTTAACAATATGATATAGTCAATGGCCCGTCAATAAACAAAGATTTGACGGACACTTTGATTACATCATCAGAATGTTAAAATCCACAAACAGGTGCAAGTTGTCGCACATTGGAGATCCCACTAGGATCAATAGGACTGTAATAGATCATTTCATTGATAGTGATTTGTGTGGAATATATCCGACCAGACGGTTTGTCCAGCGAAAAATTCTTACTCTTGTGTTGCATACCCTTAACCATGTTAACAAAACACAAATTAAGACACTTTGTGTCGCCTGCGAAGCATAGCGACACTTAGGGATCGCTTTGTCCGTCCGTCGACCTGTCTGTCATACTTGGATGTCACACCCTATAAAAGTGATTCCTAAATGTTGCTATGTTTCGCAGACGACACATGCATTCCTTGGAATGATTTTTCTCTATGTAGTCTCTGATGATATCAGAATAGGGAACATGAAGGAAATCCTCCTCAGGGGGGAAAATAATTTGGATTCTTTACAGAATCAAGGCATTTTAAAACTAGTCAACAATGTACATACAATGTCATATAAAAGACCCTTTCACGTGATTAGCAGTACTGAATTTGAAGCTAAGTGCTCGGGGACAAACAACAAATTGCACATGCACCAATGAGTACATTATTTGATTGTTATAGGACCATTTTCATGGAACAAACGAAACACAATTCTGTGCAATACGACTCTTCTAACATTGTAGAGAGAATGTCACTGATGCATGCCCAGTCTGTTGTTTGTCCCCTAGAACTTAGCTTAAAATTCAGTAAAACAGATACTTTTGTGAAAGCCAAGGGTCTGTTATTAATTATAATGCTAAGCTTGTAAATTTCCTTAAAATAATCAGATAATATTTTAATTCTAAATAGTTGCTATCTTTTTTTTTTTAATTTCAGTTTCAGACACCATCTACATTATACAAAGATGTGATGTTGGGATGACAGATGAATGTACGATTTGTTTAGAGAGAGTTTCTTTCCCTTGTACGTGCCAGCCGTGTGGTCACATTTATTGTGCTGACTGTATTTGGTCTTGGATCGTCAAATCCAGACATTGTCCACAGTGCAGAGAGTTTGTAGGTGATCTCCAGTATTCTGCTAACGATATTCAATGTGAGTTATTAATTCATCTATGGCACGTACCTGCAATGTTTCACTTTATTCAGATTTTGAATATTCCTAACTGCAGAATTCTTACACTTTCTGATAGTCTAGGTGCCATTCATGAAACCCAAAAATTTGTTACGCACAAAATGTTTTTGCATGAAAGTGTCGTCAATACCCTCTTATTTGATAATCCGGCGGATGCCACTCTGGCATCCTTGGGCATTTCAAAATTTTGGGGTAAAATGGAATTTTTCGAAGAAAAACCGTTGAAAATAGGAAAAATTCAATTACTTTTTCCATGCTGCAACTAGATCAACAAAATTGGTACCAAAAGAACGACAATTTAATTGTCTTTAAGTGTCAAGCTCGATTTACCAATTTACTTGTCAATAAAATGGGGAAAACTATGGATTTTCGATGAAAAATCGTTGAAAATTGGGAAAATACAATATCTTTTTTTTTATTCTGCAGCTAAATAAACAATTTGGGTACCAAACGCACAATAAATTTATTGCCTTTCATTTTAAATAATACAGAAGTCAGATTCGCAATTTGCTGGTACGAAAAATTGGGAAAACAACTACTCTTGGACGAAAAATCACTGAAAATTTGCAAAATGCAATGAACTTTTTCAAACTGTAGTTAGTATGAGGTACAGCAATTATGGTACCAAAAGAATATTTTTATTGTCTTTTATTCTGAATTCGTATTAAGCAACTTTCTCATAAAGTGGGAGAAAACCAATGAGGGAGAAAACTTTGATTTTTGAAGGTTTTTTTCCATAAAAATTTGGGACTTTGAAAAATGCAAAACGTTTACAGAAAAGCTAGAACAAAGATATGTGTATTCAAGTCAACATTTTTTTTAAACAATTTACTGGAACATGGAGTCTTGTAGCAAGCTTTTGAAAGACTTGGGTGAAATTAGATACATTTTTCAAAAGGAAGCGGCTACTGTCTATGCATAACGTGCATGTCTGGTCCACGCTCTTAATTAATCTGCTTTTAAATGATGCTAATGAATTTGAAGACGTTTAACATTTGTACCACTTGGTGAGTGTCACTGCTGGTGGACCAGGAATCCCAGAGGGCACATGTAGCCAAGCTCGATCAATTTCGGTTGGTCTTTTCTTCAAACGCATTCGAACATTTCTGTTCACAAAATTGTCACAAATTTATGAAACCTGGGTCCTGTAGCATCATATCCCAGTCATCTTGCTTCGTCTTTTGGTATATTTTGGACATAATTATCACACATTTTGGTCATATTTCATTGTTTGGATTGAGGATCACTGACGAGGGTCAAATACCCGAAACGTGAATGCCTGGTCCACGCTGTTAATTAATCTGCTTTTAAATGATGCCAATGAATTTGAAGACGTTTAACATAGATGATTTCTGCCAGGGTTGTGAAGTTGTTTTCAATTATTGAAGTGGATTTTAAAGACCTGCTTAGTCGTGACAATTTGTTCAATAGACCCTACGTCAATGTTGAAAAGATGTATTCAGTTTTGCAAATTCGAAATATGTTAAACTTTTTAAAATAAGCTCCAGGTTATTCATTTGACAAGAATGCCTAGGAGCTGATGATCGATTGATGTATGCAGGACTCTGGTGTATCAACTGACCATTAAATAGAATTAATACCTTGATTGTTTCTGGTCGTATATTTCTAAACGAATTTTGATGCACCATGCACGTGTTTCGGATAGAAAAATCCTCATCAGTGAACTATGATGTCCCACTCTCCAGAATAGTAGATGATATTCTGTCACAGACAATTTGAACCATCCAACCAAAGATGGTATACTCTATGTCTTCCGAAATGGAAGTAACCGGATGTGACAATTCTACCGAATTGAAGCGGCGGGTGTTGCATGCAAGAAGGAGATGCTTACTCTTCCTGGGCACCTGGTCTCACTCCCATATTGAGAGTTTGCTTCTTTTCATATGGTTGAGGTTTTTCTTTGTTTGCTTTGGTTCCTGTTTTATCCTGATTTTGTATGCCTTCGGTTAATAATTTTCTGAATTATCGATTTTGTGCTGTATACAGGGATATGGTCATTATCCATGTTTGTCATTTAAATTAAAGTGACTTCATGGCACAGCCAAAATCCTCTCCAGCAGCTCCCCTAGCCCTATTTTCTGAACTTAAAATTGCTATCACTTTGCAGAGAGCAAATTAAAATGATATTCAATTGACCCCTACTTACCATCACAATGACATAAAAATTTCAGTCATGAAAGCTACATCTCAGGAAATGAAGTGCAACTGATTGATATTACATGTACTTGCAATCAGTTGATCAAGAAAACAATCCGATTGGTTAAGAACTCGCATTCTACACATCATTCTCAAGAACAGATCATGATGATGGATATCATCAACATATGATGGTATTGGAGAGACAAATGTTGTTCGGTGGGAAGCTTTTGAAGTGGTGTTCTGTGTCAAATTTCAGAGAAGGTAATTCAGATATTGAAAAGATGGTGACTGAGGCCAAGACATCCATAAAGAATTACTATGGTTTAGAGAATCTAGACTGTATATCTGATGTCAGGTCCAGTGTACGATTGAATGAAATGGGCTATTAGTGTTCAAAACTCTTGGATGACCATTACCACAGTTAATTGAAGAATTTCGATAAAATGAAAAGATAAAATTCTCATAATGTTTTGGAGTAGAGAATTGTCAGAGTACGATGCAAAGAAGGCATTTTGATCAACCATGTAAGAGGGGTTCATTGTTGTTAGAAGTAGTTGCACACAAGTATTACAATTGCATGTTGATGAAACAACAAGGCAATAAGAAAGGAGGTGATCTCCAACAAAACTGGGTTGCAGCACCAATAACAATACATCAAAACATCTCAAGTAAAAACACTGAGAATACACACACAGCAAGATACACCAAACGGGCAGGGGACAATAAACACGACATCAAACATCAAATAAGCAATGTATGAATTATGCAGATAAAATGGAACATTCTTTTCGTGAATTGTTGCTTGATATTGTAAGATGATGCTAGGACATTTATACTATTTGGAATGATATATCTAGAGTAGAAAAAGGGTAATAACAGAGTGCAAATTAAAACCTATCAATATGAAATCATTTTGATACGAAAATTGTTGTTCTTGAATGTCTATAAACCGATTGTATTTTTTACAATTTAAAACCTTTTTTCAGCAAAAAAACAAACAAACAAAACAAAAACAAACAAAAACAATAAAATAAAAAAACAAGAAGATAACTACAGCATGAAAAAAGCATTGCAATATTCCAATTTTCAGCGATTTTTCATTCAAAATTCATTCTTTTCCCCGTTTTCGTACTTGTAAAGTGCTAATCTGATATCTAAAATGAAAGGCAATACATGTATTGTGCGTTTGGTACCAAAATTGTTATTTTATCTACAGAATGAAAAAAAATATGGCAATTTCCAAATTTTCAACGGTTTTTCATCGAAAATCCATAGTTTTCCCCTTTTTATGGACGAGTAAATTGATAAACTGAGCTTGAGACTTTTAGGCATTGGCATTGCTGTTCTTTTGATACCAAATATGTTGTTCTGGCTGATACATGGACAAAGTAATTGCGTTTCTCCAATTTTCAACGGTTTTTGTGTCGCCTGCGAAGCATAGCGACACTTAGGGATCACTTTGTCCGTTGTCCGTCTGTCCGTCTGTCCGTCCGTCCATCTGTCCGTCTGTCTGTCTGTCACACTTTGGGTGTCACAGCCCATAACTTTTGATTGGTAAGTGATAGGGCTTTGATATTTTACATGTGTATTCCTTGTGACAAGACCTTCCTACACATACCATAATTTTTGACCTAGTGACCTTGACCTACATATTTGACCTACTTTTAAAAAAAATTAAGACTGGATATATCTGTTGATTGATAAGTGTTAGGACTATGATATTTCACTTGTGCAATCCTTGTGCTAAGACCTTTCTACACATACCATAACTTTTGACCTTGTGACCTTGACCTAGATATTTGACCTACTTTTGAAAAAAAGATAAGATTCGCTATATCTTTTGATTGGTAAGTGATAGGGCTTTGGTATTTCACATGTGTATTTCTTGTGACAAGGTCTTCCTACACATACCATAATTTTTGACCTAGTGACCTTGACCTACATATTTGACCTACTTTTCAAAATAAATTAAGAATGGATATATCTTTTGATTGGTAAGTGTTAGGACTTTGATATTTCACATGTGCAATTCTTGTGGCAAGACCTTTCTACACATACCATAATTTTTGACCTTGTGACCTTGACCTAGATATTTGACCTACTTTTGAAAAAAGATAAGATTCGCTATATCTTTTGATTGGTAAGTGATAGGGCTTTGATATTTCACATGTGTAATCCTTGTGACAAGACCTTCCTACACATACCATAATTTTTGACCTATTGACCTTGACCTACATATTTGACCTAATTTTCAGAAAAAATTAAGAATGGATATATCTTTTGATTGGTAAGTGATAGGGCTTTGGTATTTCACATGTGTGTTCCTTGTGACAAGACCTTTCTACACAGACCATAATCCTTTTGACCTTGACCTAGATATTTGACCCACTTTTCAAGAAAAGTAATATTGGCTATATCTTTTGATCGGTAGGTGATAGGGCTTTGATATTTCACATGTATTTTCCTTGTAAAAGTGCCATTCTACACATACCATAATTTTTTACCTTTTTACCTTGACCTAGCTATTTGACATTCTTTTCTAAGGTTGTATATATCTTTTAATTGGTAGGTGATGAGACCTTTTTGTTACCAATTTTGACCTTGACCTAGATGATTGACACTCTTTTCTGAAAATTTGAGAATGGCCATATCTTTTAATTTGTAATTAAGAGGGCTGATATTTCAAATGAACTTCATTTGTCAAGACTTTTCTACTGATACCAATAATTTTGATCCACTTTCTAGAATGATAATCAAACCGCTTTGCAGGCGACACAAGCATTCCTTGGATTGCTATTTTCTTTGAAAAATCACAGTTTTTCCCAAAGATTGCAAATTGCGAATCTGACTTCTGTATTATTTGAAATGAAAGGCAATAAAATTATTGTGCGTTTCGTACCCAAATTGCTTATTTAGCTACAGAATAAAAAAAGATACTGTATTTTCCCCATTTTCAACGATGTTTCATCGAAAATCCATAGTTTTCCCCATTTTATTGACTAGTAAATTGGTAAATTGAGCTTGACACTTAAAGACAATTAAATTGTCGTTCTTTTGGTACCAATTTTGTTGATTTAGCTGCAGCATGGAAAAAGTAATTGAATTTTTCCTATTTTCAACGGTTTTTGTGCGAATAGCACATAGCGATTGCCTGATTTCTTCACTCATGGGAGCCCCATCTACTGAGTATGTATAAACGATGTTACTCTGTTTACATGTACCCTGGGACTGCGTCAGCGTCATGATCGGTATAAAGTCTGATCACTGTCTGAATCAATGAATTATATCTATATGAATCGAGCTGTCGTGTTATGTACATGCATGACCTAATGAAAAATTGAATCTGTATGTACTGAGATGAACACAGGCTGTGTGTTGGAAACCCCTTTCCATTACCAGGTGATTATCTGTTTTAGTGGACAATATATAAATGAAACGTTGCTACCGATAAAGATATTAAGTTGAATCATTGAAACGTAAAACTAACTTCAAGTAGGCTTATTTTGCCCCGCTTCACACAATAAAATCTGTATACGACGGAAAAATTAGGAACTTCCATCATGAAATATGATATTAGGATGTATCATGTTTTTATATACTAAAAAAGAAATGAATTTTCCTTCAAATTCTTAGCACACACCTAACATTGAACATGAAAGGTTAAAGAGAGAGTGGGGATCAATTCGTCTTCTTTCCTTGTATATGGAATCATCAATCGATAGTCATATTGGATTGTTGTATTTTTTAGGGGGGAGGGGTAGATTTAATGTGATGTTATTTAATTTTCATGATCACCGTCAGACATCATCTTTCAATTCATTACGACAACACTATGCATTTGCATTTTAGTTCTGTCTTTATACGTCCATAAACTGGCCTACGAAGGTGTTCAGGAACAAAATTAACTTTGAAAATACAATATTTTGTCATACGTTATAAGTGATATTATTCTGGCTATTCGCACTCAGTACCTTCAGTGCTTTGATTCTTCGAAAAATTTCATTTTACCCCAAAATTTCGAAATGCCCAAGGATGCCAGAGTGGCATCCGCCGGATTATCAAAGTAGATGGTATTAACATCACTTTCATGCAAAAACATTTTGTGCGTAACATTTTTTTGGGTTCCCCCCAAAATAGCCATTTGGCAACTAGACTATGACTCTTCATTGTAATGCTTGCACTGGACAGTCAGGAGCGAAGCCAGAGTACTTTTCAAGTGGAAGCACTTTTCAGACAAGGGTTATGAGAGCTGCCATGAGGCTTTAAATGGGTCCAGGTCAGGGCAAAGTCCTGATGGGGATTCAAGGGATGCATATATCAAGAAGCCCTGCAGCCTGTTTCACAAAAATTGTGACGAACAAATTGATTTTATTAATTTTCATAACCTTTGATTGCTCAGTTCTACTGTCTTGCTTAAATTTGAGAAGTTTTATTTTTGAATTTACATTTAGTATGTAGAAGTGATATTAGAAATCATGATACAATCTAACTAGAAAACATTTTGAACCTTTTATTAAAGGACGAAAGTTAAGAAAATTCCTGGATATTTCCGTAAGAATTTTTGGGAAACAAGGCACTGGTGGCTAATTGATTTTACACCTTTCCATTGCAATTTTCTACATGAACAATTGACCCTAAGCTGTACACTGTTTTGTAATTTTTTTTTTTTTTGTATATCGATATTGAAGCACCTGCAAACTTGCGTAGGCCTGGCTACGCACCTGACAGGTAATGCATTCATGTATGTAGGAAAATATTAATTTGATCTTTGTTTTATACACTTTACAGAGTTATTTTCCCTTAGAAATAGTGCAATTATTTTTAAAACTCTTTTCTATTAGGAATATAAACAAAGCACAAGGTTTTACATCATATATAAGCACAGATAAAAACATCTTCATTTGAATTTCATGATGTCAAAATTAATGGAAAATTAATTACTCTGTATCTTGAAGTACGAATTATAACAATTTTGATAATACTAGATTAATAATCATCAGGATGATTCAGTTTCAGTCTATGCATTATAGAACTTTTAGAAGTACTGAAATTCCAATTTCAACACCTATTTCATACTTTGCAGCAAAAATGCCGAAATTCAGGCGTGACAACTATGACTTCAAAAGAGCCATACAGAAATATGTGATTCCGTTCCTCATTAAGGCATCATACGTACTCCTCCTGCTGATAGTCCTGCGTGCAGTCTTTGTCGTCTCCAAGGCCCGTTTGACCGCTGACGACACTACGCCTCCCCAATCAACCCTCGGCAGTATTGTGACATTTTTTGGAGCCTGTCTTTGGGAGATTGTAACGTCAGTTTTCTGGCTTTTGTTCTATACTCTGACTTTTCCTTTGCAAGTGATTGTTCATTTTACGGAGTACTTAAATGCATTTGTAAAAGTTCTTTCAGAAATGTTCTGGGTTCTTGTATACTTAAGCATTCTTACATTTGTATTATGGCACTTTGGAGTTTTTAAACATCTTCATGGCTACTTAAGGTCAAGAAACATAATGTAAAGACTCGTGATAATGTATGAAAAGTAAATAATTATGTTCAAGGGTTGTTCCTTAATTTTATTGACAAGTTGAACATGTTGAATTCATCCAATTCTTTAATTTTATCATTATCACTTAATATCTTTTTAGTTTAAACATATTTTATTTCCCATTAATAGGTGATTTTCCAGTAGATTCATAATTCGGCAGACAGAAATCAGACATCACAAAATTTTGCGATATTTTCAATGTGACTTCAAAATAAAAAGCACGACATTACATCAAGGTGCTTCATGACGGTGCGATCAGATATGACGTCACAATGGAAAATTTTGCCAAATGATGTGATGTCTGGTGTCTGTGTGTATAAAACCAAGGTTAGGAGCGGTCATATCTTTTATCTGGAAAATGGACTATTGCAGAAATGGGAATTGGGCAAAAGTTTCCCAACATACATGTAACATGTCTTTTATTCATATATCTGAAGTAATGCATTCTGTAAGATTACATTATCAGTTAGCATATATGTTATTAATAATCAGAATGGAAAACTGCAAAAACAAAATCACTATTTCTGACACAAAGTCATGATGCTTGACCATTATGTAGCTCAAAAGTAAAGAAATTGTACAAATGAATTATGATCTGTATTTTCCCCAATTTCCTCTTTCTCTTGCTGATCTCATTTGGTCTATTGTGTTTTTCATTATCATGGATGCTCTCCCTTCTCTTGACTTTTTGCCTTCATATATGATACCATGTGATATTTGTAATAAGAGATTGGTAAACAATTTGTGTATTTCAGTTCATGTTTATCACAATTTTAAGATCTGATTCAGCTTTTCTGAGCATATTTTCTAGCTGTTCATTTTTCCACTCCTAAAGTTGTAATATATGCAATGCAAACATTGACAAAAGGGTCATTATTCTGTTTCTGAACAAATGGCATATATTAACAAATTCTCTGAAAGGTATTACTAGTACAAATAATGATGTCACCCATGCTGGCAACTGGAAACCGGGATATTTTTCTGGTGAAATGAATTTATAAAAAGTAATAATTTTAGCTTTGATTTAAAGTCATCAGCAAATCCAAAATTATTAGGAAAACTGAGTAAGATAGGCAACCTTAAAGACCCATCCCTCATTGGCGCAACAATTAATGTTTCTATTCATGACCATGTATTAAGGGCACGCAGTACTAGTAATCTTTTACTTTCCAAACAGGAGATGCTTACTCCTCCCGAGCACCAGGTCCCACGTCTAGCTTGCTAGGGCTCCGTCGATGCTCAGTTGGTTACTCTATTGAGAGTGCTGTTGAGATTATCATCAGGAACTTCTTTATCTTATTTCTATACTAAAATAAATCATGAAAGCTGAAGAGCATCTTTTTCAAGTCATTTTATAAAAAATTTAAGATTAATTTCATTTGTACCCTATGGCATCAATTCTGTAGACTCGAAATAGCATTTGTCTATAAATTTGAAACAACCTTTAACATTGTTGGTAAAGAAATCTCAGTTTTATTAACTTGTTATATTATCATAATTATGACATATATTCTGCAAATGCTCAAAACAATTTTTTACAATTTTTTTCTTTAATTTTCTTTTTTCTTTGCTCTACCCTTAAGTGTGA
Organism: Pinctada fucata; assembly: GCA_028142955.1. NCBI lineage: Eukaryota > Metazoa > Mollusca > Bivalvia > Pterioida > Pteriidae > Pinctada > Pinctada fucata. Next base: position 15,496,455 of record AP027113.1, on the reverse strand, counting down.
AGTAGATATTTTTTTTAATATTAGTGTGTTTGTACTGTAATATTTTTCACTTCATGTTATATGGGTCCATATATTATCAGTTTGAGTTTTCTGTACTAATCAAGAAATTCTAGACTATAAAATCTAATAATCTTGACATGAAATGTGGTAAAGAATTATATTTCACTATCTTGTAAAACATTCACATTTTCAATACTTGACACTTGTACTTGTAACTACGCTGCAATTCCACTTACTTAGTCCCATTGCATTTACACAGTGTCACCTGCTATGTTTTCTATTCTTGTTACTAATTGTTTTATCAGTAATAGACTTGCATATTGTAATTTGAGTTGAATTTATGCAAATGTATCTGGCTGTGATTTCTTTTATATGTACATGTGTATTTTATGAATTTAGTTTTAACAAAAGTTTTTTTTTTTATTCCTTAAACTAAATCTTTCAAACATGAATTTATTTATAAAAGTTCAAAATAGAATAATAATCAAAAATTGCTTAATTCAATACATAAATCATTCTATCTTATTCCATTTATAATCTTACCCTATTTTAGTGATGGTAATAAAGAACACACTGTCAGATAGATATTAAAAAAAAACCATCAAATATGATATTAAACATGTACTGTATTGGTACCGTATAACCAGAAATTTTCGCAAGATACTAATTTTTGCTATATTCGCAAGTAATTTGGAATCGTGAAAAATTATTCTCCCGAAAAATTGTGTTTGATAAGTTACAATATAAATTGGCATATCAATATACATTTGAATTCGTTCTAATCGTACATGCGTCATGCTTTACTACTCCCAATTAAACGCAAATAGAAGTGAAATGAGTGGGCTCTTATCAGACCTACTGTATGTAAAACTTCAATAATGAAAGGTACAAAACAATAATATCATATGTACATATATTTGCTTGTAATTTAGGAGCAGCGAGTTATTGTACTTGCGAAAATGAAGACACCCTATTTTTAAAAAAAAAATTGCGAAATTTGATACTCGCGAAAATATCTGGTCATACGTTATTTTTGCAATTTTTATCCAGAATGCAGCAGCTTCAGGCAGTAGTGTGGGGACACCTTGTTTTCATTCTTGTAGATACTTCATCTTTCTTTCCAATACATTTTTACTGTATAGTTATCTATTATGTAATTGTTAAAACTGTAAAAGTCTTTAGAAATCCTAAAAATGTTATATTTGCTCATTTAATACATACTTCATTATTGTGTTGCCTGCAAAGCATAGCGACACTTAGGGGTCACTTTGTCTGTTGTCTGTCTGTCTGTCTGTCTGTCTGTCTGTCCGTCTGTCTGTCAAACTTGGATGTCACACCCCCTATAAAAGTGATTCCTGAGTGTCTCTATGTTTCGCAGGAGACACATGCATTCCTTGGAATGATTTTCATAATAATTTAGATTACAAAAAGAATTTTTTTTAATGACAAGTGTTTTTGCATTTACATGTACACTTTGTGTGAGATATTTCCTTTTCATGAACAAATTCATATAACAAAAGAACAGTGTAGAAATTTAAACCAACAATGTAATATATTAATCTTTGATATCATTGTAATAGTCTCATATGAAACAGTTACAATTTATTTTATTATGTAATCTGATTAACAACATGGTTACATTTTATGAGGTCAAATTTCAGTTTTGTGGATCTGATTTTGTGTTGACATTATTATTTTATTATTTACTGTAACTGTAGAATTGAGTAATTGTAGGAATATTGGTAAAACCAAGGCTTAGTCTAGTACGTTTGAACACCTTTCTTATATATGGTAATATATATGTGCAATGGTAATGCATTATATTTGTTGTTGTGAACATTTTATAACATATCAACATGTATACGCAATGCTAGTAATAAATTGTAAGCATACTATCACTGATATTCAATATATCGAGGGCTCTGATTGATTGACTCATATTATACTTTTCTTTCACAATCTATGCACAGAATTTTTCAAAATGTATCAGGAAGCAACTATATACTCCAGGTCCTCTGTCAAGTTTGTGTCTTTGAAGCTGATTGGTCTACAGATATGACCGCCAAGTCTATGATTAGCTATTGCATTTTCTATATATCCTCTGCAACTGCTCACAGAATTTCGCAAAACCTAGTGGAAGCAAAATTGTGTTTTTCAAGCTGATTTGTCAACAGATATGTCTTACACGGCTACAATTGACTTTCATTTTCGACATCTCGGCATCTTCTGCTCAGAATTACACGGAACCTTACAGGAAGCAAGTACTCAAGGTCCTCTGCCAAGTATGTGATTTTACAGCTGATGGGTCAGCAAATATGGCCACCAAGGGCTCTGATTGGCTGATGCATTTTCTCTGCAACTCTTTCAAATAATTTCACAAAACCTTTCAGGAGGAGGGAAGTACACAAGGTCCTCTACCCATTTGTGTTTTTGGGCCAATCGGTTAACAAACATGTCTGCCAAGGGCTCTAATTTGCTGACAGATTTTGACATTATGAAGCAATTACTCAAATTTGTTTACTAATTTAGTGTTATTCAAGCTGATTGATCAACTATCAAAAAGGACTTTGATTGGCAGATACATTTTCGACTTTCCATAATTGCTGCAAAGAATTTTATGAAACCTTGCAAGAGACAAGTTTGCAAAATGCTCTACCGTATTGGCCACTAACAGCCCTAATTTGTCCATAATTCAGTTCAGCAATTTGGCTCTCTTAGGTCTCTTGTTTATTTCTACAGATATGTGTTTTAGAAGTCTGTGGATACACAGCCAATTGTGCCTCATGTGAAATTCACATGAATTTTACATTAAAGTTCATATGAAATTTATGTGAATCGAGCACAAACATGAAATTAACATGAAAAATTTCACATGAAATTCATATGAAGTTTCTGACACGAATTGCGTGTTAAGTCAATTTTGCATGAAGGTCACAAAGAAAAATTCATCTAAATTACATGTGAAGTAAATTCACGTGAAATTCATGTGAATTTTTTTTCACATACATTTTATGTAAAATGTATATTAATATCACATGAATTTTCATGTGAAATTTACATGATGCTCATTTCACTTGAATTTCATGTGAGGCACAATTGGCTGTGTAAGTCGGAGGGTTGTGTGCAAGTAATCTGGGCATCCACACTATATGTTATAATAAATCGTCCACAGTCGGCACAAGATGATCATTGATCCCCTTTTATTCGTGTTTCAATGGTGCATTTTCTCTGTATAATTGTTTGTTTGCCCATTCGGTGTGTGGTCCCATGATAATTGTTGTTTCCTGTTGATTATAATTTAGTTTTATACCTATTCTTTGCTCTTTTTTAACATTAGAGGGACTTCTTCCGTGTCTAGGGGAAAGCAAATTATAACCCAGTGCTGTCTTTAAAAGTAGAACATAAATTACAAAAGGGAAAATATGTCGTAGGAAGATCACCAGGCAAGAATTAATTTTATCATTTACTTGTATGACAATACTGTTATGTGTCATGACCCCCTTTTATAGTGTTTAGTTGGTGTTCAAAAACACTTCAATAGAAACGAGGGTTCATAGCTTTAACTATCGTTGTCATAAAATTGATAGGGAGATCATAAAGTTCTAGCAACTGTCTACACGGAAGCTAGATGTCTACTAAAACCATAATTTTTATGAAATAAATTAATTTTAAACTGTCTATCTGTAGATATTTCTTTTTAATTTTTGTTAATGCATTATACCTATTCTGGGTCATTGAATGGCCCAGAATAGGTATAATGCATTTTTTTTTCTGCTTTACTTTAGGCTCTTTGACAGACATTTAGAGGTGTCAATTCTGGACAATCATCTGTTGATATATGATCTAAATTATAATTTTTATTGCTTGCTTGTCTTTTAATGTGGCACTGTCTACAGTAAATTCCGTTTTCGTTACAACCAGTACTTTCAATTCGATTAAACGGTTTACTTCCCCTTAAATTGTTGTCTTTCCTGTTTCAATTGCCTAGTGCCTTGATTTTTGGTTATTTAGGTATTACTGTTCTCAAAATTTCGACAGTGTGTTGTCCAGGTACTTTTCCCTGTATTGTGCATGTTTTTTTTTTTTTTTTTTTTTTTTTTTTTTTTTTTTGGTCTGGAGCACGTGTGTTCCTATCTTATCAACGCAAAGACGTCTTGTTGGGGATCTCACTCTTTTACTGATGTTCCTCTATGCAATTTTAAGACATACACGGGTGATACAAACAAACAAAACCTCTACCATATGAATAGAAGCGAACTCCCGATATGGAAGTGAAATCAGGTGCCCAGGAAGAGTAAGAATCTCCTGCTTGAATGCAACACCCACCACTTCAGTTCGGTAGAACTGTCGCATCCGGTTACTTCCATTTCGGAAGACATAGAGTACAATCTTTGGTTGGATGGTTTAAATGGTCTGAAACAGAATATCATCCATCATTCTGGAGAGTGGGACATCATAGTGTATGACAAGCTCCCCATATCGACCGTAGAACTTCCTCAGTGACGATGTCACAAACATATCCCTGACTGAGAAGCTTATCTGAAAGACACCTAGCTCTCGGAACAAAATCCTTTCATTTGATAATTGCTCTGGCAAAGCGTATCAACTGAGATATGAACACGATATGAATACGCCATAAGCAGGCGATGAAGGGAAGTTGCTACTCAGAAAAGGAAAGTTTGTAATGCTGAAATTGAATAATTATCACACTCTTTGTTCATATAACTTTGTTTAGATTGAGGATCACTGACGAGGGTTAATTACATAAATATATATAAATGTACCCGAAACGTGTATGTCTGGTCCATGCTGTAAATCTTTCTGTTCTTAAATGATGCTATTGAATTTGAAAACATTTAACATTACTTACTACCAGATTGGTTTACATGTGAAAGGCTGCTTTTATGCAAAACTTGGCAGAAGTTCGCCCTTTTCCCAAATTACCCAGCTATAACCTTAAGGTACATTCATACTCGCAGATTCCTCACAACAAATATTGAATGCTTAGTCTTATTTTGTAGGAAAAAACATTCCAGATTTTAGCTGATGCAAGATTGATCCAATTTCATTGTCTGGATTTGCCATTACTAGCATATAGCTCAGAGTATGGACACCAAATGCTTTCTATACGGTAATTCGAAATATTTCATAATACCAAATATGTTTCCAGTATGATGATTGACATTGGCATGAAAATGTCAATTATTAAGACAAATGGAATCGATCGGTTGAAAAGCCAGGAATTCAAGCTACGTGTACTTAATCATCATCCCTTGACCAATATGATACGGTTCATGATTTTAAATTGTCCTATTTCTGCAAAAGGATCTACCTCGGACTGTACATTATCAAAATTATGTCATGTGGGAGAAAAACCTTACACTAGCTATTCATAATGTCCGAGAAATAATAAATATCGGCCCTGACGGACTCGATCCAGTGCATTTTCTGACATTATGTATAGTTTTCGGCTTTTCTCCCTAACATAGACAGAGAGAGCTTAAAATCAATTGCAAACACACTTCTTTTTCTCTCATATGAGGGAAATTGATTCATTTTTCTCTTCTTATTTTCAAGAGCAGATATCACAAAAATCTTTTAGAATAATACAGTTTTATTTTAAAAAAAGAAATTAAAAATTTCAGTGTATTCATTTATTCGTCCATGATTGCGTTAACGATGAGATCCCAGAATCCGTCAGAGTCGTCTATATTATACGGAATTTCCATGTAAGACCTGGATTTCAGGTAGATCATAATGTCTGCTGGTAAACTATCAAGATTGACATTTCCAAATTTCAGAACAAGAAGTGAGTCTTGATCACATCGCTTATATATCTTCTCCAAATTGGCCATCTTGAACTCATAGATACACCATTCTGATGCAAGAAAATGTTCAGACAAAACGCAGACGGTTTTCCTGCTACAATTTACAGCATTCACGATGCTTTCAGGAATGCTCCGTCCGGGTAAGAAATGTTCCTTATGATAACATAATTTAGCTGATGGATATTTACTTAGTACCTTCGATTTTAAGGTGTCATGCCCAAAGTGAGCATCCTCTTCAGCATAACTTACGAAGGCATCGAACTCGAAGCATTTTATTTCACTCCCGTCCTGGTTTTGTAATAAGAAATATCCTCGCAGACTTCGACGTGTCATGTGATAAATATACCTTAGTTTCCATCGATACCGATATAGTATCCCTGCCATAACGATAACGATAAATAGGACCAGAACAAAGCCACTTACGACATATACAGCAGTTTTAGACGAACAATTTTTCTGTAATTCCAAAATAATTTCGGAAATATTTATGAAATTTTTCTGTCTAGAATTTGCCGAAAAACATGTATACTTTTCGAAATTCATGAATCTTATTCTACTACCTTTTCTTTGTTTACTCTGCATCCAGGTCAAGAATTTTAGAGTGTCACAGGTGCATGAAATATCATTCCCGATTAAATTAATGGAAATAAAAGATCCCTCACTCAACTCATCGAATACTTTCATGTTATATTCTGTAAATGTTTGAATTCTGTTGTTTGTCAAATCAAGGGTTTTGAGACTAACCAAACTATCGAGTTTAAAGTGAATTTTCGTGACCTCGGTATTGCTGATATTTAGTACTTCAAGCCTCGTGAGTCCATGAAAAAGATCATGTGGGGCATGCTTTAGTCTGTTATTTGACAAATCTAGAATGTTTAGATATTTTTGACTGGTAAGGTGTTTGGCAGATGTCTTCCTAGAGAAATATTTACTCAGTAAATTTTGTGATAAATCCAGTATTGTTAAATTGCTCGTCTCAAAAAATAAATCATCAATGTCTTTTAAAAAAGAATTTGAAAAATAGGCCTCTTGAAGTTTTTGAGAGTAATCAAGTCCATACAGATATTGGAAAAAATTATTATTCAAATGAACAATTCTTAAAGAAGTAAATTTCAGCACCAGATTTCTTAACTTTTCAGTGAAACGAACGATACAGTTATTTCCAACCATTGTTTCAAGTTTTGGAGGCATATGCATTACTAATTTACTATGATCATGTAAGCTTGACTTTGAGACCGTATGTTCATTTGGACATGGAACAAGACCAGCTTGAGTGCGAATAGAATTTGATTTAATTTTATCGTCATCTTTACACGTTACACTCAGAGGATTTTCAAACGGATTATCCAATAGGTACATGTCATCTGCGTTTACGTATCGAAGATTTGCCATAGAATTTGCTTCAAAGAAATACAATCCAAATCTTAATAGATTGTGACCCACTGACATGTTCATCAGCGTCGGCGGTAAATTCTGAATTGTAAATTGTTCTACCATATCTATTCTATTCTTTGACATTTCTATTTCCTGAAGCGATGTGTTTTGTAATCTACACAAATGTTCATATTGAAGAGTTATTCCCGCACCAACAGAGCACTGTATCGCATTGAATTTTAACGTTTTGATGTCTGAGCCTATCAAATCATTGGTAATATTTGGAAGAACCCCCAATGTGAGCTCCATGTTCCATGAAATGTCAAGATAAGTTAACTTTTTCAAATATTGAAAGGCACCGAGTTCTATAGATTGTAGATCACATGACGATAAATCTAATCGCACCAGTTGACTTGGCAAAGAGTTGTTTTCACGAATGATTGTCAGCTTTTCATTCCGACTGAGGTCGATTTCAAAAACGGCTTCGGTGAAGATAGGAATTTTGGATAGATTCTTTCCTGAGCAATCTGCTTTGAAATTGTATTTGTCAATCTGGGTACACACGCACACCTGGTTACTGCTGCATTCAGGTGATTGGGATACTATGACCAATGACAATAAAGTACTAAGAAAACCGAGTAGAAACCTGGAATGAAAAACGTAACATCAATTTTAGAATACTAACAACTACTCTGGTATTATCTTTTTCTGTTCATAAATGATACTATTGAATTTGAAGACGTTTAACATTTGAACCACTTGGTGAGTGTCACTGCTGGTGGACCAGGAGTCCCCTAGGGCACATATAGCTAAGTTCGATCAACTTCGGTTGATCGTTTGTCAGTTCAACGCATTCGAAAATTTCTGTTATCAAAGAGATCTTAAAATTTCTAAAACGTGGGTCCTGTAGCAATATTTCCCAACGTTTTTCGGTACATTTTTGGACATAATAATTTCCAAGCTCTTTGGCCATATTACATTATTTAGATAGAGGATCACTGACGAGGGTTAAGTACCCGAAATGTGCATGTCTAGTCCATGCTGCAAATTTTTCTGTTCATAAATGATGCTATTGAATTTGACGACGTTTAACATTTGGATCAAAATTTCATCTATCTTTTCTTTCTTCCACATCTGAATGCATGTATTAAATAATCATAAGTGATTTCTTCAAATACTCATCCATATTCCCATATTCTATCTATTTATCACTGGCAACCAGCAAAAACTTGGAAGTTAATAGAACTTAAAACCAGATAATAACATAATTTTTCTCGAGTATATCGAATTTAGAGATTTTATGATAAAATGGAGTGTCCATATTTTTTTGCAATTCCAAATAAACAAACGTTGTTTTTGTATTGTGCCTATTTTAATTAAAGGCTTAGTAAGGTCTGTCAATTTATCTCAACCTACGTTTAATAGGGAAAAGTGGACAATGACATATGTACATTAAGGTATCCAATGTACAATAAAGCTTTTTTCCATGCCAGGTAAGGTACTATAAACTATATATTTTCTTAAAGGTTATAATGCTCACTGCTCAAAACTAATTATTTTGGGGTCAGAAAAATAAAGGGGAACAACTGGTGAAGCATTTAAATTGTCTATTTTCTCTATATAACCTTTGCAAAATGACAAAGTTGTATAAGAATTTTCCCCTTTGATTTTTAAGAGCCGGGAGTCTTATATCTACACTCAGGGCATCATTACCTTTCAGAAAATATATAGCACCTTACCAGGCATAAATTGTACCATACATACATAATTAGTTAAGACTTTCTGGAAATTTTACAAAAATTACAGTCAACTTCTTTTAAAATTCGGATCTATACACGCAACAGAGTACATTACTTTGGGTATTACACAACCTGTCTTTTATGGTGATATGATAAACAAAATCAGAAGGATGAAAGGTAGGCATCGAAAATGCGTCAGAATCATCAAACGCCTTTTATACCGTGGATATGATCCTAATTTCACCAGACGGACACTAGGCTTGGTACTTGACCAATCTACAGTCTTGTACAAGCGCATCCTTGAGACTTGCACTCTGACTGACTGACGACGGAACTCCATGACGGGCCCTGTCCAAACCTCTTTAGAGAAGACAGGGCCCCGACCACCTATCCTCTCTGAATGTCAGTCGAACTCCTCGGGTGATTACATACATGAGCTCGCTACAGCCGACAGAGCATGGACTGTATTACGTATGCCCTCTTTTTATATCCATTTACAAATTCATCTGTCTTTCTTGGGCCTCTGCGTTTCGCGGTCTTGTTTGTGTGAGATCATCTTACAGTGAGGAGGTTGTTTTACACCACAATTGTACGTTCTTCGAGACCTCTGGGTAATTGGAGAAGTGAGATGGTTGTGCGCACGTAATCCAGGATAACCACACCATTTGCTTCTCGCGTGACAAATGACCGTCCAAATTCGGCACCGGTTTCCCATTGGTCTCGTCGGTTTATGTGTAGTCTTTTGTTTTTGATGTTTACATGTCGTGTGTCTCTTTTCAGTCTCGTGCTGTACTCGTCTTTTGTGTTTTTGCATCGGATGTTTTGGTGTTTTGCTGTTGATGCTGCAACGGGGTCTTGCTGGAGATCTCCTCCCTTCTTTTACAATAAAGATGACTAAAACGCTATGTAAAATGACTCAATTATAATACGGATGCCTTAAGAAAAAACGTTACCGATTTACAAATATATTAGCAAATGCCATTTTTACCCGAGAAATCTTTCGCTTTTTCGAATGATTTGTAAAATTACAGAAATTGGTATCTTTTGAAATGGTCAATTTTGAAATATATATTCTATAGCACTAATTGTGTTGTACTAGACACTTGTTTTTGGATATTTTGATCCTCGTCAGTAGTACTTCATGTCAAACAGTTTAGATAAAGCCAAAGAGAATATTCCTGGCGCCATCTACAATACAGAGCTTTAATTTCCTCTTACCAAAATTGGCGGCTCCAAACTTTTTTGTTATGAGATTAGTGTATTATCTGATTAATATTTTTAAGGTCAGGGTGACGACTTTTAATATATATGAGGTAGAAGAAAGATGGATATGTCCACATGTAGAGGAACATCTCCTCGAGCTCTTCAGACCATAAAAGTCAAAATTTGCCCGTCTCGTTTTTTGGCTATAAACGTCCGTTTTTCGCCTATTTTAACATTTTCGTCAATTTAGAGTATACCACATCATAACTTTACATACCTCTGAAATGCATGAAATTTCAAAAAGGCATATATACCCTTATTTTTCTGGATTCTTATAGCTTGTATATGAATTAAAGCCTATTTTGAAAAATTCTGATAAAATAAACAGTTCTAAGAAGTGTATTTTCTTATAAATACGATTTTGCTGGTTGCCATGGCAACAACCAATTATTTTTATTTTTAGCTAGGAGGTCGCTAGGAGCACATTTTTTTCTATAGAGCTATGGTTTTGCTTTATCCTAAAGCAGTAAAACCAATATGTACCCGAATTAGTTTTTTAGCTGAATGACTGTTTCTATAAATATCACAATTAATTGTGCAAAAAATCAACATTTTGACCCAAAAACATAGAGATTTACTCCAAGTTCGAATTTCTAATTCTGTCATTTTTTAAAGAGTATAATGAATAGTATATATTCTGGTGTTTGAATCTTTAGAAGCAGAACTTATGCGAAAATGATAATTTTTTCCTATTTTCGGTGATTTTTCAATCGAAAAATATGCATTTTTCCCAAAAATACCCATTCAGCAATGAAAATTTCAAGGAGTATTTTTTTCTGAAATAATGCAACAAACTGACCTTATTCCATTTATCGTCAATGTCGGTTTCAAATATTACGTAATATGAAAATAGAGTTATCTCCCTTAAATGACATTGTTTAAAAAAAAATGCCGATCTTGAAGATTAAATTTAGTAATGATCTACTATTCTAAATTCGCCTCACAGTTCAAAATTGTACACTTCAGTCTACAATTTGTGTGTGTGTGCCTTTTTACCAACGAAATGTTCAAACACTTCCTCTCTTGTGTTTACAAAATTATCATAATTGTATAATTTAATGATTTGTTAGACGTTCTGTCCACGCATCGCATAATGTTAGACGTAATCATTCTGCAACTCGTTCCTTCTTCCAACGCTTTTAAAAAGCAGTATCGCTAATTTCGCCAGATAATAAATATAATTTACTAAATTAATCTAAGATGAACAGTCATCAGAACCAAATTTAATCTTTAAATTTATTAAAATCTTATCATATGACTACACAGATATTAGTGAACTTATACTAAAATTTATAGTGAAGATAATAAAATATTAGACCTTTTAATCCTGTGTTTGCACAATTATTATTTTCAAGTAACGCTTTTGCAAGAAACAACCTCTAATTATATTTATCTGATCATAAAGGTATATGAAACTTACGATTTATTCTTCATTTTCAGATGAAACATAACCCATTGATCCCAGGTCTCTAGGTGTCATTTGTTGTCATTTCACTTTTATAGAGAGATCAGGGTAATTAGGAAGTAAAAGTATGACAAAAGTGGTTTCCTAAAGGATTATCAAAATTTTCCTTATTGGTATCTTCGTATTTTGGTAAAAACTGAATGATTTAATACGTAAATAAGCATGAGAAGAGTAAACTCAAAATATCACCTTTATGAGCCCTTGACATGTTTTCCTGTAAAGTTATCAACAGTGCAAAGAGGAGGAATGACGGAATTGGAGGGGTTAAAACGAACACTGTTGAACTTCCTCGAATGCTCAAAATGTCAGAAGGTCTAATTGAACGTATTTTGTTTTCAATTATCGTGAGAATCAGCTCTTTTTGTAACATAATTTATTCCCATGATAATGACGAACTGTAAATCAAATCATTTTCAATGATACTTAAATGGATAAAACATATCGAACAGTATATTGCAATACATTTTTTCACTGTAACAGTTATTTATCATGTTACATCGTATTTACACATGTATACTACTATTATCATTACTACATGTAATTGATTATTCAAGATTTTTGTTCCCTTTAATGTTTCGAACTCTTGAGTTTGTCGCAATAAAAAATAAGATATATAACTTGTTGAAATGCGCATTTGGTGCACTGAAATTTTACAATAAAACATTTATTTAATTAAAGTTATCTATACTACTAAAGGAACGAATTAGCCGATCTCCGTCGAAACGAAGAGGGCAGAGATAAATGGTGTGATATGAAGATATATCATATGATGTGACAATGTGAATTTGATAATTGTTTAGAAGGAATTATTTCTAATTAACGTGTAATCATTAATTATGTCTCACCATTTTCCTAAAATAAATTTTTGAAAATCTAAACTTCAAAACCAGCATTGGACACTAACCATTAACTTACTATTTTCTTCTGAGTTCTATTCCCTTTCTAATTCATAAACTTAGTAAGACGATGCTTGCAATATGTTTCACATGTTAGTATGGGGCTAATTTCGCCTCGACTCAAATAAAAATTTTATTTTCGTTTTCTGAAATATATGTCGTCCAATCTTGTAAGAACATTCTAGAAGTCTATGGAGCCTTTCTTATCGAAGTCTGTGGAGCATCCACCTCTGTTTAATTGCGTCCCACGTCTCTCATATGATTCACACAGTAGTTTCATTAAAAGTTATATACACAAAGGTTTATGGTACATGTGCCAAAAATAATAACTAGAGAAAAATCTACGTCTGAAAAAATCTAGCCAATTGAAGATTAAGGTCCAATTATCAAAAATGTGATTTTTTTAATTCACAGGACCCCTTATAAATCGACCTTTCATCCATAGCTAAAGTTGATAATTCATGTTTCAATGTCTTATTGAGTGCCCTTCGTGCAATAATTATTTTACGTCTTTATCACTGATTTAGAGTCATTTTTAGCTCACCTCGACGAAGTTGAGTGAGCTTATGCTATAACCCTACGCGTCCGCGTCCGCGTCGGGGTAGCTCAGTATCTGACAAAGTACTAATGCTACAGTAACCAAACTGGCACAAGTGATTCATCTTTGGATGCTGAGGTGAACCCATGCATCGTATGCAGCATCTGACCTACATTTTCCGCTTGAGTGACTTGGTTAAGAAGTTTGGGGTAGCTCAGTATCTGACAAAGTACTGATGCTACAGTAACCAAACTTGCACAAGTGATTCATCTTTGGATGCTGAGGTGAACCCATGCATCGTATGCAGCATCTGACCTACATTTTCCGCTTGAGTTACTCGGTTAAGAAGTTTGGGGTAGCTCAGTATCTGACAAAGTACTGATGCTACAGTAACCAAACTTGCACAAGTGATTCATCTTTGGATGCTGAGGTGAACCCATGCATCGGATGCAGCATCTGACCTACATTTTCCGCTTGAGTGACTTGGTTAAGAAGTTTGGGGTAGCTCAGTATCTGACAAAGTACTGATGCTACAGTAAACAAACTTGCACAAGTGATTCATCTTTGTTAGATTCTGAGGTGAACCCATGCATCGGATGCAGCATCTGACCTACATTTTCTGCTTGAGTGATTTGGATAAGAAGTTTGGGGTAGCTCAGTATCTGGCAAAGTACTAATGCTACAGTAACCAAACTTGCACAAGTGATTCATCTTTGGATGCTGAGATGGACCCATGCATCGGATGCATCATCTGACCTACTTTTTCCACTTGAGTGATTTCGCTTTTAAAAGCCAATATTGAGCAAAGTATAAGTGCTACATGTACCAAACTTGCATATTGGATGTATCTTTGATCAAACTTTCAAAAAATGACCTCGACCTACTTTTTCGGCTTGAGTGATTTTGCCTTTAAAAGCCAATATTGAGCAAAGTATAAGTGCTAGATGTTCCAAACTTGCATATTAGATGTATCTTTGATCAAACTTTCATAAAATGACCTCGACCTACTTTTTCTGCTTGAGTGGATTTTCCTTTAAAAGCCAATATTGAGCAAAGTATAAGTGACACATGTACCAAACTTGCATATTGGATGTATCTTTGATCAAACTTTCATAAAATGACCTCGACCTACTTTTTCCGCTTGAGTGATTTTGCCTTTAAAAGCCAATATTGAGCAAAGTATAAGTGATACATGTACCAAACTTGCATATTGGATGTATCTTTGATCAATCTTTCATAAAATGACCTTGATCTACTTTTTCCGCTTGAGTGATTTTGCTCTATAAAGCCAATATTGAGCAAAGTGTAACTGCTACATGTACCAAACTTGCATATTGGATGTATCTTTGATCAAACTTTCATAAAATGACCTTGACCTACTTTTTCTGCTTGAGTGGTTTTGCCTTTAAAAGCCAATATACATGTACTAAGAAATATGTTTGAATTGAATTTTGCTGTCACGAGGTGAGCTTCGTAATCTGTGATTACCTATGTTTTTCTAAGTGGGAAACAAGGTTTTAAAGGCAGTCCGGGATTCCCCATTTAATGCCGTGATACCAGAAATATAGAATGGAAACCGCAGACAAAATAGGCGCTTTTCAAAGCTCTGCAAAACTTCTTATCATGAAAATCATAATGAGTATCGTTGTTTATTATCGATTTGTGTCTTAATAAATACTGAGGAATAATGTATGAATCAGACGAAAAAAATTACATAGAAACTTTGTTGTGCGAGCGGAGAGAAAAAATATAACTAAAATTATTTAACAAAAAACCTTTATTTTCTATTTTCATTCATCTTACACGAGGACAGATTTTTTTTCATGTCATAGTAAGCAAACAAAGTTACAATTAAATCATATATATATATAAAATATACCTTGCACACTCTTCCATACATCATTCACACATTCTATAAATAGGAGCTACGCCAGCCCCACGTTTTATGAAATGCTTCTTCATTAACATTCTTTTTGTAGATCTATACAATGTTCCGCTTTAATATAGGACAAGATATAATACTTTTTTTGCACCTTCAAATGCAGAAATAACCTTTAAAAGCTTTTGTTTGTACAAATAGTATTTTTCAAGGCATATAACAGTATTGAATGTCTTATCCCTATCTATCATACCAAAAATTATCTCTGAATCTTCTATTGTAAAATTTTCATCTAGTATACAGCATAGCCCATTTTTAACACAAACCCATAATCTATGTGAAAAGTTACAATATATGAATAAGTGTGATAAAGTTTCTGGATTACATTGACAAAAAAGAACAGAGATTTGAATCGCTTAATCCTATCTTAAATAATAAAGAATTAGTACCTAGGATCCTGTGTATTAACCTGTATTGAAACCATTTTAACATTGAGTCATTTGTTCCATCATGTACCAATAGATTAACTTTTTTCCACCATATATTATTTTTTGAAATTTGAAATTCTGTTTCCCACTTAAGCTCACTTATAGGCTTAAAATAATTATCCAAAATAAATAAATCATAGAAATCTCTACATCCTTTATCATTTTTTCTAAGAATCTTTTAAAACATGCTCTGGGAAGTATGGTTGATTTTGTTGTAATAGCATATAATCTAAATTCGACTTTTGTTTCCTTATACTAGCAATTAGTCTAAAATATAATGTAAATGGTGGAGAAAAGCTGTATTTTGCACAAAATAATTCGTAGCTTAGAAATAAACCATTATCGTCTAGCAAATCACATACATATAAAATCTCCTTGTCAGTCCATTCATCCGGTGTATAGTTTTTCAGTGAATCATTTGTAGTTAAGTCTTTGTTGTGCCATAAAGGTTCATATAATTTATCTTTTATATCGATCAAATTTCTCAAATCATGATAAAATGCTAACACATCTTTCCAAAAAATAAGTTCCTTGTGATACATATTTTAGATATTCATTTCCCAAGATTATAAAAGATTGAAAGTGTGACGGCATAATGTCAAATAACAATTTACGCCATGATCTTTCATCTTTTTCATAAATTAGTCTTCGAATCCAGGTTATTTTTAAGCTCTTAATGAATGATCTTAGGCATACCATCCGGAGGCCCCCATATCCATAGTCCTGAATGAAAGTCTTTCTAGAATTTCTTTCTGTTTTAAATCCCGAAATGTAACCAAACAGTAATTTCTCTAATTCCTTGATGAAACTCTCTTTAGGATTTGAAGTGCAATAAATAAATGTACAAGTCTAGATAACAGCACTGTTTTAACTACTGTGATCCTACCATATGTACTTAAAAGGCGTCTGGACCATGATTTTATTAAATCTTTATTTCTTGTAATTTTGGGATGAAATTAAGATATTCCATATCGGATAAATTTACTGAAAATGTTATACCTAACAATCTGAAAGGATTTTGAGACCATTGAAGAGAATAGTTACTACATAATCTACTTATTGAAAATCTAAGAGAGCCTATCTTTTTACAGTCTGTTTTATTGTAATTAGGTTTCAGACCTGAGAATTTCGCAAACTGTCCTATCAAGGTTAATGTATTTTGTAATGAATGTTCTGATCCATCTAGTAATAAAGCGTTTAATGCCTTTAATGTTTCTGTTATTCCTTATCATAATTGCCATTATCTCTACACATAATAAGAAAATATTAGATAAAAACTGGACCACCCTGCCTGGAGCCACGTCCGATTTTGAAAAATAAAAAAATTGAAAAGAAACCATTCTGTGAAACACACAGTTTAAAGTCAGTACAAAAGACATTTATCCATTTTATGATATTTTCACCAAAATTAAAAAAATCAGAACTTTATTAATATATAACCATGAAACGGAATCGAAAGCTTTTTCAAAATTATTTGAAAGAATTATACCCGGTATATTTCTTTCGTTACAAACATGAATTTCATCATACATTAAACGAGTGTTCTCCCCAATGTACCTACTAGATAAAAAGCCTTTTTGATTTTCGTGTATAATGTTTGGAAGTGCAGTTTTGATTCTTTTAGCAATTGCACCAGAGAGAATTTTGTATGAAACGTTAAGTAATGAAATAGGTCGCCAATTTTTTATAAACTGTCTTGGTTTATCCCCCTTGGTAATAGTGAGATAATTCCAAGTTTCTGAGATGATGATAACTCCCCTTTTTCAAATGCACATGAATAAGACCTGTGTAAGAAGTCACCTAAATCTATCCAGAAAAATTTGAAAAACTCTGCGGTAAAACCCGAGGTCCCTGGTGTCGTGTTATTCTTACATGATTTTAGGGAGTCTAGAATTTCAGATTTTGTTAAAGGCTTATCAAGTATAGCTTTTATCTCATTAGTCAGGTTTGGTACATCAAATTCCACAAGGAGAGAGCTCAGATTCACATCTTCTATATCACTGTCTTTATCTTCATATAAATTGGTGTAAAACAACTGAATTTCATTCAATATATCTTTCTGATTAGTTATTTCCTGTCCTTTATCATCAATAAGCCTAGTTATAGTTTTTTTTTTTTTAGAGCATTCCTTCTAGGGCCCAAGAGTTGCTAAAGTGCATGAGGGACATTAGCCTTCCCATGAGGGTTGGGTTAATATGACGAACAGTATGACTGTATCGGCTAAAAAGCTAATAATCCATCGTAATCGTGGGGTATCATTGATCCTGAGCTATGACTTCTCTGCACTTCCCACCCTTCTGGTGTAAGAAGCACCAACCGATCCCAAGTCACTAAAACTCAAACCACGGTTCCTCTTTTCAAACTCGTACATGAAAAGCATACCATAACGGAAGGTGCCTTTTCCAAACTGCAATAATTCCATGTTTGTTCAAATGCAGCGCCCCCACTCCTCTGTCAAATGCAAAAAGACCCACTGAATAATTATATGATTTGGGTAATTCTCCTGTGAATATAGACCCTCTAGCGCAATTACTTTCAACATATTATTCTGCTGCAGATTTGCATTTAAATGACTTTAAATTTGGATTTCATTCGAATTACCAGGGCTCACCCGTACCAAGATTAGCCTTTAACTTAAAATCAGTGAATGAAGCACCAGACGTGGTACGTGAACAGATCTAAAAAGAACTGTCGAATTCCCACTCCTCCCTACACTAAGAGTTTTGCCCCTTGGTCTTGTTCCGAAAAAAGGTCAGACGGTTATAGAGTAATACACCTCTTTTCCGGAAAACATGTCTGTCAATCATTCTACCGACCCAGGCATCTGTTCAGTTCACAACAGCGGTATTGATGACGCTATCGAGCTCATTCACTTAGCCGGAAGGGGGCACTTTTGGCAAATATGGATCTCTTGCACTCAGTCTTACGGTGTTCGAACTCCAAATTTGTCATGATTGAGTTAAGAATATCATTAGAACCGTCAAGACTTGATCTACCTCCAAAACTTAACTAACTCAAAACGTGAGGCGTAAAAGCCATCGAATTTTTAATTTTTTCGTTTTGTATCAGTAGCAAAGTGTTCTGTCCATTCTTTCTTTGTAATGAAAATGTATCTGAACGTTAAATGGAAGAGTGTTCTATTTACAGAAGATCAAAGGAAGCCGACAGAGTTTTGTTCTATCTCCAACAAAATTTTATGGAATTCTTGTAAGTTCTTAGTAAGAATTTGTCTAATCAAACCATCTCGATTGAAGAAGATGTACGTGTTTGAGGACTGTTTTATTATATATTACGAAACTATTGCTTTCTTCAAATTTTCATGGTTGAATAATTAGTACATGTATATATACATTGTTTAGATTGAGGACCACTGACGAGGGTTAATTGACCGAAACGTACATGTCTGGTCCATGCTGCAAATTTATATAAACATCAAAGAAGTACATTACCGTTATTCAGTCTCAAAGTCGAGAAAGCAATGCAAAATCGTGGGAATTTCCATCGAAACGGTTGCGAACCCCGGAATGAACAACATATATGATCTTAAATGATGCTTTTGAATTTGAAGACGATAAACATTTGTACCACTTGGTGAGTGTCACTGCTGGTGGACCAAGAGTTCCCGAGGACATATGTAGCATAGTTCGATCAATGCATTCGAAAATTTCTGTCACCAAAATTTCTTGAAATTTCTAAAACGTGGGTCCTGTAGCATCATATCCATCCGATCCTGCTACGTCTTTGGGTATATATTTTTGATACAACTTAATACACTCTTGTGATTATTTCACATTGTTTAGATGGAGGATCACTGACGAGGGTTAAGTACCCGAAACGTGCGTGTCTGGTCCATGCTGCAAATTTATCTGATCTTAAATGATGCTATTGAATTTGAAGACGTTAAACATAAATATCATTTTCAGGCACCTAAAATTTAATGATAAGTGCATAGTATTTGGGGCTTCTGGCCACAAAATTCACCTCGATGCACCTTTGCAATGACTGCATTTTAAAGTACCGACAGCAAAGGATAAAACAGAAAGTCCTAGTACTACACTGACTTTTTTCAGCATCGAATTTGATACAAATTGAATGCTTATGCGCATCCCCGAGAACAAACTCACAGAGCTTCGTCATAAATTAAAGTCAGCTCTCGGCATGTCAAAAATAGCATTACAATAATTGCAGTCGATCGTAGGGTTACTCAACTTTGCATGTAGGGACATATTTCAACAGGTAGAGCATTTTGCAGGAGATATATCAATAAAAAAATTGAGAATAAGCAAACCATATTTTCTCATAAGAGATTATTCCCGATCGATTATGGTTTACTAATTCTGACCTTTACCTTTATACTGACGGCGCGGGTTGTAAAACCCTAGGTTTCGGCATTTATTTTCAAGGTAACTGGAGTTATTACGAATCTTGGGACGACTCGATAATAAAGAACATGACTTGTTCCCCTTCTTTCTTGTTTAGAATTATTCCTAGTGCTAGCTGCGCTATCGATATGGGGATCAGATCTTCAAAACAAAAAGTACTATAATTTATCATTGATAATAAAGCTGTGGTTCACATTATAAATAGAAAGTCTTCAAACAATCCCATGATTATGACAATCAGAAAGATAATTCTGTTAACTTTGAAATTAAATCTTCTCATTAAGGCGGAACACATTCCGGGACAGTTGAATAACATAGTTGATTCAATTTCTAGTTCTCAATGGACCAGATTCCGGAAGCTTGCATCACTCGCGGACCTAGATCCAACCCCCATCCCCGAAGAAGTTTGGAAGATTTAAGGGATCACGCCGCGGAATTATCACTTACCTATTGGCAAGCAAACATACATATCCGCGAGAGATCATTTCATAAAATTTAGATAAACCCATGACCTTCCCTATGCTTGGCCCGCCCAAGTCAGTGATATTTTGAATTATATCTCTTTTATGCCATTTCAAAAATG
Organism: Pinctada fucata; assembly: GCA_028142955.1. NCBI lineage: Eukaryota > Metazoa > Mollusca > Bivalvia > Pterioida > Pteriidae > Pinctada > Pinctada fucata. The sequence goes on along the minus strand of AP027113.1, from coordinate 15,476,020 downwards.
TTCAACTGCTTCGGTAGGAACTTGCATCAGCAGTCTGAGCTATTATCATAAAATTGTAGGCATTAATTTAATATTCACAATCCATTTGAAATCCCCCATATAAGCATATTCCGCACATTTGGAGTTAAAAGGAAGTTAATGCATGAACGAATGCCATATTTAAATACTGTAAACCGTCTTTTATTCGCGAGCGTTTTATTTTCGCGAAGTCCTTTGATTCGCGAAAATAAAACGCCGCGAATATGTCCCCACACATATTCAGATAGATATTTTTATACGATGACGCGAAAATAAAACGTCGCGAACCAGTCACCTCACGCCTGCAGCCTGTTCACAAAAATCCTTACGTACAGTTTCAAGAATTTTCGTAACTTTTGATCGATAAGTTCTTCTTATAAACAAAGAATTGTCATGTTTTGTTTTTGAAATTATTTTGAAAATGTAGAAAAGATATTGGAACGTAAAATTCAATCTAAATATAAATCCTTTTTAACTGTTTATTCAACAATGAAATTTATGAACATTTCGGAAAATTTTTTGTGAAACTCGGCACTGTTATCGACATTAAGACGCCGAGAATAAAATACGGTTTACAGTAGTCTTTAATTGTTCGTGATATGGAAAATGTGATTGTTAAATAAGTGAATGAGAGTCAAACTCGTAAATCGAAATCAGAATCCAGAAATCACAATTCCAATGAGTTAAGGAAGATCCTGAAGATAATCTCAATAGCACTCACAATAGAGCACAAAATTGAGCATCGACGGACCCCTAGCAAGCTAGAGGTGGGACCAGGTGCCCAGGAGGAGTAAGCATCCCCTGTTGGCTAGCCGCACCCGCCGTCGATGTCAAAGCACGAAAATGAAAACAATATATAAAATTCATGCACTGTCTGACATTATTTCTATATCGAAAGTGCCATGGCGACCATGTCAGGGAAATATATTCAAAACACTTACTGTCAAACCCCTCGCGGGGATGTTTTTTACGAGCTCCACACGGCAAAGGGCATAAGTGTGTCACAAATGAGTTAAAGAAGATCGCAAGAGGGCATCTTGGTCTCTAAGGCGCATCTTATTCTGCTAGGCGCTTCGTATTCAGAGTGCAACGTAGTGAAGTGAACCTATGGCGTTGTGATACAAGACGGCAAAAGGAACCTGAAACACAAAACCAATTGCTGCATGTTGTTATCACTTATCAAAAGTCAATAATAAAAGTCGAAACCAGATTCCAAAACCCCAATAGGAAAGCTTACGAATTTTTAGGGAAAATACAAAACAGAACTTTCGCACGGGAAGTAATTGTATAATGCATTAAATACGCCATGCTTATCATTTTAATATATTACATGAATCATGTTGCAATTCTAAGTAGACAAGGGGGTCAAGAATTTATGGGTTTCATTTGTGCATGAGATGTGATTCCCAATACCAATTCTTGTGAATGCTGTAAAAATATTTGATGGTTCATGTATATGCAGCCTGTCGCCTGATATATCAAGAATATTCTGAGAAATTTTTTACTGTGGAAAGTCCTAGATGTAGAAAAGCAGATCATTTTCTCGTTCTTATTGAGCAAATGTTTAGTTTTGGTTTTATTTTTTAAAATGTAAATAAGAAATAATGGATTCTAATTCATTCTGTTTGTTTCACGCATTCTGATTGGTTCACATGATTTCTACAAGCATGTATAACGACGATATACATGCCGCAAACCGACTCACTTGACATACTTCAAAATGTATTCCTACCTAAATTTGCAAGTTACAAGCTTTAGCGCACTTTTTGCGTATGACGTCATGCTTCCCTTTGTTCTGCGCTCCTGTGACGTCATACTGTGACGTAAAACTACAAGGTATGAGCTTGTAAATGGCGTTCTCCACATGTAAACAACAGAACAAGTAAGTTTATTATTGATAACACGTTGACTTTTCGCCATTGTAATAAATACGAAGCAATTGTATTTCATATTTTGCAGCGCAATCATTTCAGTTGGTCGTTATTAGTCCTCCGTAGCAACGTCGCCTCTAAAGCAATAAATGAGACCTTCTGAGGGGTATAAAGAGTTGAAATATGTCACATAAATTAGAATAGGGATAAACGTACTGTGTTTTGTGGTTCCGACAGGTATATGTTGGATATACTGTTGGAAACATACGTTATACCGTCGGGGGCAAGCCCCGACGGTATAACTGCGTTGGATATACTGTTGGAAACATACGTTATACCGTCGGGGGCAAGCCCCGACGGTATAACTGCGTTTCCAACAGTATATCCAACATATACCTGTCGGAACCACAAAACACAGTACGTTTATCCCCTAATTAACCATATTATTTATGATTTTATTTTGAGATTAATCATATTGATATATCAATAGATTAGAGCGACCTTTAAAGATATTTAAATAATTTTAACTTTTTTTTATGACAGTGGTTCCATCACTGATGATTCGAATTCATTATCCAAAAAATCAAATCTGGCATATCGCATTTCAGAATGGCTTTCTATTGAGTTTGATGTTTATATGTCGTATGTCTCTTTTGTGTTTGATGTTTATATGTCGTATGTCTCTTTTGAGTTTGATGTTTATATGTCGTATATCTCTTTTGAGTTTGATGTTTATATGTCGTATGTCTCTTTTGTGTTTGATGTTTATATGTCGTATGTCTCCTTGGAGTTTGATGTGTATATGTCGTATGTCTCTTTTGTGTTTGATGTTAATATGTTGTCTGTCTCTTTTGTGTTTGATGTTTATATGTCGTTTGTCTCTTTTGTGTTTTATGTTTATTTATCGTATGTCTCTTTTGTGTTTGATGTTTTTATGTGTTATGTCTCTTTTGTGTTTGATGTTTATTTGTGTTATGTCTCTTTTCCGTTTGATGTTTATTTGTGTTATGTCCCTGTTGTGTTTGATATCTATATGGCGTATGTCTCTTTTGTGTTTGATGTTTATCTGTCGTATGTCTGCTTTGTGTTTGATGTTTATCTGACGTATGTCTCTTTCGTGTATGATGTTTATATGTCATATGTCTTAAAATTTTGTGTTTGATGTTTATAAGTCATATGTCTATTTTTTGTCTCTTAATGCGCTCGTCTTTGTGTTTTCGAATCAGGTGTTTTGGTGTTTTGCTGTTGATGCTGTAGCAGAGTCAAGTTGGAGATCTTTTATCTCCTTTCTATTAGAATACTCTCTGGATGAAGAGTTGGAAATTTCGTTTTTCTTCATTTCCTTTTTATAATATCATTTTTTCATATCGTGAAGTCAATTGTATTATAAGATTTATTATTGAATTAATATTATCATTAATATATTTAGTACAAGGAGTTCATTTAGTACATTTATTCTGTCTTCATAATCGTAATACAGAAGTTTCATGTTAATCAGGCAAATCTGTTCCGCTACAACCGTAAAATATTTAAATAAAAAATGTTACTTGGTACATGTACATGTATAAAGAACAATACTTTATAAAGATGATATGCTATGCGGAACCGAAAGTAGCTTTATCGAAAAATGATGTAGGTCTGAGAAAGGAATGTTAATAATATTGGTATGTTGAGTCATAAGCCCAGTAGTATTACTTTGTATGTATTCTGGAGTTGGAATTCAAAAGAAAAGTTACTGCAGTATTTATAAAGAAATAACGTATCACGGTTAATTTGTGGGGAAGCCACAGATAAAGAAAATTGACAGAACTAAGGACTGATACATGTATGAACCAAGGTAAGATACAACTCTTAAGTTTTTATGGCCCAGCATGATAATACGGGAGCTCTTTAGGATCATATTTTAACTTGTGAAACGTATTCCGTCCGACCATCCGTTTGTCTGGCCTTTCGCCGGTATAGATCTACATGTCAAAGATAAAAGTGAAAAGGAAAAATATATAGAATAAGTATAATGATAACTTAAGTTGCAAAGCTTAATCTAATAATCAGTTAACTGCAGCACAGTTTATTTGGTTTTCACGTTTTCAGTTCTCTTTTTTATTCCTTGATTTTCGTGTTAACGCCTGCTTATATGAGAAAGAGTGGACCACCTTGTGTAATTCCAATTCTGAAATAATTTTGTTTGAAGAAAATTTGTTGTTATGGTGTTTAATCTCTTACTGTTATCAAGATATGTTTAGCATTCCACTAAGCTTAATTATGAAAGTATAAAATTGATATCTTTGCAAATCGCCGAGTAGTGTTTGATAGATGAATCAAATTGACCTCTTATTGAAGTGGAGGATTATCAGCACAAGTGAATGTACCAAACAAGAGTCTTACAGACGTCAAAACTAAAGGGAGTACGAAAAATAGTCCCTTATCCGCCACCTGGAGCGAACTTATCTTTGCATTACCCCGAGGGGTACGACCAATTTTCAGTGAGGGAAGAAGCTCAGGTCTCCGTCGTCTATGTCGAGTTTTGAAAAGGGTCCTTCTCGGAATCTTCTCGTCAGTGTTAGCTAGTGTGCCAATCTAAAGCATGAGCTGGTATATGTTGTAGATTTATACAGTACCATGCAGAGTGTCCCTCTGTTGAAACAGTTGAGGAAGGATCATATCCATGGTACATAAGGCGATTCATCATTCTGTATCTTGAATGGAAATCCAGTCTATCTTTTGATTTGATTCTAGGCAACCATAATGAAGTGATTGAAGAAACGAGAACAAGAGTTCGACCTAGAAGAATCTAAGACGATGGCATGACAAATATGGATAATGACCATATCCCTGTATACAGCACAAAATCGATAATTCAGAAAATCAGAAACCGAAGGCATACTAATGACAAATATGGATAATGACCATATCCCTGTCTACAGTACAAAATCGATAATTCAGAAAATCAGAAAAAGGCATACAAAATCAGGATAAAACAGGAACCAAAGCAAACAAAAACAAAAACCTCCACCATATGAAAAGAAGCGAACTCCCGATATGAGAGTGAGACCAGGTGCCCAGGAAGAGTAAGCATCTCCTGCTTGCATGCAACACCCGTCGCTTCAATTCGGTAGAACTGTCACATCCGGTTACTTCCATTTTGGAAGATATAGAGTACAATCTTTGGTTGGATGGTTCAAATGGTCCATGACAGAATATCATCCACCATTCTGGACAGTGGGACATCATAGTGTATGACGAGTTCCCCATATCGACCGTAGAACTTCCTCAGTGACGATGTTAGTCGGTCACAAACATATCCCTGACTGAGAAGCTTATCTGAAAGACGCCTAGCTCTCAGAACAAAATCCGTATATTTGGTACTTGCTCCGGCATAGCGTATCAACTGAGATATGAACACGCCATAAGCAGGCGATGAAGGGATGTTGCTACTCAGAAAAGGAAAGTTCGTAATGCTGAAATTGAAGTCGTCACGTTTGTCATAGAGTGAGGTGTTCATGTGACCATCAGTGTCGTAGGACAACATTATGTCCAAATAGGATGCTGAATTATGTGTCTCTGTAGTTTCTTTGACTTCAAGCTCCGAAGGATAGATACTGCTCAGGTAATCCGCGAATTTTGGATTATTGATGGACAACACATCGTCTATGTATCTGTAAGTGAAGTTGAAGTCAGAAGCTAAGTATCTTTTCCCTTCAGAGACCAAAAGATTGAATGAATTCAGCTTCGTACGAGTAAAGGAAAATGTCGGCAAGGAGTGGGGCACAATTGGTCCCCATTGGAATTCCGACAATTTGCTGGAAGACCTTTCCTCCAAACACCACAAAAATGTTGTCGATCAGAAAGTTTAACATCTGAATAATGTCTGTTTCAGTGTACTTATTTTCAGAATCTGACTTTTCTTTTACAAAGTAGGTTTTGTCATAGTTAACAACAATAAATTTGTATTTGCGATTACCGTTCTTACTTGTAAACGCATTACTTATAATTTTTGCGAGTCTTTCTTTCAATTTAGAATGCGGAATTGTAGTGTAAAGTGTCGAAAATTCAAAGGCTTTGATCGAATGGACTCTACTAAAATGAGTGGATTTCAGATGTTCTAAAAGTTCCTTCGAATTCTTTAAAATCCACATCTGGTTGATACCACTGCGAGAATATACTGTCGAACAATATTTTTGTAGCCCAGATTTGATTTCAGATAAAACTTTGGTGAGTAAGATCGATACAGATTTGGTAGAACATTTTGAGGAACCAGCGATGAAACGTTGTTTGTACGGATTCTTATGCATTTTAGGTATGCAGTATAAGTATGGTAAATCTAAATCTAAATTGGTAGTGTTGAAGCCAAAGGAAGCAAGAGCTGATTTGTGGTTATCTATTATTTCAGAGGCAGAAAGGTTTGTTGGTGTAAGTGGGATTTCCAGGTGTCGAATTTAAACCAAACTCTTTAACTAGACTGTCGAAATAGTACTTTTTGCAAGTAAATGTGTAATTATTTGAGGCTTTGTCCGCTGGTGTGATGACATAATGTTCTTGGAGGTAGGTAAGTTCTGTGATAACATCAGGGTCTTTAGATATAGACACGAATCTGGTGTTCACAGTTGATTTTAATCGATTAATTCTAGATAAAAGTAACCCTCTGATTGATTTTATCCATTCGGAAAGGGTGTCGAGCTGTAAATCCTCTTTCTTTGCCCAACGTCTTGCATATTCCTCACAAGAGTCCATGATAATTTTGACATTTTGGTTCCATGTAAAGGACAGTATTTCTCTGTATTTGGGACCCTTTTTTAACAATTCTCTCAACTTGTCGTTCTTGACTATACTAAGGTCACCAGTAATAACGTGTCCACAAGGAGAGTAGTTGAAATCCGATGAAGAACACTCGCAGGGAAGTGGATGTAGTGAGGGATTACTTAAATCAATACACTGCAGGAATCGTTTGTAATTGTAAATTTTAGATGCAACTGTTGGTGTGTAGCTATAGGAAATACAAGGAGTTTCTTTTCTTTTGAAATATGGTGGGATTTTTTCTGTGACAGTTTTGTGATTCAAAATTTGACCAAGATTCAAGTTATCAATACCTTTGTTTGCAAATCTTACTTAATCTTACAAAAGGGCGGTTTGTTTTCTTCTCTGATTTATCTGATCTAACTGCTTGAAATAAACGAAAAGTAGAAATGTCCAAGATGACTCCTTGTAGTCTGTATTCTGGGGAACGTGTATCGATATATGCGAGATCCTTCGTATAATCGTAGATTTCGTGTAACTTCCGTAAAGGAAGAGAGTATAATTTGGTACGAATATAATGCAGGTCTAGAGGCTCATTCAAAAATGGAACCAAGTCATCGAAGGAGAAACTATGTATCTCAGGCCTATTATATTTTCGAATGCCATGACTTCGAGGTCTTCTTTGTGATCTGTTGAATAAGCTAGTCACATTTACCGATTGACAACCGGGACTTGTTAAGTTTCCTATAGTGCTGATGTTATCGTTGCACCCATAGGGCGCTGCAGTGTTAAGATTTTTTATCCAGAACTCTTCTCTGTTGCGACGGAGAGGTGTGCTCAAATTGGGATTGTTTGTGGGGTGATATATTTTCTCCAGGATTCTGACTCTCATAGATAAAACAGAATGATCCGCCTGGTCAAAATGTCGGTAAAGGAGTTGACTTCCTTTATTATTTATTTTTGACCGGTGTCCTGAAATTCTTTTTCGGAGCTGGCCTTTGGTTTCGCCCACATAAATCAATCCAAAAAGTGAGCACTCTATTCCGTACACAACATTAGATGTCATGCAGTTAAGGTTTTCAAAACTATGCGTGTTAAATGTTTGTTTTGTGAGATTACTTGAGAATGAAGTGTCTGTTATAAGGATGTTACAAGTTTTGCAGTTCTTTATGCCACAATTAGAAATTGAGCAATCGCTTGGTGAAAATAGGTGCTCTTTTAGTATATCGACCACTTCAATCTTACAGGGCTTGATTTTAATATACCCATCTGCATGTTTATACCAAAACTCATGGTTGTTACTAACTACAAATGTTTCATCTCTAATGTTGTGTAAGCTAATTCTAGGGACACCTAAGTTACCTGTTGGGTATGTGTCCGTAGACGCAACAGGTTGGGGCCTTTTTATAGTGGGCGACGCCCCAGCCACTTTGTAGGTCTCTTGAATCAGGATAAAACAGGAACCAAAGCAAACAAACAAAAACCTCCACCATATGAAAAGAAATGAAGTCCCGATATGGAAGTGATACCAGGTGCCCAGAAAGAGTAAGCATCTCCTACTTGCATTCATTACCCGCCGCTTCAATTCGGTACAACTGTCACATCCGGTTACTTCCATTTCGAAAGACATAGAGTACAATCTTTGGTTGGTTCAAATGGTCGATGACAGAATATCATCCACCATTCTGGAGAGTGGGACATCATGGTGTATGAAGAGTTTCCCATATCGACCGTAGAACTTCCTCAGTACGATATTAGTCGGTCACAAACATATCCCTTACTGAGAAGCTTATCTGAAAGACGCCCAGCTCTCAGAACAAAATCCGTATATTGGTTCTTGCTCTGGCATATCGTATCAACTGAGATATGAACACGCCATAAGCATGCGATGAAGGGATATTGCTACTCATAAAAGGAAAGTTTATAATGCTGAAATTGAAGTCAGAGAAATGAGGTGTTCATGTGACCATCAGTGTCGTAGGACAACATTATGTCCAAATAGGATGCTGAATTTTTTGTCTCTGTAGTTTCATTGACTTCAAGCTCCGAAGGATAGATACCGCTGAGGTAATCCGCGAATTTTGGATTATTGATCGGCAACACATCGTCTATGTATCTGTAAGTGAAATGAACTCAGAAGCTAAGTATCTTTTTCCTTCAGAGACCACAGATTGAATGAATTCAGCTTCGTGCGAGTAAAGGAAATTGTCGGTAAGGCATGGGGCACAATTGGTCCCCATTGGAATTCCGACAATTTGCTGGAAGACCTTTCCTCTTAACACCACAAAATGTTGTCGATCAGAAAGTTTAACATCTGAATAATATCTGCTTCAGTGTAATTATTTTCAGAATTGGACTTTTCTTTTACAAAGTAGGCTTTGTCATAGTAAACAACAATAAAGTTGTATTTGCGATTGCCGTCCTTGCTTGTAAACGCATTACTTATATTCTTTAAATTTATAATGTGGTATTGTAGTGTCGAAAAATCTAATGGACTCTACGAAAATGAGTTGATTTCAGATGTTCTAAAGTTCCTCCGAATTCTTTAAAAACCACATCTGGTTCATACAACTGCGAGAATATACTGTCGAACAATAGTTTTGAAGCCCAGATTTGATTTCAGATAAAACTGTGGTGAGTAAGATCAATTCATCTGTTCTTAAATGATGCTATTCAATTTGAAGACGTTTACATCGATACTGATTTGGTAGAGCATTTTGAGTAACCAGCGATGAAATGTTGTTTGTACGGATTCTTATGCATTTTAGGTAGGCAGTATAAGTATGGTAAATCTAAATCTAAATTTTTAGTGCCGAAGCCAAAGGAAGCAAGAGCTGCTTTGTGACTATCTATTATTTCAGAGGCAGAAAGGTTATTTGGGGTGTAAGTGGGATTTTCAGGTGTCGAATTTAAACCCAACTCTTTAAAAAGACTGTCGAAATAGTACTTTTTGCATGTAAACGTGTATTATTTGAGGCTTAGTCTGCTGGTGTGGTGACAAAATGTTCTTCGAGGTAGGTAAGCTCTAAGGTAACATCAGGGTCTTTAAAGATAGACTCGAATCTGGTGTTCACAGTTGATTGTAATCGGTGAATTCTAGATAAAATTAACCCTCTGATGGAGATTACCATTGAATGAAAAAGACTGTAAAACTAATATTTGCTTGCCAAACAAAACAGTCGTTATACTGTTTCAGAAATGATCACGAATGACCTCTATCTGTTATTCAATTATTTATACTAAAATCAAGACCTTTACCTTAATTTTACATTGCATACCTTTATATGAAAGCTTCAAAAGAATTTTTTAAGATTGAACAAATTAAACGCCTTTAAAGATATATGAAACACCCCCTTCCCTTTTATTCATCGGCGCACGATTTCTCATCCAAACAATATGTAACATATAGAAAAAATATTCATGTTTCAAGCAAAGTCAAAATATCATACCATTTGAACATTTTGCATGTACTTTATTAAAACCGGTGCTAAATAGTTCATTATTGGCTTTGAAATGGTGTTGACCTTTCATGGACGAGCTTCAATTATATTTTTGTGTTAAAGGGATTATCAAAAAAGCAATTATGTGAAAGATGATTGAATTAACTTGGGCAAACTATCAACCTAATTTTGTACAAAATTTCTCATAAGTGCGATAAAAAGCCCCTCAAAACCAGTAAAATATAAAAAAAGACATTTTCAATCATTATTCAATATTCTGACAAGAAACAGATTTAGAATGAATTTATGAAATATGTAATATAGAAAAGCATTTTAGCATTGACATGGCTGGAGTAACGTCGGTTTAGTAAATATTATCTAGCTGTATATGACAAAGAAACTCAAAGGAAATTGAATAAAAACTGTACAAATTGTGCGCCTCTTGTTGCAGATTTATTCTTATACACATATGAAAGAGAATTTATTCAAAATCTTTAAAAGCAAAGAAAACATGATGATAAGAAATGTTTCATTTGTACTTCTAGATACCCTGGTGATATTCTTACTATCAAGAACCCTGTTTTTGAAAAGTATAAAGATGTTATTCATCCACAAGAATTGACTCTAAACAAGGCAAATGTTACAGACACAGAAACGCCATTTTTGGACCTAAATATCAAAATTGTCAATGGCGAAATTAATACAAGTGTGTATGACAAACGAGATGATTTTGGATTCAACATAGTAAATTCCCCCTGGCTTGACGGTGATGTCCCTAGATTATCATCAAACGGTATCTATATCTCACAGCTCAATCGGTATGCTAGAGCATAGAAGAAATTTACAAATTACAAAGAAACTTTTAGGTCAAGGTTTTCGCTTTCACAAACTAGTAAAGACTTTCTGGAAAATTTACAACAATTATGATCAACTTATTTTGAAATTCGGACCAATACAAGCAACAGAGTATATCACTTTAGGTATTTCACAACATGCATTTTATGGTGACATAATTAACAAAATAAGAAGGATCAAAGGTAGACAGCATAACTATCGAAAATGCGTCATCAAACGACTTTTATAACGTGGATATTATCCTAATGTCACCAGACGTGCACTAAGCTTGATACTTGACCAATCTACAGTCTTGTACGAGCGCATTCTTAAGGCTTGCACTCTGACTGACTGTGACGACGGGACTCCATGACGGGCCCTGTTCAGACCTCTTTAAAGAGGACAGGGCCCGACCACCTGTCCTATCTGAATGTCAGTCGGACTCCTCGGGTCGGGTGATAACATATATGAGCTCGCTACAGCCGGCAGAGCACGGACTGTATACCGCACGTCCTCTTTTTTATCCATTTACATATTCATCTGTGTTGCTAGGACCCCTGCGTTTTACGGTCTTGTTTGTGTGTGTTCATCTAACAGTGAGGAGGTTTTTTTTACACATTAATTGTGCGTTTTTCGAGACCTTTGGGGAATCGGAATAGTGAGAGGGTTGTGCGCACGTAATCCAGGATAACTACACCGTCTTCTTCTTACGTGGCAGATGGCCGTCCTAAGTCGGCACCGGTTGCCCATTGATCTCGTTGGTTTATGTGTGGTCTTTTATGTTCAATATTTTTATGGTGTGAGTTGGTGTTCCTTGACCCTTTTGCGTCTCTTCCTATGAGTGTTTGTTCTGTTGTTTTGCATTGGGTGTTTTGGGGTATTGCTGTGGGTACTGCAAACTAGTGTTGTTGGGGGATCCCCTCCTTCCTTTTGAAATTGGATAAGTACTGATCAATTTACGAATTTCAAATAAAAATTTAGTAATTTATCACGGTATAAATTTCTGCTCGGCTAATGTGGTTTCCGGCTGAAGTGGCAGAAATGATACAGAAAGAAACTGGTTTTCAGTATAGGCAGTTTCTGAAAGTTTAGTATCCTTCAAAAGTCGATGTAAAGTAGGAACTTGAATATGTGTATAGACTTTCATATCTATAGGGTCGCTTCACTATGATCTCTTTACAACCGATCTTTAGTTTCAACATAAGCATATACAGAATGAACAATGCATATGATGAAAATAGATCGGATTTGAAAAATTCAGCGTAATGCTTATTCAGATTCATTTCCCAAGTTGATGTAAACCAAACTTTCACAAGACAAATACAATAAGACAAACAGACGGAGACAACAACACAGCTCCATAGAAACACGAAGAACTATGTTTAGAGATCACTGTAAGCAGGGAATGCATTGTAGGTGGCGGTTAAATAAGGTACCGTGCTTATTAGTACAGTTTAAATATACTGAAAATTCACATGAGTCATCTCAGATATATGTCTGATGTCATTTACGTATCACCGTCTTATGGGTTTGTTTAGCTGGGTGAGTTCAGGGTGGTCATACTGGAGAGCATCCCCTTTTTCTTTGGTCCGAATAGCATGTTCTTATGATCAATTGTGTGAAATATCATCTGAAGTAGGGTTGAGGAGATATGAGCTCAGTCGAAGAGACGGGGTACGTACAGACAGACGGACAATACAGCGATTATGAACTTCTCCTAAAGAGAGCATAAAACATTTTAAACACCATGTTGCAGCATCTCGAAGTAAATGAAGATATTAAAGAAAGGAGAATATACCCGACAGAGCTCGGTTGCAAGCAATAACCAACAAGACCCATTTGAAGCCAATGACTTCAAGAAGGTAACGAGTTGGAATATTTCAATTTTCCACAAATGGACACGTGTTGGTAGTAAAATGGTCATATGCGCATATATACATATATGGTAATAGTGAAAATGTAGCATCAGTATAGCCTCAAAATTTGTAAAAATAATAATTCATGATGTTTTTTATATTTACAGCAACAATGCTGAAATTCCAGTGGAACAACTATGACTTCAAAAGAGCCGTACAGAAATATGTTATCCCTTTCTTTATCAAGACGTCATACGTACTTCTCCTTCTAACTATCATATGGGCAGTTATTATCGTCGCCAAGGACCGTTTAGCTGCTGACGACACTACGCTTCACCTGTATACAATATGCGGCCTTGTCACTTTTGTTAGAGACATAATCTTGGATATTTTAAAATTAGTTTGTTGGATTGTGTTTTACGCTTTGACTTCTCTTTTTATTTTTCTTGTATCCTGCTTCTTGTGGATTTTAACAGCACTGTTTTGGCTAGTAACTAACATTTTGTCTACTTTGTTAAAAGCAATTTTAGATTTTTTCAAATACCTTTCCCAATTTTCACTCGGCAGTCTTGCTTCTTTCCTTGAAGCTTGCATTGGGGAATTTCTAACATCAGTTTTCGGGCTGGTATCATTCACTCTGGCTTCTCTAGGCAGTCTTATTACATATCTTGGATCCTATATCTGGGGGGTTTTAGCACCTGTATCTGCATTTTTGAAGTACATTGTAAGCTTTCCTTTACAAATTTTGATGCTTTTTACGGGATACTTGATTGTATTCTTAAAATTTCTTTCATACTTTTTCTGGATCGTCCTTTTGTATATCAGTATCCTCTTATTTAGAATTATTTCAGAAGTATTTTCGGCTCTTGTGTTCATAAAAAATCTCATATACAAAGTTCTTTCAGAAAAGATCTGGATTACGGTCATAGGTATAATCACATTGTTAATCTGGAAATTTGGGGCTTTAAGGCAACTTCATCGTTAGTTAGTCTCTAAAAGAAGCAGGGCGACGGTTATTGCTCTTGTCTCTTTTGATCCACTTCTCCTGAACAGCTGAAGACATTTTCAAAAAGTTGGTAATCAAAGACGTATCATATGTTTTCAATGACTCCTTGGCGTTTGTATAAGATTTTCTTATGGGAGAAAAGAAAAATATCAAAAGATTCCTAAGCTGGCACAATGTAGAAAAGAACAAATATCATAACATCCTTAGGTAATATACCACTAAGACACATGTAGCCAAGCTCGATCAACTTCGGTTGATCTTTTCTTTCACGCTTTCGTAAATTTCTGTTATCAAAATTTCTTGAAATTGCTAAAACGTGGGTCCTGTAGCATGATATTCATTGAATCTGAAGACGTTCTGTCAACATTCAAAGGTTGCAAATGGGTACACAGATTCATGACATCTTGAACCCCCTTTTTAATGAGTTAGAGAAGATCCTGACGATAATCTCAACAGCACTGACAATATAGCACAAAATTGATATCGACGGACCCCTAGCAAGCTAGAGGTGGGACCAGGTGCCCGGGAGGAGAAAGCATCCCCTGTTGGCTAGCCGCATCCGCCGTCGATGTTTAAGCACGAAACTGAAAACTATATAAAAATCATGCACTGTTTGACGTTATGTCTATATAGAAAGTGCTATGGCGACAATGTCAGGGAAATATATTCAAAACACTTACTGTCAAACCCCCGCGGGGAACTTTTTTACGAGCTCCACAAGGCAAAGGGCATAAGTGTGATACAAATGAGTTAAAGAAGATCCTGACGATAATCTCAACAGCACTGACAATATAGCACAAAATTAGCATCGACGGACCCCTAGCAAGCTAGAGGTGGGACCAGGTGCCCGGGAGGAGTAAGCATCCCCTGTTGGTTAGCCGCCACCGCCGTCGATGTTTAAGCACGGAACTGAAAACTACATGAAAATCATGCACTGTCTGACGTTATGTCTATATAGAAAGTGCTATGGCGACAATTTCAGGGAAATATATTCAAAACACTTACTGTCAAACCCTTCGCGTGGAACTTTTTTACGAGCTCCCACACGGCAAAGGGCACACAAATGAGTTAAAGAAGATCCTGACGATAATCTCAACAGCACTGACAACTAACATTGATCATTCAATATTTAATACATCATCTTATTTCAACATATCTGTTGTGTATTCCCTTTTTACACATGATACACCCGTAATGCAGTTTCATAAAGTCATTTCATAAATAAATGTTATGATAATACGTTACATTTGGTTTTGCTTTAATGCGATTGGTAAGTTTTGGAGATGTGCCTAGACGAAATTATGTCTGATTGGTCGATATACTAGCCTAATCACATGAACAGTGTGACCTTTCAAATAAAGGTCATTTGTTAAATTCAGACGCAGATTCAATATCAATTATTATAATTGTTGTTGTTGAATTAAGTACTGCATTAAAATACTAAACAAGATTGAAATATTTTTCTCTTCACGCACAGAACATCTATACGATGGGGGTCTACTTCGAAATAATTACTACCTGTATACCTAAAGGAAGCATAATAATGAAATATAAAATGTCTTCAATTTCAATTTGGCAAATGTTGTCCTTCTGGAAAGATTATTCTATTTTCTATCTATAACATCATCATTTGTCGTGAAACTCTCTGATGGATGAAAATGTTGGGATACGAAAGTACCCAACCCCCTAACTGGAACCTTGCGTTTTTCCGACTTGTTCAAATACAGAAAATTTTGATTTAAAAAGAAATCTAAAGCCATTTGTCAAGGAAATGTATTTTAAATAGTTCAATCAACACAATAATAATTCTTATCTTAACATAATCACGGTATGATAAAGACGAAAAGAGTATCATTGCAGGAGTTATCTGTTTTTGAAAAAAATTGGTGGCGTTTTTACACCCAATTTCAAGAATCAGGCCTGTGCTCTTATCCTATCTCAACGTTGGATTTGAATTAGCCTTATTTCAGAAGATTACAGTGTATACTTTACTTTCTTTACAGAAATACGTCTCCATGAACAAAGTATTTGCAGTAAAGGTAATCAATGCAGGTGATCCCCTTGTTAAATTGCATCCACTTTTAAGGGGTATACCTACAAAAAATTGGCTGAGATGAAGAACATGAGTAGATGTCTATGTTTGACATATCAATTCTTTCATTGAGTACAAAGATAACTTTCAGAATCAATCAAGGTAACGAAAAGGGTATGTATACGGTTCCAAAGGGGAATAACTCTATAAAACTGAATGGAATTTGAAATTTTACTACATTTTTGTGAACACGTTGCAAAATCTTAATAGCAATTCTCTATAAGGACCGAAAGAATTTTAATAGCACGTGGAAATAGCATGTCTCCAGTTTTGGAGATTTTTGGTATGGAAGGTGTATATGATGTACTGAGACAAAAATAAACTTCCTTTTTATAAATTAAGTTTTCGTTGCCATGGAAACCATGTTTGAAATTTTACGCATCACTAGAATATGTGACACATGGCATTTTCACAAGCCTCGTTTCCATGGCAACAGCTATTATAGTCAACTGAAATTTCTTAATTTTTTTATTTATATCTTTCATTGTATAAATACTACACAAGAAGTATGTTTCCACCCGCTATTCTTTTTGTCAATATGCTCAAAATGTAGGCAAAACCTGTTTTGAAGAGGCCCTATTTAAGACTGAAAAAGCTCCTAATTTTACATTTTACATTTTGCTCTATTTTAAGGGCAAATAATCTTAAATGTTTGGCTAACTTGATTTCTACTGCCAATTATCTTTTAAGTTTGATCCTCGATCTTTAAGAAAATGTTAGAATTTGAGTAGGCCTCTTCACAATTTTATTCAAAAGGGTATAATAATGCTTACCATGGTGACATTCTGTTCAGTGCTATTACATAAAGAGTAAATTACTGGTAAATTTTTAGCTGTCCGTTTTATATTTTTAAGTATTTTTATCAGTGCATATAAAAGAGCATTATTGCATAAAAATACATTTTAACTTTTTTCTTTATTTTTCAATTTTTCAAGATCACAGGACTCAATGTCAAGGTCATCTTGAATGCAATTCACAAAATATGGGAAAATTCTGTGATTAGGCAGTTACTCAAATATCATGTGGTATTGAGTAAATCAAACACATGCATTGTTTTATGATACTATGTGATATATGTAATAAGAGATTAGTACTTAAACAACTTGTATATTCCAGTTCATGTTTATCACAATTTTAAGATCTGATTCAGCTATTCTGAGCATACTTTCTAGCTGTTCATTTTCCACTCATAAAGTTGTAATATATGCAATGCAAACATTGACAAAAGGGTCATTATTCTGTTTCTGTACAAATGACATATATTAACACATTCTCTGAAAGGTATTACTGGTACAAATAATGATGTCACCCATGCTGGCAACTGGAAACCGGGATATTTTTCTGGTGAAATGAATTTATAAAAAGTAATAATTTTAGCTTTGATTTAAAGTCATCAGCAAATCCAAAGTTATTAGGAAAACTGAGTAAAATAGGCAATCTTAAAGACCCATCCCTCATTGGCGCAGCAATTAATTTTTCTATTCATGAACATGTATGAAGCGCACGCAGTACTAGTAATCTTTTACTTTCCAAACAGGGGATGCTTACTCCTCCCGGGCACCTGGTCCCACCTTTAGCTTGCTAGGACACTGTCGATGCTCACTTGCTACTCAGTATTGAGAGTGCTGTTGAGATTTTCATCAGGAACGTCTTTATTTTATTTCTATACTAATCTTGAAAGATGAAGAACATCTTTTTCAAGTCATTTTATAAAAGATTTATTATAAGATTAATTTCATTTGTACCCTTTGGCATCAATTCTGTAGACTCGAAATAGCAGTTATCTATAAACAGTCAGGGGCATCATTGATTTCAGTACGTACTCTTTCAGAAATTACTAACATCAGTAATTTTGATTTTGACTTTACTTGCTGCTTTACCTCCAAATGACTGAATTCCATACTTTTTGCGTGCATTCTTATTTCTCGAAATTTATTCCTGCGCATTTTCATTTTATGAGTTCATTGGGTGCAGAATAGAAAGTACTACAAATCCTTTGAATTAGATTTCCCTAAATAGTGTAGTAAAGGCAATTAAATGGACAAACTTTATAATATGACGAGGTTCAATCATTTTTATGTGACTGATTTCTATCATTTTGCAAAATGAATATCTTTGATCGTATTTGATATTACAACGGAAATCGAAAAATAAATTATTAGTATCAGTCATTTCCAAAGAGGACTGAAAACAGTGATGCCCCGGACTGATAAATTTACAGAAACAACCTTTAACATTCTTTAAAAGTAATCTCAATTTTATTAACTTAATATTATCATCATAATTATGACATATATTCTGCAAATGCTCAAAACAATTTTTTACAATATTTTCTTTATTTTTTTTTTCTTTGCTCTACCCTAAAGTGTGAAGTAGATATTTTTTTTAATATTAGTGTGTTCGTGCTGTAATATTTTTCACTTAATGTTATATGAGTCCATATATTATCAGTTTGAGTTTTCTGTACTAATCAAAAAATTCTAGACTATAAAATCTGATAATCTTGACATGAAATGTGGTAAAGAATTATATTTCACTATTTTGCAAAACATTCATATTTTTAATACTTGACACTAATGTACTTGTTACTACGCTGCAATTCCACTTACTTAGTATTAAGCCATATCTTGTTTTTACACACTCACCTGTTATGTTTTCTATTCTTGTTACTAATTGTTTTATTAGTAATAGACTTGCATATTGTAATTAGAGTTGAATTTATGCAAATGTATTTGGCTGTGATTTCTTTCATATGCATATGTGTATTTTATGATATTATAGTTTTAACAAAAGCAGTTTTTTTATTCCTGAAACGTTTTAGTTCTTGTTTGAAACTCCTTTCAAACATGAATTCATTTACAAAAGTTCAAAATAGAAAATAATCAATAATCGTTTTATTCTGTACATAAATTATTCTTATTTCATTTACAAACTTCCCCTATTTTAGTGATGGTAAACTATCAAATATAATATTATACATGTATTGTATTGGTATTTTGTAATTTTTATCCAGAATACAGCAGCTTCTGGCAGTAGTGTAGGGACACCTTGTTTTCATTCTTGTAGATCTATACGTCATCTTTCTTTATTTTTACTGCTTATTACTGGTTGGTTATATATTATGTAATGTTAAAACTGTCAAAGAATGTTTTGAAATTTTTTAAGTGGAATCATAAGTCTTAAGAAATCCTAAACATGTGATATTTGCTCATTTAATACATACTTCATTATCATAATAATGTAGATTACAAAAAGAAATGTTTTTTTATGACAAGTTTTTTTTGCAGTTACATGTACACTTTGTGTGCCAAAGGAATAAGAAATTGAGAAATTTCCTTTTCATGAACAAATTCATGTAACAAAATAACAGTGGAAAAAATTAAACCAACATTGTAATACATTCTTCAATTAATTCAATCAATATATTCTTCAATTTCATTGTTATAGTCTCATTAGAAACTGTTACAATTTATTTTGATTATGGAATCATTTACAACATGGTTTCAATTTATTTTGATTATGGAATCATTTGCAACATGGTTACATTTATGAGGTTAAATTTCAGCCTGTGGATCAGATTTTGTGTTGACCTTATTATTTTATTTTTTACAGTAACTGTAGATCTGAATTTAGTAATTGTAAGGATATTGGTAAAACAAAGACTCAGTACGTTTTAACACATTTCTTATTTATAGTGGAAGATGTGCAATGGTAATGCACTATATTGTAGTTGTGAACATTTTATAGCATATCTACATGTATACGTAATGCTGGTAATACATTGTAAGCATACTAACACTGATATTCAATATTACGAGGGCTCTGATTGAAAGACTCATATTATAATACTTTTCTTTCACAATCTATGCACAGAATTTTACGAAATGTATCAGGAAGCGACTACTTGAGGTCCAGATATGTAAAGTTTGTGTATTTGGAGCTGATTGGTCTACAGATATGACTACCAAAGGCTGTGATTGGGTGATGCATTTTTTATAACTCCTCTGCAACTGCTCACATAATTTTGCGAAACCTAGCTAGAAGCAAGTATTCAACATCCTCAGCAAAGATTGTGTTTTTCAAGCTGATTCGTCAGCAGATATGTCTTACATGGCTATGATTGACTGTCATTTTCGACATCCGGCAACTGCCGCTCAGAATTACACGGAACCTTACAGGAAGCAAGTACTCAAGGTCCTCTGCCAAGTATATGATTTTTCAGCTGATCATCAAATATGACCGCAATTGCTGCAAAGAAGGAGCTGTAACGATAAGACGTAAAATCTGCCCTCAAAAGTCGAAATTTAAAAAATGGAAAATTTGAAGAAATATTTCAGTAGAAATATCAACTTATTAATGCATATCTGAATCTAATGTCTGTTTGATTGAATTATCAATAACAATACCGATATTTGGGTTAAAATGAGCGGTTTTTCTATAGAAATCAATGGAAAATGGAAAAGTTTTCTACAACATTGTTCCACCCCGAGTTACAGAATGCCTCTTTTACCAAAGGTGTATATTATTAATACCAATTTTCTTACCAAATGTGGTTCTGTAACTCGGGGTGGAACAATTAATGTCCCACAGACGAAAAACGAAAAAAGCGGGGATGGACTGTTTTTTTAAAAATCTGACTTAAAAGCGGTTAGATAGATAAATATTGCCCATTTCTTCTTGTTATACAATGGAACGATCTATTCTGAGTGGATTCCGATGAAATATACAACATACATGAATGAAATAAACGATGTAAAGATGTCTGTTTCTACACAGTGTGTATTTCGCGCCTGAAATCTTACGATGTGGCTATTTAGTACAAAATATAACGGTTTTCAGTCTCCGGATTGCGTATTTTACCTATTACATTGACATACAGCTCCTTTTATGAAACCTTGCAAGAGACAAGTACGCAAAATGCTCTACCATACTGGCCACTAACAGCCCTTCGTGCGCAATTCAGTTCAGCAGTGTGGCTCTCTTAGGTCTCTTGTTTATTTCTGCAGATATGTGTTTTTAGAGGTCTATGGATACGTTGGAGGGTTGTGTGCAAGTAATCTGGGCATCTACACTATATGTTATAATAAATCGGCCATCCATAGTCGGCACAAGGTGATCATTGATCCCCTTTTATTCGTGTTTCCATGGTGAATTTGCTCTGTATAATTGTTTGTCCATTTGGTGTGTGGTCCCATGATAATTGTTGTTTCCTGTTGTTTTTAATTTAGTTTTATACCTATTCTTTGCATTTTTTCATGGAACATTATAGGGCCTACTTCCTTATTATACAAATGTACAGCAGTTTGAATCAAATGCACATTAAGGTAATTCCTGGGCACAACTTGCAACAAGGTGATAGGCGGCATATGCTTGCAATATAACCTTGCCGTCATCGCTATTTCCCTACGCCATTTTACGCAATGAAAAAACCCGAGAGGCATCGCAGGTACGGCATGTCGTCACAGTGTTGTCATTCGGACTTCTGACGTAAACAGTGCGAAAGATTCAAAGGCAGAGTTACATATTTGAGTGTTTAGGGGCGAGTAAATGGGCAATGAAGGACACGATTGTTTTCTTGATGTAGACAAATTTATACAAGACTCATGTCTAAAGACGGTAGGTTTCGATTTATAGCTAGAATTTGTATTTCTACTGGAGACTTCTCGCTCAGCTGATCGTGTTGGCAACGTACGAATGAAGAAAGAATCCCTGATACTGCATCGTATTGCATCGAAAGAAAAGCATTGCATGTTCACTTTATACCTCAGAAATGTAGTCAAACCTGATGGTACATACTTGCAATACTTAATTTACAAATATGAAACCCCAGTTACAGTCTGCAAGAATCTTGCAGACGAACAATAGGCGATGGCGGCAGAGGTAGATTTCAAAGTGAAGAAAAGCGGAACTGAAATCGGACGCATGCGTAGGAGATTGTTCTGGGCAATCAAAAAAAAAGGATGAACTTGCAATTTAGGGTTTTGCTGTGGGTGCTGCAACCTGGTGTTGTTGGAGATCCCCTCCTTTGTTGCATAAAAGTTACCTTTCACAAATAACATGTTCTGGCAGTTAGTAAAGCGTATGAACAGATGGATATCTTCACAAAATTTAATAGATTAAGAACATCAAAAAATTTGAAAGAAACAATACTTCATCTTCATTTGAACAGATGAGAGAAAAATATCCCTGGCTGAGGTTCGAACTCAATATCTCATGTCTACATGGTATTCAGTCTCACCGATTGACCTTTACACTTTTTAACGCCTCCGTTTAAAAACAGTGATCTAGGGAAAAGCAAATTATAACCCAGTCATGTCTTTAAAAGTAAATGTAGAACATAAATTACAAAAGGGGAAGATATGTCGTAGGAAGATCACCAGGAAAAAAATAATTTCATCATTTACTTGTATGACATTACTAAATGTGTTATGACCCTTTTTTATAGTGTTTAGTTGGCGTTCAAAAACACTTTAAAAGACACAAGGGTTTCATAGCTTTAACTATCGTTGTCATAAAATTGATATGGAGATCATCAAGTTCTATTAATCTATTTACACGGAAGCTAGATTTCTACTAAAACCATTATTTTTATGAAATAAATTAATTTTAAACTGTCTATCTTTAGATATTTCTTTTTCATTTTAGTGCATTATACCTATTCTGGGCTATTGGTATGTCTTTCTGCTTTACTGTAGGCTCTTTGACAGACATTTAGAGGTATCAATTTAGAGGTGACAATCATTTGTTAATATTTGATCTAAATTATAATTTTTATTGCTTGCTTGTCTTTTAAGGTGGCACAGTCTACAGTAAATTCCGTTTTCGTTACAACCAGTACTTTCAATTCGATTCAACGGTTTACTTCCTCTTAAATTGTTGTCCTTCCTGTTTCAATTGCCTAGTGCCTTGATTTTTGGTTATTTAGGTATTACTTGTTCTCAATTTTTTTGTTTTGGTGCACTTGTGTTTCTATCTTATCAACGCAAAGAGCTCTTGGTGTGGATCTCATTCTTTTACTGATGTTCCTCTATGCAATTTTGAGACATACACGGGTGATACAAACAAACAAAAACCTCTACCATATGAAAAGAAGCGTACTCCCGATATGGGAGTGAAACCAGGTGCCCAGGAAGAGTAAGCATCTCCTGCTTGCATGCAACACCCGCCACTTCAGTTCGGTAGAACTGTCACATCTGGTTACTTCCATTTCGGAAGACATAGAGTACAATCTTTGGTTGAATGGTTCAAATGGTCTAAAACAGAATATCATCCATCATTCTGGAAAGTGGGACATCATAGCGTATGACGAGCTCCCCATATCGACCGTAGAACTTCCTCAGTGACGATGTCACAAACATATCCCTGACTGAGAAGCTTATCTGAAAGACGCTAGCTCTCAGAACAAAATCCGTATATTTGGTACTTGCTCTGGCAAAGCAAATCAGCTGAGATATGAACACGATATGAACACGCCAAAAGCAAGCGATGAAGGGATGTTGCTACTCAGAAAAGGAAAGTTTGTAATGCTGAAATTGAATAACTATCACACTCTTTGTTCATATACAATTGTTTAGATTGAGGATCACTGACGAGGGTTAAGTACATAAATATATATAAATGTACCCGAAACGTGCATGTCTGGTCCAAGCTGTAAATCTCTCTGTTCTTAAATGATGCTATTGAATTTGAAAACATTTAACATTACTTACTACAAGAATGGTTTACATGTGAAAGGCCGCTTTTGTGCAAAACTTGGCAGAAGTTCGCCCTTTTCCCAAATTACCCAGCTATAACCTTAAGGTACATTCATACTCGCAGATTCCTCACAACAAATATTGAATGCTTAGTCTTATTTTGTAGAAAAAACATTCCAGATTTTAGCAAATGCAAGATTGATCCAATTTCATTGTCTGGATTTGCCATTACTATCATATAGCTCAGAGTATGGGCACCAAATGCTTTTAATGAATTTGAAGACGTTAAACATTTGTACCACTTGGTGAGTGTCACTGATGATGGACCGAGGGCACATGTAGCCAAGTTCGATCAATTTCGGTTGGTCGTCTCTTTAAACGCATTTGAAAATTTCTGTTTACCAAATGTTCTTAAATTTCTAAAAGCTGGGTCCTGTAGCAATATATCCCAGTAATTATGCTACGTCTTTCGGTATATTTTGGACATAATTTTCACAGATTTGGGTCATATTACATTGTTTAGATTAAGGATCACTGACGAGGATTTATTAACCGAAACGTGCATGTCTGGTCCATGCTGTAAATTTATCTGCTATAATATGATGCTAATGAATTTGAAGACGTTAAACATTCTATACGGTAATTCGAAATATTTCATAATACCAAATATGTTTCCAGTGTGATGATTGACAGATTTTAGCAAATGCAAAATTGATCCAATTTCATCGTCGGGATTTGCCATTACTAGCATATAGCTTAGAGTATGCATGGGCACCAAATGCTTTCTATACGGCAATTCGAAATATTTCAAAATACCAAATATGTTTCCAGTATGATGATTGACATAGGCATGAAAATGTCAATTATTAAGACAAATAGAATCGATAAGTTGAAAAGCCAGGAATTCAAGCTGCGTGTACTTAATCATCATCCCTTGACCATTATGATACGGTTCATGATTTTAAATTGTCCAAAATCTGCAGAAGGATCTACCTCGGTCTGTACATTATCAAAAATATGTCATGTTGGAGGAAAACCTTACACTAGCATAATGTCCGAGAATTAATAAATATCGGCCCTGACGGACTCGATCAGTACTTTTTCTGACATTATGTATAGTTTTCGGATTTTCTCCCTAACATAGAC
The DNA here is from genome assembly GCA_028142955.1 of Pinctada fucata. Lineage (NCBI taxonomy): Eukaryota > Metazoa > Mollusca > Bivalvia > Pterioida > Pteriidae > Pinctada > Pinctada fucata. The sequence goes on along the minus strand of AP027113.1, from coordinate 15,451,329 downwards.
AGAGAGAGCCAAAAGTCAATTGCATACACACTTCTTTTTCTCTCATATGAGGGAAATTGATTCATTTTTTCTCTTCTTATTTTCAAGAGCAGATATCACAAAAATCTTTTGAAATAATACAATTTTATTCTAAAAAAAGAAATTAAAAATTTCAGTGTATTCATTTATTCGTCCATGATTGCGTTAACGATGAGATCCCAGAATCCATCAGAGTCGTCTATATTATACGGAATTTCCATGTAAGACCTGGATTTCAGGTAGATCATAATGTCTGCTGGTAAACTATCAAGATTGACATTTCCAAATTTCAGAACAAGAAGTGAGTTTTGATCACATCGCTTATATATCTTCTCCAAATTGGCCATCTTGAACTCATAGATACACCATTCTGACGCAAGAAAATGTTCAGACAAAACGCAGACGGTTTTCCTGCTACAATTTACTGCATTCACGATGCTTTCAGGAATGCTCCGTCCTGGTAAGAAATGTTCCTTATGATAACATAATTTAGCTGAAGGATATTTACTCAGTACTTTCGATTTTAAAGTTTCATGCGCAAAGTGAGCATCCTCTTCAGCATAACTTACAAAGGCATCGAACTCGAAGCATTTTATTTCACTCCCGTCGTGGTTTTGTAATAAGAAATATCCTCGCAGACTTCGACGTGTCATGTGATAAATATACCTTAGTTTCCATCGATATCGATATAGTATCCCTGCTATAACGATAACGATAAATAGGACCAAAACAAAGCCACTTATGACAAATACTGCAGTTTTAGAAGAACAATTTTTCTGTAATTCCAAAATAATTTCGGAAATATTTATGAAATTTTTCTGTCTAGAATTTGCAGAAAAACATGAATACTTTTCGAAATTCATGAATCTTATCCTACTACCCATTCTTTCTTTACGCTGCATCCATGTCAAGAATTTTAGAGTGTCACAGGTGCATGAAATATCATTCCCGATTAAATTAATGGAAATAAAAGATCCCTCACTCAACTCATCGAATACTTTCATGTTATGTTCTGTAAATGTTTGAATTCTGTTGTTTGTCAAATCAAGAGTTTTGAGACTAACCAAACTATCGAGTTTAAAGTGAATTTTCGTGACCTCGGTATTGCTGATATTTAGTACTTCAAGCCTCGTGAGTCCATGAAAAAGATCATGTGGGGCATGGTGAAGTCTGTTATATGACAAATTAAGAATTTTAAGATATTTCTGACGGGCCAACTGTTTAGCAGACGTATTCGTAGAGAAGTATTTCCCCAATAAGTTTTGTGATAAATCCAGTATTGTTAAATTGCTCGTCTCAAAAAATAGATTATCAATATCTTTTATAAAGCAATTCGAAAAGTAGCCCTCTTGTAGTTTTTGAGAATAATCAGTTCCATATAAATATTGGAGAAAGTTATTATTTACACGTGCGATTCTTAAGGAATAAAATTTCAGCACGAGGTTACTTAACTTTTCAGTGAAACGAACGATACAGTTATTTCCAACCATTGTTTCAAGTTTTGGAGGCATATGCATTATTAATTTGCTATCATGTAAGCTTGACTTTGAGACCGTATGTTCATTTGGACATGGAACAAGACCAGCTTGAGTGCGAACAGAATTTGATTTAATTTTATCGTAATCTTTACACGTTACACTCAGAGGATTTTCAAATGGATTGTCCAACAGGTACATGTCATCCAGGTTTAAGTATCGAAGATTTGCCATAGAATTTGCTTCCAAGAAATACAATCCAAATCGTAATTGGTTGTGACCTACTGAAATGTTCATCAGCGTCGGTGGTAAATTCTGGATTGTGAATTGTTCTACCATATCTATTCTATTCTTTGACATTTCTATTGCCTGAAGCGATGTGTTGTGTAATCTACACAAATGTTCATATTGAAGAGTTATTCCCGCACCAACAGAGCACTGTATTGCATTGAATTTTAACGTTTTGATGTCTGAACCTATCAAATCATTGGTAATATTTGGAAGAACCCCTAATGTGAGCTCCATGTTCCATGAAATATCAAGATAAGTTAATTTTTTCAAATATTGAAAGACACCTAGTTCTATAGATTGTAAATTACATGACGATAAATCTAATCGTATCAGTTGACTTGGCAAAGAGTTGTTTTCACGAATGATTGTCAGCTTTTCATTCCGACTGAGGTCGATTTCAAGAACGGCTTCAGTGAAGATAGGAATTTCGGATATATTCTTTCCTGAGCAATCTGCTTTGAAATTGTATTTGTCAATCTGTGTACACACACACATCTGGTTACTGCTACAGTCAGGTGATTGGGATGCTATGACCAATGGCAATAGAATACTAAGCAAACCGATTTGAAACCTGGAATGATAAACGTAATATCAATTTTAAAATATTAACCACAAAATGTACTATGGTATTATCTTTTTTTTTTGTTCATAAATAATGCTATTGAATTTGAAGACGTTTAACACTTGAACCACTTGGTGAGTGTCACTGCTGGTGGACCAGGAGATCCCGAGGACCATGTAGCCAAGTTCGATCAACTTCAGTTGATCGTCTGTCTCTTCAACGCATTCGAAAATTTCTGTTATAAAAAATCTTGAAATTTCTAAAACATGGGTCCTGTAGCAATATATCCCACCCATCCTGCTACGGTTTTCGGTACATTTTTGGACAAATTTGGACATAATAATTTCCACACTCTTTGGCCATATTACATTATTTAGATTGAGGATCACTGATGAGGGTTAAGTGCCCGAAACGTGCATGTCTGGTCCATGCTGCTGCAATTTTTTTCTGTTCATACATGATGCTATTGAATTTGACGACCTTTGACATTTGGATCAAAATTTCATCTATCTTTTTTTTTCTTTCACTTCTGAATGTATGTATTAAAAAACCATAAGTGATTTAATCACACATTCAATCCATATTCCCAAATTCTATCTTTTTATCACTAGCAACCAGCAACAACTTGGAAGTTGTTACTGGTTGCAACCACTATTGGAAGTTGTTGCTTGCAACCAGCAATCAGTTGTTGCTTGCAACTAGAAACAACTTGGAAGTTGTTGCTGGTTGCAACAATTTTTGCTGGTTGCAACAATTTTTGCTGGTTGCTGGTTGTTACTTAAAAACTTAAAAGGAGATAATAACATAATTTTTCGCGAGTATATCGAATTTAGAGATTTTATGATAGAATGGAGTGTCCATATTTTTTTGCGATTCCAAATCAACAAACGTTGTTGTTGTATTGTACCTATCTTAATTAAAGGCTTAGTAAGCTCTGTCTGAAGGATTCACTCAATTTGTTGCTGCCTACATTTAATCCGGAAAAGTGAACTATGACATATGTACAATAAGAATAAAACTTTACAGATTTACAAATATATTAGCAAATGCCATTTTTACCGGACGATGCTTTCGCTTTTTCAACTGATTTGTAACATTACAGAAATTAATTAGTATCTCTTGAAACTGTAGTTTATATTTTTGTTATGAGATCTGTATATTATCTGATTAATCATGATGCTATTTTTAAATGACATTGTATTTTAAAAATGCCGATCCCAAATATTAAGTATCGTATTAATCTGATATTCTATACATTTGTTTTATTTGTTTATGTTGATTATGTTTAATTTGATTTTTTTCAAATTTCATTTAAGAAATTTGCCTCACAAAGCAAAATTGAACACTCATGTCTACAATTTGTGTGTGTGTGTGTGTGTGTGTGTGTGTGTGTGTGTGTGTGTGTGTGTGTGCATTTTTACCAACCAAATGTTCAAATACTTGCTTCTTGTGTTTGCAAAATTATCATAATTGTATAATTTAATGCTATGTTAGACATTCCGCATTCTGCAACTCATTCCTTTTTCCAACGCTTTTAAAAAGTAGCATTGCTAATTTCGATAGAGACAGACCTTTATTTCTCGTTACAAAATTGATCTAAGATGAACAGAATTCAGAATCAAATTTAATCTTTAAATGTTAAGCTTATCAAAATATCTTATCATGTTTGTGAACATAAACTAAAAGTTATAGTGACGGCGATAAAATTCAACAACTGTTAATCCTGTGTATGGACATTTATTATTTTCAAAGATAAGTAACGCTTTTGCAAGAAACAACCCCTTATAATATTTATCTGATGATGTGATGATATTTACAAATAAGGTCAGAAAAGTACTACAAGGTTCATAAAGGAATATGAAACTTACGATTTATTCTTCATGATCATTTTCAGATGAAACAAAACCAACTGATCCCAGGTCTCTAGGCGTCATTTCGGTGATATTTCACTTTTATAGAGAGATCAGGGTAATTAGGAAGTAAAAGTATGACAAAAGTGGTTTCCTAAAGGATTATTAAAATTTTTCCTTATTGGTATCTTCGTATCTTGGTCAAACTGAATGATTTGATACGAAAATAAGCATGAGAAAAGTAAACTCAAAATATCAACTTTATGAACCCTTGACATGTTTTCCAGTAAAGTTATAAATGGTGCAATGACGAGGAATGACAGAATTGGAGGGGTTAAAACGAACACCGTTAAACTTCCTCGAATGCTCAAAATGTCAGAAGGTTTAATTGGACGTATTTTATTTTCAATTATCGTGAGAATCAGCTCTTTTTGTAACATAATTTATTCCCATGATAATGACGAACTGTAAATCAAATTCTTTTCAATGATCGTTACATGGATAAAATAAATCGAACAGAAAGAATCAAATAATATATTGCAATACATTTTTTTTACTTTTATTCATGTTAGTTATACATATATACAAATGTGCTATTATTATCGTACAGTTGTAACTACATGTAATTGATAATTCATGATTTTTTTCCCTTTAATGTTTCGAACTCTTTAGTTTGTCTCAATAAAAAATAAGATATATAACTTGCTGAAATGCTCATTTGGTGCACTGGAATTTTACAATAAAACATTTATTGACAATATCAATTCAAAATTCCCCATATAAACATATTCCGTGCATTTGTAGTTAAAAAGAAGTTTATGCTTTAATGGCCGACGGGGGACTATATAAGGGGACAGGTAAATTTTCTGTCATTTCCTCACTGACCGCTACAGGGTTAACATCTCTTATTGGTATCTGATTGGTTCCTTTTAATCCTTTTACCCCTATCAATTTTTGATTGACAGATTAAAACAGATGAGACTTTGGTATCTATTTAGCATAATAAAGGATTACCTGTCGGTTTGTCTTTGATGTAACACGCCGCTCGCAAACGGCGTTCTCTTAAAAGACGGTATGCCACGCCTATCAAGCTTATGTCACTCAGGTAAACGTATTAACAACCGAGTGGTTCCCAACGTCGGCCATTAACGAATACTATACTTGAATAGTCTTTGATTGTTCGTGATATGGAAAAATGTTATTGTAAAACAAGTGAATGAAAGTCAAACTCAAAAGCCGAATTAGAATCCAGAAATCACAATTAAAAAGCCTACAAATTCTCACAAGAAAATAAAAATCTAACAAATAAACAGAGAAAATAAGACATCCCCATAGAAACATTAGGGCAACACTAGCCAATGAACATTCTCCAGTGCAGAGTATACACGGAATTTATTGTGGGTTGAGTTATTACATAAGGGAATGTATAAGGGGGTCCCTATAAAGTGCAAAACGAAACAAAAACGAAACGAAACGAAACAGATCGAAACGAAACGAAACAAAACGAAACAAAACAGATCGAAACAAAACGAAACAAAACATAAAACATAAGAGAAAAAGAGAAAAAATCGCCAAGAACGAATATTTAAAGACAAGATTAGCATGTAATATTGCCTTAAAGCAAGAGATCTACATTTGTAACTAGTGCCGAGAGGGTTTCTTGAAAGAGTCAAATTGACAATTAAAAAAAGAAAATGTCAAATGCTATTCATGTATTTAAGAGGAATAAAGGGGAGGGGATGGAAAACCACGCTATGACACCGTAATGAGATCACAAATCTGGGGGGCACATTTCAGGACAAGAAATCTTATCCTTTTTCAAACGAAATGTGCCCCTCCTCTGTATTTGTTCTCATTTTCTGATAAATTTTTCAAATACACATAACGGAACAGTTCCGTTTCCTCTGTACTAGACTTCTCCCTGCTGAATAATATTTTTCCGCCTATTTCATTCATCCGGTTCACTCTCCTTTAATCCTTTAGAATGCCATTGTGCTATATACCGTATAATTATATAATATGTTTTAATCGTCAACTTTGACCCTTTCAAAAACCCTCCAGCCACAAGAACTAATGGTTGAAGGCAATAATATATGCAGATATTGGCATCCATGCTAGTTCTCTGTATTTACATCAATTTTTCTCAAGTTCTTTAAGATTTGTGTTTTGTTTCGTTTCGCTTCGATCTGTTTCGTTTCGTTTCGTTTCGTTTCGTTTCTATCTGTTTCGTTTCGTTTCTATCTGTTTCGTTTAGTTTCGTTTTTGTTTCGTTTCTTACTTTACAGGGGCTCCTGTATAAGGTTTTAAAAGGAATTTTCGAACTTAAATTCAAAAGGCCGGGAATATTCAAAAATCAAAAAAGACCCGGAATCAGAATTAGGATAAGAAAATTACCAAATTTCATTGCAAGTGGTGCTTCCTTGTGTAGATTTAATGAAAAAATAAGATTTACACAATAATTGAAAAAATGCAATTCCATTGAGCACAAAGCCTGCCAAACACATACATATTTGCTAAATGCACTATGGCAATGCCAAATATGGAAAAAAAAAACAATTCCCTATCAAGGAGCACAAAATCGTTAATCGAAAAATCATCAAACCAAGGGCATACAAAACCAGGATAAAAAAAAACAGACCAAAGGCAAAGGAACAGAAGTAATAATAAAAAGTCATAATTCTACCATACGAAGAGAAGTGAACTCCCTGCGAAGGAGTGAGATCAGGTGTTCAGGAAGAGTGAGCATCTTCTGCTTGCATGCAGCACCCGTCACTTCAATTCGGTAAAAAGTCACAATTGGTAAATCTCACAATTGGTCAGAAAGGTCACAATCGATACCTCCGACGAAGGAAGACAAACGTAAAGATTGGCATGTCATAAAATAGAAATAGAGTGGACAATGAAGGCTTCGATTCCGACTTAGATGGCAACATTTGAGCTAAGCCAATCACAGGCTCTGAAATTGCTCGTCTCATTTGAGAATAATTTGCGAAGAAACCGTCTTCATAGATACTGCATCCTACAAAAGCTGAACAGTATATACTTTAAAAATATGTGGCCTGAGCGCGGCTCGAAGTCAAGACCTTCAGCATGCTATCTGGCTACCACTACGCCACTGAGGTAGTTGTCATCTAAATCGATTTTAAGTTTCTAGTACATGAATAAGAAGTGGGCGGAGCGTCAGCGAAGCCCCATCTTATTCATGTAGAAACTTTAAATTACCTTCTAATCTATACAAAGTGTAAGAAGCATAGAAAATATTCCCACATACAAGATTAAACTCAACTTAGTTGTTCTACAGATATAAGATCAAGTGACCTTCATCATTTTGGCTAAATCGTTGGGAAAACAATATTTGTGTATTTCTAACGTTCTGATATTTAATTAACGGAAATGTCAAAATGGAGAAATTTAATGAATGTCATGATGTATTTTAAAAGAAAGGTTGGGGTCTCCGTCAAGACTCTGATGCACTCAAACATCCCAGTATGGAAACACAGAGTAGACAGACTCAACAACAGACGCGAAAGGGGGCAGAGATACAAAACGCGACATTAAAACACTACACACAAATTATTACACATAAACCATCTAGAAAGATGGGAAAAGGCACTGTCACACAGCACTTGCGCAGGAATTACACATAAACTACGTCAAACATTTGGGGCAAAGGTGAAGATACATAATCAATGTGCAAATATACGTAATTCATACTTTTTTTTTTAATTTTCAAGCGAGTTTCATTCGCATTTCAATCGTCGCTATGCGCAGCGAGTTGATTCCGGGATGAAAATACATCGGCATACACGAAAACGGTTTTGAGCGGCTAAAAAATTTTCGACCTCTTGGATTAACGCGGTCTATGCGTAATCAACGTAGTTTTGACGCAGCTCTTACGCAGTTCATCCGTAATTCATACGCGTATGTGCGCAATGAATACGAGATTCTTACGCAACGTTGGCGATTTCACGTTCGTTCCACGTATGTCTGCGTATGATTAACGAACATTTCACGCATAAAACACGCATATATTGCGAATGCATCATTCATATATTGCTTATACCGCTAAGAGCTACACACAAACATTGCTTTTCCGTAGATGTGTTTTTTGCGCAATTTATTCGTGTTCATGCGTAGTTTATGCGTAGTTTCTACGTCGTTCTTCCGAGTTTCATCTGTCAAAATTTCAAGCATTACAACCAACTTTTTCCACGTATTCCCGCGTATAAATCCAGATTTATAAATTTCATTCGTAAATTATTTGTAATTCATACGTAAATGGCTGTGTGACAGGGCCTTAATCGGTGTCATCTAAGAACGGCACAGAACCCGCCTACTCTTCTCGTTACCCAGAGATCGTGAAAAACACACCATTATTATTCATAATAACCTCCACATCGTAAACGACCACACAGACAAAACAGTAAAACGCAAGGGTTCATCATTTGCTACCTTTATTCAAATTTACAGTCTCAACGACATTAGTCTGGACGGATTATTTTATTCGTCAATCTTTTCATGATCATTTTTCGAGTATATAGCTGCGTGTTGTTATCAGTGAATGAAAGTTTATAAAAAAAAAAAGAAATCAGATTCTTAAATCCACAATCGAAAAGATTACGAAATTTGGGGAAAATATAAAATAGAACTTTTCACGCGAAAATAAAGTGGACAAATAGACTGAGACAATGACACCGCTGCACAGAAACACAAAGGAAAACTTATCTTATGAACTATCTCCAGTGCAAATGCGTAAGACATTGCAGAATGCATTGTAGGTGGTCCTGTTAATACACACCGTTCTAGTGATGTTCATATATCACATAAATCATGTCACTTATCTAATGCAAGTATAGAATCAAAAGGAAACCCAAAGCCCATCTCAATTTCTGTCTGGCCAATGGACACTGAATAACCAAACAATTGTAAGTAGCACCTTCCTGAATAAGCTTCGATATGTTACGTTAGGCAGAACATTTAGCTAGTAATTCTAAGAAGTTCTATATGTTTAGATAACAATGATCATAGTTTCCTCGGAACTCTATAATAAGAATCTAATTGTCCTCTATAATTGAGCTAATGATATGATCCCAGAAAACGTCAGAATCGTCAATGTTTTGGGGAACCTCCAAGTATGATCTGGATTCCAGATATGCCATTATGTCTACAGGGACATGCTCTGAATTTACACTTCCAAATATCAAAACGAGAAGGCAATTTTGATCCCCGCGCTTGTAGATCTTTTCCAAATTAGCCATTTTGAACTCGTATATGCACCACTCTGACGCCAGGAAATTATCTGTCAAAACACATATGGTCTTTCTGCTACAATTTACGGCGTTGACAATGTTTTCAGCAACATCAGTTCCGGCTATAAATTGTTCATAATGATAGCATAGTTTGGCGGATGAATATTTGCTTTCAATTTTGGGTTTCAACGTTTTATAAGCAAACTGTGCATCCTTTTCGGCAAAGCTTATAAAGGCATCGAATTCGTAATATTTCTTTTGTTTACCGTCGTGATCTTTAAGTAAGAAATATCCGCGTAGACTCCGGCGTGTCATATAGTATATGTATCGCAACTTCCATCGATATCGGTACAAAATTCCTGATATGACAATAATGAAAAAAGCTACGAGTGCAAACCCACTTATAATGAAAATTATGCTTTTTGACGAACATTTTAAGTTCAGGTGTAATATAATCTCGTTTAAATCACGTAAACTTCTCTGTGTTGAATCAGCATAACTACATGTGTAATTTTTAGAGTTAGTTAGAGTTATTCCGCTTTCATGTTTTCGCTTTCTTTGCATCCATTGTAGGAAATTAATCGTCTCACATGCACATAAAATGTCGTTCCCGGCCAAGTTGATAGACAATGGAACAGCTTCACTAATCTGATCTAATTCTTGCATGTTTGATTCAGATAAAGTTCGTAATATGTTGTTAGATAGGTCCAAGGTCGATAGGTTTATCAAACCATCAAATGAAAAGTTAACTTCTTTCAGTTGCGATTCGCTTAAATTCAGAACTTCGAGTTTAGAAAGTCCTTTTAACAGTTCATGTTGTATTTGACTGAGTTTATTGTTAGACAGATTCAGGATTCGCAGAAATGCCTGGCTTCTTAATTGCAGAGATCTTTTGGATGAAAAATAATTGCCTAACGCGTTGTATGACAAATCAAGAATTGTTAGATTGCTTGTAGCAAAGAATAAGTCATCGATGTCTGAAATGAAATTATAAGAAAAATTAGCCTCTTCAAGTTTCCCAGAATAATCAGCTCCTCGTATAAACTCTAAGAAAGAATGACTAAAGATTATTCGTTTCAAAGAATAGAATTTCAGAATAAGACTGTGCCACGGTTTTGACAAACTTGTGATGCAATTATTGACTACTAGGGTTTCCAAGTTTGGTGCCATATGCATAATTATGTGAACATCAGGTAAATGTCCATTTCCGATCTTCTTCGCTTCTGGACATGGCGAAAGCCCATTGGTTATTCCAGTTGAATCAGTGTTTTCTCCTTTGTCTTCATCATCGCATATTATCAATGGATATCTAAATGGGCTGTTCATGGCGTACATAAAACTCAAATCTATAAATCGAACACTCTCTAATGAAATAAACTCCATAAAGTATGGTCCAAATCTTAATCGATTATATGCTACCGATAGATTCCTTAAAGAACTTGGTAAACTAAGTAGTGTGAATTGTTCTACCATGTCTATTCTATTCCTCGCCATTTCTATCTCCTGAATAGATGTGTTTTGTAATCGACACAAGTGTTCATACTTTAGTGTTACTCCAGCTCCAACAGAACATTGTATTGCGTTGAATTTGAGGGTTGTTATGTCTGAGCCCATCAAATCATTGGTGATGTTTGGTAGAACATTTAACGTAAGCGCCATATTCCATGAAATATCGAGGTATTTAAGGCTTTTCAGTTTCTCAAAAACACCCACTTCGATATAACGTAGATTACATTTGGAAATGTCCAATCTGGATAGTTGAGATGGCAATTCGTGGACTTTAGTTATCTTTGTAAGAAGTTGATTTCCACTTAGATCAATGTCAATAATGTTTCTATGAAATGAAGGAACTTCAGATAGGTTCTTCCTCGAACAATCTGCCTTGAAATGCACATTATCAATATTGATGCACTTGCATGCCTTGTTACTACTGCAGTCAAATGCTCCCGTTGCTTTAACCAAAGACAATAAAAGAACCAACGAGGAAAAATAAAACCTACAATAAACACAATACAAAATCAAAATAATTCGTAGTAGTCTTCAAAGCAGTGTTTTTTTTAGTTTGTGTATGTTTATATTTGAAATATGACACTTATGTTTGAAATTGTGTCGTCTTTCTTGACATACATGTAACACAGGCACATCGGAACTTAAAAAAGAAAAACAAATTAAATAAATGTTATATTAAGGCTTAATTCTGCCATGAAAAAAGTCGAAATAAATAAAAAAAAAACTCTTATAAAGATTGGTCCGCATTCAATTGTACTGTCATGTAAGATAGATAATTCATAATAAGACTTATTTTGGGGTTGAAATGACAAATATGGATAATGACCATATCCTTGTATACAGCACAAAATCGATAATTCAGAAAATCAGAAACCGAAGGCATACAAAATCAGGATAAAACGGAAACCAAAGCAAACAAACAAAAACCTCCACCATATGAAAAGAAGCGAACTCCCGATTTGGGAGTGAGACCAGGTGCCCAGGAAGAGCAAAAATCTCCTGTTTGCATGCAACACCTGCCGCTTCAATTCGGTAGAACTGTCATATCCGGTAACTTCCATTTTGGAAGACATAGAGTACAATCTTTGATTGGATGGTTCAAATGGTCTATTACAGAATATCATCCACCATTCTGGAGAGTGGGACAGCATAGTGTTTGACGAGTTCCCCATATCGACCGTATAACTTACTCAGTGACGATGTTAGTCGGTCACAAACATATCCCTGACTGAGAAGCTAATCTGAAAGACGCCTTGCTCTCAAAACAAAATCCGTATATTTCGTACTTGCTCTGGAATAGCGTATCAACTGAGATATGAACACGTCATAAGCAGGCGATGAAGGGATGTTGCTACTCGGAAAAGGAAAGTTTGTAATGCTGAAATTGAAGTCGTCACGTTTGTCATAGAGTGAGGTGTTCATGTGACCATCAGTGTCGTAGGACAACATTATGTCCAAATAGGATGCTGAATTATTTGTCTCTGTAGTTTCTTTGTCTTAATATGGATTCTCTGTAAAAACCTAAAACAGCTGGCCACGGCATGTCATGGATTTTGATGAAACTTTCTGTAATTATCATACTTAATGTAAAAACAATGGAAACAAACCATATTGTTATATTTGAACAACGGTTGCCATGGTAACGGGGTCAATCTATTTGACACCCCCATAAATATGAGAGATAAGACATATTGTGGCATTCTGTTGCCATGGAAACCATGGTCAAAATTTACTTTATGAACACAAAAACTTTTCTTTGTAAGTTCAACTCTAACAAGAATAACTTTTTCGGGGGAGGGGGTTATCAGGGAGTTGTTGATATTCAGTCAAATTATGTGAAAATTTAGCAAAAATAAGGTCTAATTTTAGGGTCATTTTTGGCCTGTTTTTGATTATTTTGAAGGTTGAAAACCATTATTTGGTGAATGTTATGGGTATTTAACATCACCTTGCCAAAATAAATGTCTATAGCTGGAAAAAATCAAAAAATAAAATTTATGGTGAAACTCACCATTTTGTCATGAATGCCAATCAAAATCCGTTGCTATAGCAACTTGGAATCCATAATACCATATACCGCATATTTGAAAACATTGTTTTTCCTCATGTTTGAGTCCTATGATTATGAAATAGCATACCAGTATACAAATTATATTTATCATTATCAATTGATCTTCAAATCATTTCAAGGTCATCTGTCCAAATGTCAAGGTCATTTCTAACTTTAGACTAAAATTAAGACAAAAATCAGGATTTCCAATTAATCTAAATTGATTTCTCTAACTTATTTCAGTAGATATTTTGAATTTTAAATTTTTACAGTTGAACAACCGATCAAAAGAAGTAGAATTCATCACAATTTTGTTAAATTGTATTTCACTTCTATGTATGACATACTTTCAAAAGAGCATAAAATTGCGATTTTCTAAAATTTTCTCGTAAAATATGTGACATTTTTTGGGGTCTTCATTGGACTCTGATAAATGTGATACTCATCCCAACAAATAATACAGTTATCATACTTTTACCGATAATTGATTGTTTTGCCAAGGTTCCATACTGTTTACTGTTAATCATGTCTCTTTTAGTGAAAAACCACAAAATTTGGCCTGAAAATAGCATATATTTTTAAATGACCTTGAAAATTGGGCAAATGACCTTGACATTTTCTCAAGGTCATGATAGCATTAAATTGTCTTTAATACATCTACATACCAAGTTTTGTAACAATAGCAGGCATACATCTGTAGAAATTAGCTTTTTACTTATGACAGGTATTTACACCTTCGTACCAAATGTTGCCATGGTAACCTATTTCAAAGGCATGTAAACAGAAAAATCTCACTTCTAGATAAATTTCCTTCGATTCCCATGAAGTCCTAGGATAATACTCTTCATGAAATAGTCATCTGTATTTCAAATCTTGTGCAATTGCATTATTACTCTTGTCAAAAGTAAGTAAAATATAGGTAAAATAAGGCCTAAATTGGCCGAAAATGGCTCATTTTTAATAAGTAATTTTTCCTGAAATTGAAGCAAATTTACATGACACACAGAAAGAAGGAACATGGAAAAATCAAATTGTATCAACTTAAGAGGATTTAAATAATCTTTTCGGAAAATTACATATACATTCAACATTTGTTTCCATGGTAACGGGATGCATAAAAATGCCTTGTTTAAAGGTGTTTTTATACAAAACCTTGGTTACCATGGCAACGGAACGTCGGAGAAAAAAAATGGAAGGTCAATTCGTTCTGAGGACATCATATTTACCTTATACACAAAAGATATCCAAAATCTGAGACATGTCGTGGCCAAACATGTCTGATTTTTTAGGTTTTTACATAGAATCCATATTAAAGCTCTGAAAGATAGATACTGCTCAGGTAATCCGCGAATTTTGTAACAAGCGCATTGTTCTTTGCAAAAACGATTGAAAACGGAGAGGTCTTTGTCACTTTGTTTGAACCTGAGTTACAAAATTATGTCATAAAGGTGTACATCAAGTATACCAAGTCTAGATAGATCTCTTTTGGAAAAATACCCCTTTTGACAGTTTGGATATTTACCAGATTGTACTCTACGTCTTCCGAAATGGAAGTAACCGGATACGACAGTTCTACCGAATTGTGGCGGCGGGTTTTGCATGTAAGCAGGAGATGCTTACTCTTCCTGGGCACCTGGTCTCACTCCCATATTTGGAGTTCGCTTCTTTTCATGTGGTAGAGTTTTTTGTTTGTTTGCTTTGGTTTCTGTTTTATCCTAATTTTGTATGCCTTCGGTTTCTGATTTTCTGCATTATCGATTTTGTGCTGTATACAGGGATATGGTCATTATCCATATATGTCATTCTCACCAAGTGATCTTCTCAGGAAGGAACAATATTCAATAGGCAAAAAATAAAAAATACGGGTATGCTATTTTGTAGAAATAAATATTTAAAGCGGTATGATAGATGACAGTTTCCGATGTCTTCTTTCATTACAAAAATAATCTATTTTTATTGCATTCCGTTCAAATATATATACACACAAACAGGCTAAGGCAATGAAATAATATCACTTAAAAAGAAGTCACATCAAAAAAAAGGATGAAGTTCACATAAAAACAGTGTAAAAACAAAAATCATTATAGGAGGCGTCACACAAATCAAATAATGAGGTGCCGAATAAAAGTTAAACATGTTCAAATAAGAACAAGTAAACAAACAAAAGTATGGAGTGTGTAGTATGTAGTATGGTAATCGTTCAGAAAATTAGAAAATAACTCTTCTTAATCGATTTAGAGATTGATTATGTTGATGAAATGTAACTGTATATCATGGTTTCTTCATCGATTTAGAGACTAATTATGTTGATGAAATAGAGCTGTATATCTTTAAAAATAAATTCCATTAAACATAACGCATGCTCTAAACATCTGAACACAGATACATTCCTATATTTATCAAACAACTTACAAATAGGCTTGCTATTCAATTTTTAAAACTTACATATATACTTCCATTTCGCCTCCAAAGACTTGCCTCATGAAATAAATACGATCAAATCGGGGAAGTAATTAAATATACGTAATTTTTATATTGTTTACAGAAAAAGACTCGAGGGGATTTTTTTAAAATTCAATCTGGGAAGAATGTACAATAATCTCTGTAATGTACTATTGAATTTGTTTATCAATTTGAACCATCAGATACCGCTTTGTTTTAAGGGAGTACAGAGACGCCAGTCGTGTCGCTTAACTCATGGTTATATTTCCTGTCTAATTTATCCTCTCAAGATCTGAATAAGCAGCTTTTTAAAGCATGTGACTTATAATATTTCATTTCAACAGGGATAAATGCAAAAAATATGTATATCTATGATTCAGTTTGAAACATCAAGCAGATTCGTCAAAATCTTTTAGAAACTTTGTACTCACTCGACGTTCCAAAGTCGAGAAGGCAGGGCAAAAGCATTAGAATGTCCATTGGAACAATTGCGTACATCGGAATAAACAGTATTACGAGTGAGACCAGATGTCTGAGGAGACTCAGCTTCTCCTGTTTGCATGCAGCAACCGTCCCAACAGTTCCATGTAAACTTGTTAAATTCGGTCACCGTGATTGTCGCAATGTACACATTGATGTACACATAAGGATAACATGTCTTCCCTGGGGATATTGACAGCTATTCAATTTATAACACATTTAAAATCAAACTGTTACTTTTAACAATACAAAATTTAATAATTTTTTCCAAAAGGTTTTCACAAAAATGTATAAACAATAATAATAATTATTGGCCGAGCAAAGCATGATTTCCAAATAATAAATGCTACTATATTGAGCAAAATGTATACACAATAATAATAATTATTTGCCGAGCAAAGCACGATTTCCAAATAATAAATGCTACTATATTGAGTAAAATCTCTTTGGGAAAAATACTCTTTTGTCAGTTTAGATATTTTCTCGAGAAACAGAGGAATCATTCTTCGTAGATATCATAAAAAGGAGTTTATTTGTTGTTCAGGACCAGGCCTGTTGTTAATTTTATTCATAAAGGGGTATATCAGTCCTTCTTTGTAATAAATTTAATAGATGTTTCAATATCCTGATGGAATGTGCGTCGTTCACCTAAATATTTTTTTTTTTGTATTTTAACAGCAAGATAAGCCTGCAGTGATCAAGCAAATGACGAGACAAAATTAGGCTGCAAAAAGACATTGGAAGTTTATAGGACAACACTTTACAAAAGTAGACGAATGGCTATAATTTGTCATTCTATGGACTGATTGTAATTAAACCAATATTCTAATTCATTCTGTTTGTTTCACGCATTACGATTGGTTCACAGGATTTCTACAAGCATGTATAACGACGATATACATGCCGCAAACCGACTCACTTGACATACTTTAAAATGTATTCCTACGTAAATTTGCACGTTACAAGCTTTAGCGCACTTTTTGCGAATGACTTCATGCTTCCCTTTGTTCTTCGTTCCTGTGACATCATACTGTGACGTAAAACTACAAGGTACGAGCTTGTAAATGGCGTTCTCCACATGTAAACAACAAAGCAAGTAAGTTTATTATTGATTACGCTTTGATTTTTCGCCATTGTAATAAATACAAAGCAGTTGTATTTCACATTTTGCAGCGCAATAATTTCTGTTGGACGTTGTTAGTCCTCCGTACCTCTAAAGCGATACGTGAGACCCTCTGAGGGTATAAAAAGTTAATATATGTCATATGAATTAGAATGGGGATAAACGTACTTTGTTTTGTGGTTCCGACAGGTATATGTTGGATATACTGTTGGAAACATACAATATCCAACATATACCGTAACAGTATATCCAACATATACCTGTCGGAACCACAAAACACAGTACGTTTATCCCCTAATTCTTCGAAGATGGTGCACCTTGTGCAGAAAAATGAGACGTCAAAAAGTGTTCAGATAAACAAGCAAACCAAATAATCTGATAAAAAAGATGTCTTAGCGACTAACAGCTGGGGCAGAAATCATTAGAATGAAGAGATCAAAACAAAAAATATATCAGCGAGCTTATAATGAAGATTCGAATTCAATAATTTGCCCCAATATACAAATATTAAAGACTAGATGAACCTATCTACAATAGTAATCTTCTTTCAGAGTAAGTATTGACAATATAACAGAAATCGCTGAAAACTGACTGAAAAATACCTCTTTCAATATGCGTTCTAGTTTTATGTATTACACGAAGATCTATATTTAAGAAAGGTTTTCTACACTTATGTCTTTTTATTATATTTACAATTAAAATGTCAACTTTTCTTTCCTTCTGAAGCGGACGATTAAAAAAAATTGAGCGACAATAATCGTCTTTCTTCCCTTAATCTGATTCCTGTTCTTTATAGATACATTAAGAAGACTCGCTGTTCGTTAGTGACCTCAAAGGAAGTATAATCTCTCTTTAAAAGTACCGGCGTTATGTATTTATACACAGATATATGGTTACCATAATAAGGATGAAAGCAGCCAAGTGAAGGAAAAAAAGTCCATCTATCCGTGATAAAATTGAAAGATGTTTTAAAGATTTGAAAAAAAAACCTCTGTGAATTTTCGAGACAATAATTCAATACTTAAGAGATACAGCCACATATAAAAAAACCTTTTAAACTTACCATAGGACTCAATCGTGAAATTGAATTTCGTTGTATATAGCACTACTAAATGAATTAGTGTGGCGCCGCTCAGTTTCAAAATTTCGAATGCAAACTTAAATGTATTTTAGAATTAAAATTCACAATACGGGATATTTTGAATTTTGCCAAATTAACCACTAATGTTGGAACAAGCTGCTTTAATGTTATGCAACAAAGAATGCATCATTTCTGGTAAAATGACAAATATGGATAATGACCATATTCCCGTATACAGCACAAAATCGATAATTCAGAAAATCAGACGCCTAGCTCTCAGAACAAAATCCGTATATTTGATACTTGCTCTGGCATAGCGTATGAAATGAACATGTCATAAGCTGGCGAAGAAGGAATGTTGCTACTCAGAAAAGGAAAGTTTGTAATTTACATATTCATCTGTGTTGCTTGGGCCCCTGCGTCTTGCGGTCTTGTTTGTGTGTGGTCATCTGACAGTGAGGAGGTTGTTTTACACCACAATTGTACGTTCTTCGAGACCTCTGGGTAATCGGAATAGTGGGAGGGTTGTGCGCACGTAATCCAGGATAACCACACCGTCTGCTACTGACGAGGCAGATGGCCGTCCTAAGTCGGCACCGTTTGCCCATTGGTCTCGTTGGTTTATGTGTAGTCATTTGTGTTCGACATTATTATTATGTTTTTCTGTGATTTGACGTTCATTGTACTACTGCGTCTCTTTCTGTGCGTGTCATTTTTGTGTTTTACAGTGGGTGTTTTGGGAGGTTGCTGTTGATGCTGCAACTAGGTGTTGTTGGGGATCCCCTCCTTTCTTTTATGCTGAAATTGAAGTCGTCACGTTTCTCATAGATTGAGGTGTTCATGTGACCTTCAGTGTCGTAGGACAACATTATATCCAAATAGGATGCTAAATATATTTGTCTCTGTAGTTTCTTTGACTTCAAGCTCCGAAGGATAGATACTGCTCAGGTAATCCGCGAAGTTTGGATTATTGATGGACAAGACATCGTCTATGTATCTGAAAGTGAAGTTGAATTCAGAAGCTAAATATCTTTTCCCTTCAGAGACCAAAGATTGAATGAATTCAGCTTCATACGAGTAAAGGAAAATGTCGGCAAGGAGTGGGGCACAATTAGTCCCCATTGGAACTCCGACAATTTCCTGGAAAACCTTTCCTCCAAACACCACAAAAATGTTGTCGATCAGAAAGTTTAACATCTGTTTAATATCAGTTTCAGTGTACTTATTTTCAGAATCTGACTTTTCTTTTACAAAATAGGTTTTGTCATAGTTAACAACAATAAATTTGTATTCGCGTTTACCGTTCTTACTTGTAAACGCATTACTTATAATTTTTGCAAGTCTCTCTTTCAATTTAGAATGTGGAATTGTAGTGTAAAGTGTCGAAAAATCAAACGCTTTGATCGAATGGACTCTACTAAAATGAGTGGATATTAGCCTTTGATAACGCATAAAAACGATGGGCGTTCTTCTTTCACTTTCATCTACATGAATCACGCCGATCAATATTTTCAGCTTTATAAACAGATATTACTCTCTTACAGATAAAGCATCCTTACACTTCATCACATTCACTTTTTGTTATAAATAATCTATACCACACGGAATTATAGAAATAGCGATTGTTCTGCGTTGCGAGATTTCCCATCGTGAAAGTGAAATATGCATGCAAGTAGGAGATGCTTACTCTTCCTGGGCACCTGGTCTCACTCCCATATCGGGAGTTCGCTTATTTTCATATGGTGGAGGTTTTTGTTTGTTTGCTTTGGTTCCTGTTTTATCCTAATTTTGTATGCCTTCGGTTTCTGATTTTCTGAATTATCGATTTTGTGCTGTGTACGGGGATATGGTCATTATCCATATTTGTCATGAATTTCATAATCATAAAATAGGACTATTTCAATTGTTTAGAATTGTAATGCTTTTATTCTGTTCGCTTTAGTAAACTTGCTTATATATACTGATTTTAAATCAATACTTCATTACTTACATAAATCTATTGTGAATCACAAAAAAATATTGATCCCAATTGAGACTAGGATATATCAAATACTATTAAGATCCTGAAATCATCAGTGAAAGTTTAAATAGGGTTTGAATTTAAGTTAATGGGATATAATATTCAACTTCCGGTTGTTTTATGACAGAAAAAAATAATACCACGAAGTTGGCCGAAGAAGCGCTACTTCGGCAATGTTCGGGACCATATATTTTCATTGCGAGTTGAATGAAACATTAAAAGAAAATCAAATATCTAAAAGATATATGTAAGATATGGAAGAAATTAATTTCTAGCTTTTTGACGATATTGTTATTATACATGCACCCCTATTACCTTAATCTTAATATTCAAGAAATATCAATAACATAATAAATGGACGTAATTTGCCGCATCGGCATTTCGTTTTTTCTTTCGCCGTTTTTTTTTTTTTTTTTTTTTTTTTCTTCTTCTTCTTCTTCTTACCGAATGCATCTGTATATTATTGTGCGAAGAAATATGTTAACTTTAATTAAAAGGTTAACATCTCATATTCATCTCAAATCATATATTAAAATGAAACAAATAATTAATCTTACTGCTTTGCACCAGCCATCAACTTTAATTAGAAGGCATTCGAGATTAAGTGACGGATTTTTTTAATGTAAAGGAAAACTTTTCTTTCATCAAACACAATTACTCTTTCTTCAGAACGAGTAATTTATCAATATTAGAGTTTTCATACAACTTATTAGGTGAATATTGTACCAAACAACGTTCTGCTGAACAATTACAAAGTCAAAAATTTCTCAAAGTATTACAGACTTCATTATTCACCATTTGATCTTTTCAGAGGTTTGACACAACTAGAAGTTCTGAATGTCAGTGGAACGGAACTGAAGAAATTACACTTTACGTTTAGTTCTTTGACAAATCTCAAAACCTTTGATCTATCCGACAATAGGATTCGAACATTCGAACATGTGGGAATTCGATGATTTAAGTACATAACATTATTAATTATAACCTTAATAGGTAATGACAGTTTATCTATTATTTTGCAACCCTAACATCCTCGAATTGAACGCTAAATAAGGAAAATAAATATAGTTATTAAGAAAAAATGTTACAAACTTCCAAGAATACACATGCTTTTTCATAAATTATACGCAGGAAAGTTTCTGCTCTACCAAATGCATAATTTTCATCATCAGTGGAATTTTGATATTTTTATTTATTATAATCGTCCTATCGGGCATTTTGTATCGATATCGATGGAAATTAAGGAACATTTATCATATGGCAAAACGACGTCTAAGAGGTTACTTTTTGCTTCAAAACGACGACGGGGGCGAACGGAAATGTTTCAAATTTGACGTATTTATAAGTTATGCTGATGAAGATAATGATTTTGCATTAATATCTTTCAAATCTAAAGTACAAAGCAATAATCCAGTAGCGAAACTATGTTATCACATGGAACAATTTATACCAGGAAGTTGAAGCTGAAAAAACATTGTCAACGCAGTAAACTGGAACAGAAAAGCTGTTTGCGTGTTATCTGAATATTTTCATGCATCATAGTGGTGTATCTATGAATTCAAGATGTAGAAATTCATCTATAAACGTGGAGATTTTAATTAACTTAGTATATCCTGATGCTTGATAGCAAAATAAAGAAAGAATACTTGTAGACATAAAGGTCCATCTAAAATCAAGGAAGTTCCCAACAATATTGTCAAATCCGATCTTTACTGGGATCATATCATTAATGTAATTATTGATTAATAATATTGATTAATAAACAGTTTTTAATATGTTCATTACTTATTTGATAATATTAAACGTCTTTAAATTCAATAGCATCATTTAAGAACAGATACATTTACAGCATGGATCAGGCATGCACGTTTCGGGTACTTAACACTGTCAGTGAACTATGTAATATAGCCAACGAGTGTGAATGTTGTATTGTCCAAAAATGTACCGAGAAACGTAGCAAGCCATAATGTATAAAACGACGTTTCAAAATACAGAAGTTATTATTTTGTGCACGATACATGAATTACAGTGATGTGAGATTTCTTTTTTTTTTAAGAAAACAAAAATGATGTGAGGTTTTTTTTTTTATCACTAAGAAGTGAGAGATCAACATCTATAATAACCAATTTGAAGTGTTTAATGTAGAATTGTATATAAAGCAATTTATTTTAAGTTAAACATCAGTAAAAAGGATGCTTATTCATAGTTGCTGAACGTAATATGAATATTTCGTCTTATATTCAAAGTGTATGGGAAAACTGCAAAGGTATACTTCATAGATTCATATCATCGAAGTCAAGAGATACAACTTCAAAAGATCCTATGATTATGCATTTTTTTAATTGTATTGCCAATGAAATTGATTTTTACTATCCATAAATAAATTTGAAACTACTGTCCTGTTCACTAAATCCAGAGCACCCTGTTTTGGCAATTGATTCTGTCGTCTGAAGAGTTTTCTTCATAATTATTGTTTCCGAGAATTGACCTCCTTTAGTCGTAACTGGAAATTAACTTCAACTTACCCTATCAGCTGCCTTCAAACCGCAATATGAAAAATAAAATGTCTACGGGGAATCCCCATGTTAATTTCAAGCCGCCGCCATATCATTCTCCGTGTCAACAATAGTAAACAGTGACGTCAAAGTGTCCGACGTCACACATTTCAAGTGATTTTACTATAGAAAATCCCCGTAGACTTTTTAGTTTCCGTCCTGTTTCTAAATGAATTGACGTACAGCCTAAACAAAGGTATTTTCTGTTACGACTAAAGGAGTACTATAAAACTGATATCTTTTTGGAAGCTGGCAATATCATATTTTCGAGAAAATCGGGAAAACAGGGTGCTCTGGAATTAGTGAACAGGACAGTAGTATGCTAATGCAAATGTTCCAAAATCCAAAATGCACCAGACACACTTTTTTCCGGATAGTTAAAACCCCATCAGTGATGTATCCAACCAAAGTTATTTTCAGACAGAGCATAAATTCATATTAGCTTCAGCGCCCTCAAATTTGATTTTTTTGAATTTGAATTAATGCATTTCGCAAAGAGTACGCGGCTCCAAATTTTCTGTATGATCGAATCATTAGCATAATTAAATACAATACAAAGAATCATGATACTAGTATCGGAATCAATATGAATCGATAAAAGTTAAAACAAAACTGTTACCGTCCGTTACATGTATCACACTGTTCTCTTTAACATGCATGTAATTCACTCTTTCGCGCTAAAGTTCTGAAGAATTTAATTGCGTCAAAATTATTTTTTAAGTTGTATGGACCATCGATGTTTAGTTTTACTGAAGTACAACAAACATTGTGACATCAAAGAATTAAGCATATTGTGCAGCAATCATAAGGGGCATTTCCCTTTAAAAAAAATCATCAAAACATATAGCTAAATGTAATTTCTTAACTATACGCACTATGAGTTATGAAACAACACAAACGTGAACACGAATAAATTCATTAAAATATCAATGCCAACGTAGACGAATTAGTGAATGAAAGTCAAAAATGAATTACTCACAAATCTAAAACACATGATTTAGATACAGAGATCTCAAATAAAATACAAATATTATGTCTCACTCCCATATCGGAACTTCGCTTCTTTCATATGGTGGGGTTTTTTATTTGTTTGCTTTGGTTCCTGTTTTATCCTGATTTTGTATGCTTTCGGTTTCTGATTTTCTGAATTATCGATTTTGTGCTGTATACAGGGATATGGTCATCATCCATATTTGTCATCCAAACGCATTCAAAAAATATCCCATCTATCCTGCTACGTCTGTTGGTAAGTTTTGGGACCAAATGATTTTCACACTCTTTGGTAATATTGCATTGTTTAGATTGAGGATCACTGACGATGTTTAAGAACCCGAAACGTGCATGTCTGGTCCATGCTGATAATTTATCTGTTCTTCAATGATGCACTGTATTGAATTCAAAAACGTTTAACATTTGTGCCACTTGGTGAGTATCACTGCTGCTGGACCAGGAGTCCCCGAGTGCACATGTAGCCAAGTTCGATCAACTTCGATTGATCATCTCTTCAACGCATTCGAAAATTTCTGTTATAAGAAAAATATTGAAATTCTAAAACGTGGTCCTGTAGCATCATATCCCATCGATCTTGCTACGTCTTTCGGTAAATTTTGCGACATAAGAATTTTCACACTCTTTGGTAATATTAAATTGTTTAGACTGAGGATCACTGACGAGGGTTAAGTACCCAAAACGTGCATTCCTGGCCCATGCTGAAAATTTATCTGCTTTTAAATGATGCTATTGAATTTGAAGACGTTTAACATTTATACCACTTGGTAAGTGTCACTACTGGTGGACCAGGAGCCAAGTTCGATCAACTTCGGTTGATCGTCTCTTCAGTGCATTCGAAAATTTCTGTGATAAAAAAAATCTTGAAATTTCTAAAACGTGGTTCCTGTAACATCATATCTCACCAATCCTGCTACGTCTTTCGATAAATTTTAGGACATATTTTTCACACTCTTTGGCCATATTACATTGTTTAGATTGAGGATCACTGACGAGGGTTACGTACCCGAAACGTGCATGTCTGGTCCATGCTGTTATCTTATCTGTTCTTAAATGATGTTATTGAATTTGGAAGTATTTAACATCCATTTACGGCAATACATCGTTATTGACAGATAAAACCCTGCGAAACCATATATTACTTTGATGCAAATCAGTTTTGTATACTATTAAAGAGTGTTTTGTTGTGAGTTTGAGTGGAATAATTAAATCTCGATATTAAAAATTAAATAGCATGTCTTTCATATAGACATGACCTCAGCAGGTTCATGTTTTGTGAACATTGTGTTCAGTGTCGTGCGTGAACATCGAACGCAGGTGCGCTTAGCTAAAGAGGGAATGCTGACTCCTCCCGGGCGCCTGATCCCACCTCTAGCTTGCTGGAGGTCCGTCGACGTACAATTTGGTGCTCTATTGTGAGTACTGTTGAGATTGTCGTCAGGATCGTCTTCAGCTCTTTTATTAAATCTGACAATGTCAAGGAAAATGTGGATTTTCCGTCGTAGGCCTTGCAGAACGTGCAACATGGCTCCTTTCGGAGCTTGTTCGATGACGTTTTATCTTTAATCGTGCTTTTAATGCTGTTCTGTACCTCAACATCTACATTTTCCCATCTTTCTGTTCTTCATAAATTCATTATTTGAGTTTCCTCAATGTGGCATCGAGTATCAATCATGAGACATCATTTAATGAAATGGGCATATGGTACACTATAATTATAAAAATAGGATATAATCATGAATGGTTTATTTCAATGTTAATAGTAGATATGATTTTATGCCTAATTTATATACGATGCAGAATACATACAGTTTTGAATTTTCTTTCAACAAATTATTCTTTAAAACCATCTGTTGATTCTAACGGTATTATATTCGATAAAACGTTTATAAAAATCATTTTGATATGTAAATTTAGTGTACACTTGATCCTTCGATAAATATTAAAGAGGAAAGCAGCTTGTGTGTTTTTCACCATTTTAATTGTTTGATATGCCATCGAATCATTTTACTTAATTATCATTCAGATAATTAAATAAAAATTATTGAATATGCTAATTATACTTGAGAAACGATCACGTGTAGATCGTTCATTCGTCCAATCGGTGATCCAAATATCATATTTAAATTTATATAAATGTCGCAATTTTTGATATTTCTTCATCAACGAGTTCTACGTTTGCAGTATCAAGTAAGATGTCCACAATTATTTCAAAATTCTAATTATCTTAATGCATACTATCACTTACATGTAATTAGAAAATGAAATTTTAAGTAACTGCATCTTTTAAAAAAATCTTATTGTAATTCATACCTTAAATTTTTTATCATTTGTTTGTTTTTTGTTTGTTTGGGTTTTTTTGTTTTTGTCGGTTTTTTTTCATTCTGATACAATTTACAAAATATAATATAATGTATGAGTAGAATGGATTTTAATGAAAGAAGGAAAGATAGAGAGAGAGAGTCAGAGAGAGGGAGAGAGAGAGAGGACAAATACAGGTACACCTTCATATACACATTTATACCACATATTACTCATATGTGTGACAACAAGAAGGGAGGAGATCTCCAACAAGGCCCCGTTGCAGCATCAACAGCAGAACACCAAAACACCCGATGCAAAAACACAAAAAACGAGTACAGCACGAGACGGAAAAGAGACACAAGACATGTAAACATCAAACACAAAAGACTACACATAAACCGACGAGACCAATGGGCAACCGGTACCGACTTTGGACGGCCATTTGTCACGCAAGTAGCAAATGGTGTGGTTATCCTGGATTACGTGCGCACAACCCTCTCACTTCTCCAATTACCCATGTCTCGAAGAACGTACAATTGTGGTGTAAAACAACCTCCTCACTGTAAGATGACATCACACAAACAAGACCGCGAAACGTAGAGGCCCCAGAAACACAGATGAATGTGTAAATGGATGTAAAAAGAGGGCATGCGTAATACAGTCCGTGCTCTGCCGGCTGTAGCGAGCTCATGAATGTAATCACCCGAGGAATCCGACTGACATTCAGAGGGGACAGGTGGTCGGGGCCCTGTCTTCTTTAAAGAGGTTTGGACAGGGCCCGTCATGGAGTCCCGTCGTCACAGTCAGTCAGGGTGCAAGTCTCAAGGATGCGCTTGTACAAGACTGTAGATTGGTCAAGTGCCAAACAAATTCCATCTACTCTTAAAATATTTCTTTTTGTGAAAATATGTTGATTTTTTATGAAGTTGTCACACCTTAAATTGTTTTCTTTTCTTTTTCGATATCAATTATTTTACTAGTATCTTCGGAATTCCAAATAACGGATTTGGTCTTTCTTATTCGATAATCTTTTTATTATCATATTGAGTCTTTGTGGAGTTATCTCCCATTTGAGACGGTATCTGACGTAAAACCATTATGAAGTCATGAAAATGGTATGAAAATGTTTAGGATCGTTTCCATTATGAATATTTGATGAAGTCATAATTAGTCTGCGTTAGACACAGTCCCGAACGGAAAGTAACTCGGTTTTTCGAAAATAAGGAATATCAGGCATTTGAATGGTGGGTGATATTCTGTCATAGACAATTTGAACCATCCAACCAAAGATTGTACTCTATGTCTTCAGAAATGGAAGTAACCGGATGTGACAGTTCTACCGAATTGAAGCGGCGGGTGTTGCATGCAAGCAGGACATGCTTAATCTTCCTGAGCACCTGGTCTCACTCCCATATCGGGAGTTCGCTTCTTTTCATGTGGTGGAGGTTTTTGTTTGTTTGCTTTGGTGTCCTGATTTTGTGTGTTTCTGATTTTCTGAATT
Organism: Pinctada fucata; assembly: GCA_028142955.1. Taxonomy (NCBI): domain Eukaryota; kingdom Metazoa; phylum Mollusca; class Bivalvia; order Pterioida; family Pteriidae; genus Pinctada; species Pinctada fucata. Next base: position 15,423,811 of record AP027113.1, on the reverse strand, counting down.
ATCGATTTTGTGTTGTATACAGGGATATGGTCATTATCCATATTTGTCGTTCCCTGTCAGCATTTGTAGAACGTATACCAGAGAAGAAGTAGCAATCGTTAGCTTTGACTTCCCGCACATTTTCTTAAAGAAATACGAGTCGAAACACAAATATTGGTATATTAGTATTATAATCTTATCTTTCGTATGAATTACCCAATTAGTCGTGTAGAATGGTCAAGATTTTCGGAACAATAAAAACAAAAGAACTCGGTACGAAAAGACATTAATTAGTACAAAAATTTCCGACTCCATGTAACATCCAAACCCTACACGGTGAAATCCATACCCACTATATGTAACGTCGACTGCGATATAACATTTTTTACGGTAATCGCGACTATTTTCTTCTGGTTTTTGATGCATTATGGGTAATTTACTGTGTTTCTAGAGTTTTCTCCCAAAAACTCTGTCCGTTTTGTTCCTTTATAACAAATAAGTATTTATATGTGTTTATAATATCTACATCTATAACTCCAAAGCATAAAAGATAAGTAAGCAGTGCTTTTGCCGGAATTTCCTCTTTATGCCTTTTGACATTTTCAAACGTAAATCGAACAAATCTTCGATGCTTCAGTCATGTGTATGTTCGGTTTGATAGGATAAAAGAAACAATAGTTTCAATGTCGTTTGGGTATGCTTTCTGCTAGAAAAATACAAATAACATACATTCAGGCGACACTTTTTTACGGTAATGGCGACACTTTTTTACGGGTATAGTGACTGTTTTCTATGATGAGAGAATTGAACATGCGATTATTTTTTACGGTAAGTAGGTATTTGTTCTACAGGCAAAATATCAATTACCTGACAGAAATCTCATTGGAAGGACAGTTACTTCTTACAAGTCCCTATGCTCTTAAACAGTAAACAATATACATCATACTTCCACAAGGGTATAAAACAAAGGGATAAATGGTCTACATAATGATAAGTTGTGTTGTTACAAAGATAACCTGCATGGAATCCAAGTTTGAAAATAGAATAATACGAAACCAATTGTCATTAAGAGATTAAATTAACCATCTATATAAAAGAAAACATGCTCCCGTAACATACCCTTGTTTGTTAGACTTGAGTGTTAATGTTATCTATATCGTTTAAGGTTGTCATATTATATGCTCGGTGGTTTGAAATCAACGAAAACGTATTACACAATGGTAAAAGGTTTGGGAACAGGATAATATTCGTGGGGGAGGTTAAACGAAAATGAAAGTCCCGCAAAAAAAAAGACGGAAATGTACAACTATGATGCTGTAAATGTGATCTTTACTTTTCATAATACGAAAACAGCCCGAACCGATCCCCGATCTACTACGATTGAACAACGACTTCTACCGACATTACTACTACGTGCGTTGCAAATTCATTTACATATGTAGACAATGGTGTAGCTCTGCCTAAAAAGTGGAGGGGCACAACATCCTAAAATTTCTAACAAGCAACAAAAAGGAAAATGGGGGTGAGATTAAGAATAAATTTGGGGGTTTCATGTTCTGTATGCACAAATTTTAACATTTCTGGTACAATTCTACATTTGATGTACATGAATAAATGTCTGGCGAGCGGTAACGAGCCAGGAAATTCTTATAGCAAAATATTGACTTATCATTTTATACCCTCTATCATTAACAAGTACATGTAATAATATTCTAGTATATAGTTTGAGTTAAATGTCTTCATGTACATTGATAAACTTATATGCATAAAGGATGGATCAGAATAGCTAAATAACTCAGAAAGTCTATAAAGAATTTGCGAGCGGTAGCGAGCCAAAGAAAAAAAATTGAAAATTGACCGAAAAATTTTATATTTATGGTACTAAATGTTGCTATTCTAAACAATGTTGATGCATCATAAAATTTTGTGATTGAAAAGTGGGGGGACAAACTTTCAAAGTGGGGGCATGTGCCCCCGCTGCCCCCTTCTCCTACGCCCTTGGTAGATATACGACTCTTTTAAAGTATCAGTAATATTTGCTCAAGTCAGGGCTAAGTCGAGCAGATCGTCTTCATCAGTCGTATAATTTTATATGCCATTGGACTGTACATGTAGTTAGATCGGTGTTAATAAAGAAGGTGGGGTGACTCGTGGTAAAGTCAGGGCTTAGTCTTGGTGAGTCGGGCCTAAGTCGGAGTGAATGATTTTCTGAATTATCGATTTTGTTCTGTATAGAGGGATATAGTCATTTTCTATATTTGTCATCCTAGCTCAGTCGCAAAGAAAGTCTGTTCCCGATTATCCCCGACTGAGCTACGTTTTACGTCGACGTAGTCCCGACCTTGCTGCAACCTAGCCCCGACCTAAATAACTCGGGACTGAGCTCCCACAAAGCACATATATACATTTGTCGGGGTGTCTCCCCGACCTTCCCGACTTAGCTTTGACCCACTCCGACTCGCCCTGACCAAGGTACGACTCGCCTGACAGAGACCCGATTCACACCGACTTCACAAGTCGGGCACTTTGTGACTGGGGATTGATACTTTTAAGGGCTCAACCAAAACTTATTTAACTCGGAGCAAGGTCGGGGAGGTCAGATCTAAGCAAGGGTAAATCGTAGCTCAGTTGAGGCTTGTCGAGAACAGACCTTCGCGACTGAGCTACGAATCACCCCGACTTAGCCCCGATTCACCAAGACTAAGCCCGACTTTACCAAGGGTCGCCTAGACCTTCCCGATTGACGCCGACCTAACTATAGCTGATGAAGACAGAGCTACGATCTTCCCGACTTAGCCCCGACTAAGCCTTGACTTAAGCAAGTATTTCATTATGTCTAGTAGTTAACCAGTTTAATTTCACCACACCATTAAAAAGAGAAAGGAGCTTCAAAACAGGCCCCAAAAAGACTGATTCTATAAAAGAATGATTATGGTATATCAATTTGCAACACAAGTCGTAGTTATGTCGGCAGAAGTCATTGATTAATCGTGGTAGGTCGTAGTTAAGTCGGGGCTCAGTCTACTTAAGTCGTGGTGAGTCGGGGCAGGTCGTAGCTAAATCGGATAGGTAGACATGGGCTAAGTCGGCGTGAAGTCGTAGGTAGATTGTGGTAGATCGTAGTTAAGTCGTATTGAGATCGGGACAGAATCGGTGTTATGGTCAATAAGGATATTACAGTGCCAACTTCCCTAACGTCATCAAAATTTTAAGTCGGGGCTAATCGGGGAGATAAGTCTGCTGCACAAGTGCTTCAGTACCTGGATATATTGATAGCATACATGTCTATCATGTATTTCAAGTGCTAAATAAAAAAGTTAACACGTTTTATGGACGATATTAAATGAACAGAAAGTAACATATTCCCTTAAAAAACAGTCGCCTATACCGTAAAAAACTATCGCGATTGCAATAGAAAAGTGTCGCCTAATACGGTTCTAAACCGTAAACAAGTGTCGCAACACGGGACAAGTTAACTTATTCTTAAGAAGACTTAGAGATGAAATAAAGAGTTTTATATATTTTATTCCGGTATATTTCTTACATGAAAACGTATCTTTGTCTGATAACATCAGTATTTTCATTTTGATACTGAGTATTGGGGACATAAACACTAAAACTCGCTAGAAATTTATGTTTCTGATGGTTTTTGTCGTCAGAAAGGCGATTTAGATTGCTTAATTTCCCAAATATAAAAGCATTTGATAGTCATAAAAGAAAAATCGAAATTATTTTACAAAGTAAACTTTTCAAAAGGTCGGAATCTGTATTTTATCACCCGATTTCTCCATAAAATGAAAGATCTACCGTAAAAAAATGTCGCGATTACCGTAGAAAATGAATTCACACAGTCGCACGTTACATAGAGTGATACCGCGATTTATGAAATAAGAACTACCTAGCTGTGATTTGTTGTCCAGTAATTCCCCGAGTCGCATGAACTAATCAAATTATTACCGATCCGCGAAGTAATTCCCCGAGTCGCATGAACCAATCAAATGCGACTCGGGGAATAACTGGAAAACAAATCACAGCTAGCTAGTTATTATTTCTATTCTAATATTGTTCTGCACGAGTTCCATAGCACGTGAATTGGTGGAGCTTAGCGAACTTGAAGTTTGTTGGAGATTTTACACCAGTCGAGTTCTATAGTACATATAGGGGGAAAATCTCAAGTCATGTTAGCAGAATACAAATTCAAAATATGAGGGAAAACGATAAACTCGTCTAAACGGGAATTGGCCTTGTATCTAATACTAAATATTTAAAAATCTTTGCCGATGCAGCTTAGAAGAAAATAACTTTTTATTAAGTAGTGCAAATTCATGCAAAATGATACAGTAAAAATACAAAATTTAACTTTTATGAATAATTTTATTTTAATGGGTATCTACGTTATCAAAAGACAAAATTACGTACGGAGTAGATAAGGAAAACACATATCATATCTATCATCTGTTTATATTTTATTAATGTACCTAAAAATATTTCTTTTACAATGCTTTATTTTAGGTATACAGCGAAACGTTTAGTCAACGTGAAATTCTAATTGGATATGGAGTGTAAACTGATCATGGTTCTCTTTACTTTTGCCATCCTTAATTCAGAGGCTTTACCTATGAGTAGACAAGGTAAGAAAGACGCCCTTGTGCAATTATAAAATCATTCTCAATTTATTTTATCTACCAATATTTAGGGGTTACCATGCGTGTGTTTTACAAAAACTGACAGGGTATCGGCGAATCCCCTGTCAGAAATTGAGTTTTACCGCGAGGCGTCAGCCGAGCGGTAAAACGGATATTTCTGACAGGGGATTCGCCGATACCCTGTCAGTTTTTGTAAAACATCAGTATGGTAACCCTATTCTAATGCATTGGTCAGTAATGAGCTAGAAAACGTCTGCTTTTAATGACGTCGTCATAGGAACGCATGACGTCATAGCAAAAACTGCAGTGAAACGTGAATCCCCTTGCAGTTTTTTCATCGCTCAACCAATCAGAATGCGCGTTACAAACGGAATGCATTGGAATAACGGTTCCGTTAAGGTGGAACTGTCAGAGTGTAAGACATATCTTTTAGTTATATCCTTGTCAGTATCTCTTTATAAACCCCATAGGAAAAATGCCTATAAATTCGAATATTTGACCAAGCGGTCAATATTTACATCAATATTGGCCCTAGGGCATTATTTCAAAAAATATTGACCGATAAACGGTACATCGTTTGTGACGTCACGTCATTGATTACGCTATTAGCTCTTCCTATTTTTCCGCGCTCTTTCTCTTATAGAAGAAAATGAACGTAAACATGCTGGGTTAATCGGTTCGTTGCTGCAGTATTGATGTAAGGTATAACAAAACAATAATTGACTGGGAATGAGGGCAACATATGATTTGTTGGACCTTCAGACAAAATATAGCCCTCGGCCTCCGGCCTCGGGCAATATCTTATCTTCAGGTCCAACAAATCATATATTGCCCTCATTCCCAGTCAATAATTGTATAATGTGGCCATTGGATAACAGGGTAAACGTCTCATTTGACTAAATCAGTGAATAAAAGATGACACAAAAATTGAAACAAAACAAAAATCGAAAGGTTTATGAACTCTGGAAAAATTAATACAAAACAGAAAATTGTTGTGCGAAAAGAAAAGAGGCAATGACATAGCTCAAAAGAATCACGGAGGACAATTTATCAAATCAAACAAAACAAGAAGACTTGAATATGTAATGCGTGAAGACGGAGATCTGGGCCCCGTACCATAAACTTAGAATTGACTTAAGTCAAATTTTCAAAATACGATATATAGCAAGTCAGTGCAAAATTGAAATATTGACTTCATCCATTGAATACTACTTTGAAAATAGACAAATTCTGTGAATAATTTCAAGTCATCACTTATATTAAAATGATACATAAGAAAATTGAAATTTAGACTTGAGTCAATTCTTAGTTAATTGTGCCTGGCCAAGACCACTATATTGAAAAAATCGTTTGCAAGCTGATGATTTAAGTTACATTTTACATAATTCCATATAAAGAAGAAAGGAGGGGATCTCCAACAACACTCGGTTGCAGTATCAACAGAAAAACCACTGCAAAAACACAAAGCAGACATGCACAGAATAAGACGGAAATGGTACAATGAACACCAAAATCACAAAGAATCATCAAACATAAATGACTAGACATAAACCAACGAGACCAATGGGCAACCAGTGCCGACTTAGTAGCAGTGGCAGACGGCGTGTTTATCCTGGATTACGTGCGCACAACCCTCCCACTCTTCCGATTACTTAGAGGTCTCGAAGAATGTACAATTATGGTGTAAAACAAACTACTCACTGTAAAATGAAATCACACAAACAAGACCGCAAAACGTAGAGGCCCCAGAAACACAGATGAATATGTAAATGGATGTAAAAAGAGGACATGCGTAATACAGTCCGTGCTCTGACCACGCACAAAGAAGACCGCAAAACGCAGGAGCCCAAGCAACACAGATGAATATGTAAATGGTAATACAAATATGACTTACGTAATCATAAATCAAAGGAGAGGATCTCCAACAACATTAGACTGCAACACCCACAGCAAAATGCAAAAACACAGTAACGTTTGTATACAATCAAATATTTTTTTTACCTTCTGTTCTGTATCAACTCATAATTTCATTTATCAAATTCAATGTATAAAACATATTTTGTTTCAAAACAGAATGGGGGAACAACCCTGGCGTAATGTTGAGAAGACAAACGTTGCAAGATCGTCTAAACAATGCAAAGAAACAGAAAGAGATTCAAAAGGTGATTTTCGAGAGATGTAATGTAACACATGTATGATATGTATGTAAAAAGAATTTTATTACCGTATTCAGGAGACTTTTGGTCCTTCCGAGCTGAAATAATATCTTCATCTTGGTAAACAAGAGTATATCGCTCGCCTACTTTTAGCGTACTGCATTTTTAGCGTACTGCATTCAAATGAATTCTAAATTTTCTCTCATTAGATTAGGCTTAAATTTCTAAAACTAAGAGATATCGCCCTCATTGCATAGCTCTGTCCTTTTCTAGGGTTTCAGTATGTTTTCGGTCATGTTTAAATTCAAGCTCCTTGCGCCTACCCCCCAAGGATTATTTTGGCTATTATTTTTCACTTAAATACGCTTCTGAATACATCCTTCAAATCTTTGTAGCCGCTCATATTTGGCAAGAGGACAGTAAAGCCCCCTTCACACATTCACGGATCGGGCCACGGATAGCTACAGATCGAGAAAAATTTTACATTCGTAGCTATCCGTAGCAATCCGTAGCTCGATCTGGCACTAGTCGTGACAAGTCGTAGCTATCCTTGTCAATCCGAAGCTATCCGGAGAAATGTGTCGTAGCGGAGTCGTAGGGGAGTCTTAGCAACCCGTTGTAGAATCGTAGGTATCCGTAGGGAAGTCGTAGCAATTTGTAGCGCATACATAGCAATCCGGGACCATTTTTGTGACAAAAATAGCAATACGACTCTCCTACGAATTGCTACGAATCTCCTACGGGTTGCTACGGATAGTCATGGGTTGTATCTTAAGCCCCATTCACATTTTCACGGATCGAGCCACGGATAGCTACAGATCGAGAAAATTTTTACATCCATAGCTATCTGTAGCTATCCGTCCGACTCTCCTACGGATTGCTTCCGTAGCTGGCACTAGTCGTGAAAAGTCGTATATATTCATGGCAATCCGAAGCTTTCCGGGATGAGACAGAATTTTTTTGAACATATTCAAAATTTTCTACGACTCCGCTACGGATAAATCTGTCGTAGGGGAGTCTAAGCAACCCATAGTGTAGTCGTAGCTATCTGTAGTGGAGTCGTAGCGCATCCGCAGCAATTCGGGACCATTTTTGTGATAAAACATAGCCGTACGACTCTCCTACGGATTGCTACGGATATTCACGGATTGTGTCTTATGTTAACTTCAAATCTATCGGTATTCTGTTCGTTTTTCGGTCAAAATATGAGTAAATATTTCAACTATTCAATTCCAGTGAGTTAAAGAAGATCCTGACGATAATCGCAATAGCACTCACAATCGAGCACAAAATTGAGCATCGACGGACCCCTAGCAAGCCAGAGGTGGGACCAGGTGCCCGGGAGGAGTAAGCATCCCCTGTTGGCTAGCCGCACCCGCCGTCGATGTCTAAGCACGAAAATGGTAATGATATAAAGGCATGTATAAAACCTCAATACTGTTATAAAGCAAGTGAGACCGTCTCATTTTGAAAATATATGGTGTTTTAGTAACTAATTATGGTTGGAAAATGCATAGGAAATTCAAGCCAGTCCTGTCAATCCGAACTCGAGTCGTGGTAATCCTTTGCAATCTGTATCCATCCGAACGCGTGTCGAAGCAATCCGTAGCAATGTTGGGACGATATCCGTAGCAATTCGTATGTAGTTATCCGTACTCGATTCGTATCAACCCGTAGCAATCCATACTGGAGTCGTAGGTTCATGGTTCATCGAACATTTTGCGTCCCGACTCGCCACAGATAGATCTTTTTTTGAGTAGTAGCGGAGTCGTGGCACGGTCCGTGGAAGTGTAATTCGGGCTTTATATAACTTCAAATCTATTAGTATTCTGTGATTTGGAGTTGTTACTTCAACTATTCAATTTGAGGTAATGATATACAGGCATGTATAAAACCTCAATGTTGTTATAAAACAAGTGAGACCGTTTCAATTTGAAAATATTGGATGTTTTAGTAAATAATTATGGTTTAAAAATACATAGGAAATTCAATCCAGTCCTACCAATCCGTACTGAAGTGGTAGCTATCATTGTGCGAATCGTGGCTCTCCGTACTGGAGTCGTGGTAGTCCTTAGCAATCCGTACCTATCCGCACATGTTTCGAAGCAATCCGTATTTATCCGCATGCGTGTCTTAGCAATTCGTAGCAATGTCGGGACGATACCCGTAGCAATCCTTAGCTATATGTAGCAATCCATAGCTATTCGTAGCTATCCGTACTAGATTCGTATCAACTCGTAGCAATCCGTACTGAAGTAATAGGTTCATGGTTCATTGAACATTTTGCGTCTCGATTCGCCCCTGAAAGATCCATTTTGCAGTCGTGGCGCAAGGAAAATTCATTTTTGCTCTATTCAACCTGTTCGACATTAAGTACCACCGACGAGGATTTAATATCCGAAACAAATGTCAAGAACAATAAAATTGGTACTACAGAACATACATTTCAATACTGACAATTAAAGATAATAAAAGCAAGCGTCACACTTGGCATTTCAAAATGATGCGTACATTAGGTACGGATAATAAGTACAGTTATCTCTACCAAAAATCTAATTAGCCATAGATATTAATTTCAAGCAATTATCAAGCATTTGTATCAATCTTTAATTTCATTAAGGCGGCCGAACAGATACATGAAGAAAAGATAAAGAATCTGATAAAAGTAGCGAAGGACCTTCATCAAGATGGAAAAGAAAGTATGCAGAGCAAGGCGGTGGAGGTCAGGTTTATTACTCTGTCGCGTCTCGTTACCGACAAAGCTGAGAAGGATGCCCTGAATTCAGGGAGAAAGGATCTATTTGACCAGGCGAAGAACATCAAACAGCAATTAATTGGTGTCATTGAGAGGGGAAGATACCAATACAACCATGAAATGTTCATTTCAAAAATCATCGCCCTGATGCAGCAGGCACACGCAATAAGTAATCAGTCTTAGTCAAGAAGAGATAGAATAAAAATGTGCTAAAATGCTTGTTAGGATACTTCCTATCAGGAAGTCTCCTTATGTTGCGACAAACAAACAAACAAATCCATACGACTCAAAATATAGTGCTTTTTCTAATTTAGGAATTTGCTGTCTGACACATGCAAGATCAAGATTATCCTCCTTCTTGAAAAAAGTTTCAATTGCATATAAAGTAAATGCATCACTAAAAAATCAACTATTCATTTCTTGCTTTCACTGCTCGCCAGTGGCGTAGTAATACATGTATAGTACTTCTTTTAACTTTAACAATGTAAGAGTTGTCTTCCCTATGTACATGATGTATATACCGAAGAGAAACGAAAGTAGAAACGAAGCATGATCTTGTTGAAAGAAATAGGAAATTCTGGTAATTAAAATGAGAATTTTTGGAAATAACCAGTGATAATAAACTTAAAGTTACGCTGGAACTACATGTCACCGCTCTTTTATCATATATATTGTAGATTGTAAGTAATTTTAAACATGCATGCATGGTCTTAACGTCTTTCTAGTTTCTATTTTAAACATGCATGCATGGTCTTAACGTCTTTCTAGTTTCCAAATGGGTTAATTTTAAGACTCTGCTCCGGGTTTAAGTCGTCAGAATAAAATTTAAAGTATACCACTTATAGTAAATATAAACAGTTTATAGATTATGCTGTTCATAGAACACGATGAGCTCAGAAATGAAAAGTATTAGCTTCACATGCATATGCATCCTATGTATAAAAAATCATCATCAATTCATCATTACATAAACAATAGAATTTTTCAACATTCATCAGTGCTGACTATAAATTTTGAATAGAAGTATCGTTCAGGACCTTCAGTCCTTTGATTATTTTTTCAATAGCCTTAGACTTTCAATCTTATGTGTCCTCCACTCTTTTTAATGTACATGTAACTCATGTTGAATACCTTTAATAAAATTTTTAATAATTTGGATGATCTGATCTTACGCAGAGCACGAACGCAATTTATGAACAATTCATGCTTGCATAACTATGAATACTTTTACACTGCATATACGTTTACGTCTCTCGTTGGATACCTCTGCGCAAGTAGTCCGGATAACCCGTGTACCACATATAGTAAAACAGTGAATGACCAGACAAGGTAGGCTTTAAATGCATATAGATGATAACGTCTTCAAATTCAATAGCATCATTTAAGAACTGATAGATTTACAATGTGGACCATACATGCACGTTTGGGGTAATTAACCCTCATCAGTGATCCTCAATCTAAACAATGTTATATGACCAAACAGTGTGAAAGTTCCATCAAAAATTTATCTAAAAATGTAGCTCAAATGTTGATCGAACTTGGCTACATGTGCCCTCGGGGAATAATATGCCTTAATTTGTTGTATATCGTGTCTGAGTGAAAACTCTATGTTTCGGGTTTTTTGTTTTATTTTGTCGGAATATTTTCGTCATCTTTGATGCAGTATGATCATTGTGTGTTCCTATACTTATGATATTATAGTAGCAAGCCCTGACTATTCCCTTAGCGGTGTATGATTTAACTCTTGAAAAGCTATATAAATGTCATATTAGTAGCGAGGTTGAGATTTTCTTCGTGTAACGTGTATGGGTAAATCTAGTGTACAAGTTAAGCTACAGAACTGCTCGTTACTTTTGTTGAAATTTCCTTTCCAAAACCACTTCGCGTACTTGTACATGTTGTATAAACCTACTGAACTTAAAAGAAGAGAGCGATCTCCAAGCAGACCCGGTTGTAGCACCAACAGCAAAACACAAAAAAACCCATGCGACAACATAGAGAAGACGAGCACAGCAAGATACGAAAAGGAGGCGTACAGCACAGAGACATTAAACACAAAGGACTACATGTAAAACAACAAGACCGATGCGTATCCGGTGCCGAGTTAGGACGGTCATCTGTTACGTAAGTAGGAAATGGTGTGGTTTTCCAAATTACGTGCGCACAATCCACCCCTTTTCCGGTTACCAAAAGAACATGTCAAATTCAAAATGGACGTTCATTTCGGTACAAGAAACTCGAAAGCATTCTGAATTGATTGACTAATTCTTTATACAACAAGCTTATGATAACCGTGTTGTTGTTGTTTTTTGTTTTTGTTTTTTTTTTTTTTTGTCATGCACGAGAGCTGATTAATATATTATGAGCCTCGGTTTTCTGGGATGCAGAAGGTATTCTGCTGATTGATTATCCCCAAAAAAGTAACAACCAATCAATGACACATACCATGCTTCACTTTGGACACAGTTACGCGAAAATATTAAACTTAGTCGCCGCGGAAAGCTCACTAGTTAAAGGTATTTTGTTCCATTAGAACAATGCTCCTGTTTACAAGTCTGTCACTACCATGGCTGCCAATCATAATTGTTGCTTCAATGTGATTGAGCATTCGCCTTGTTCACCTGATCTTGCTCCATTTTTATTTATTCCCAAAACTGAAAGCAGCTATATTTGGCACCCACCTCAGTCCGATGATGACGTCATACTTGCAGTGGATGGTTTTCTGACCAGTCAAGATAGGGAGTTCTTTAAAAGTGGTATTTAGGCCCTTAAATATATCTGGTAAAAGTGTATAGATACCGAAGGGGATTATGTAGAAAAATAATGCAAAATGTCTGATAAAATTCAAATAGTTCAATACGAGGCTCACAGCATATCAATCAGCCCTTGTATTTTCCCTTATCACATGCATCAATCAAATTATCACCAAGCCGCGTATTCTTGTAAATGGAAACGATTTATCGTGTTGTTTAAAAGAACAGAATACCTTTGAAAGGAACAATGGAGTGTGCAATATTCTGAAACTGGGCAAATGGTTCTTTAATCATAGTTTCAAATATTATATAATGTTAACCTTCGCATAAATAGGACGAAAGGAGAAATCGATCACTTCAATCCAAAATGAATGTTCGTGTCCTCTGAATTTTCTGGATATGATCTGTTTTTTATCTTTTGACAAAATGTTGTTTTACGGTCAGAAGATGCCAGCACAACTGGTTCTGCGGTTTTCATTTTATATCATTTTTATATACATTGTATATTCATTATTTATTTGTCGTTTCTCTACTTGATTTCGAGCATTAGTAATGAGGCATAACATAGACATGCGCATATGGTGCACTATCATTAATGTAAATAGGATAAATTTCGATTTTGACAATAGATATACTTTTATGCCTCGTTTATAAAACGATGTAAATTGAATGTAGTTTAGAATTATCACTTGTAACATTAAATCCAACTGACAGTGCCAAAAAATCTTGAAGTCGATAGAACTTATAATGAAAATTATTTTGCTATGTAAATTACATTTGAAATTGTTTTATTCTGTGAAACGTGCCGCTCCAATCTACATTAAAGAGGAAAGCAGCTTGTGTTTAATACCTCTTGTAATTGTGTGATACTTCATCGAATCATATGACATAATCAATATTCGGATCATTAAAGGTAAATTATTCTTAATGCTGTGTATGCTGTACATATGTTTTATACACCACAGACATGTAATCAATACACAGACCAAGATATTTTAGTATATAACACTGAACATAGACACGGTGGCGTATCATATGATACACAAATGATATGTTCCATGGGAATCCCCTTTGATTAAACCAAGTAAATACTGTCTAAATCTACTTTGTATGAATTTATTTTAGGCCTATCATATTGTCATTATTATTAATTATATGATGGTAATTTATTCTGGTCAAGAGTAGACGTATATTTGGAGAACACTTTAACAGAAAATTTTGTATCTGTCCGTGCACCATATCATAAAATGTGGCGAGCATGGAGAAATTTCTGTTTAAGTGTTCTCCGAATACACGTCTATTCTTGTCCAGAATAGACAACCACCATATCATTGATGATAATGGCCATATGATAGGCCTAAAGTAAAATCATATAAAGAAGATTTAAACACTTGGTTTAATCAAACGGGATTCCCGTGGAACATATCATTTGCGTATCATGTGATACGCCACAGTGATAGAGTAGTATAATATGTCGACCGACCCGTGGTCTTAGTGGGGCTCGATCCAGCAACCTTTCAGTTACTGACCCGATGACCTTACTACTTGACCACGGCGCCTACTATGCTGGTAATGTTATATGTATTGACCGTTGATTCGTTCAAATGGTTAATTCAAATGTAATTTTCACGTGGTGGAGGTTTTTGTTTGTTTGCTTTGGTTTATGGTCATTATCCATATTCGTCATTAGTACGAAGCAGATCTGTAACTCACGGTTGTTTCCTTGTTTTTCTTGGTCACGACGATAAATTTCATGTAGGTGATCCTTTAAGTTTAGAATATTAGTTAGTTTAATTTTATTTCATTTCGAAATAAGCATGAAAAGGATTTGGCAAAAGTTGTCACAACATATAACATACAATCACACTTGGAACGACAAATAAATATACATAGAGCAAAATCACTGAACAACAAAGGAGTACTTAGAGAAAATACAGAACGAAGAGGGAAAGTATCACAATACAAAATCAAGTTGAATATGTACACAGTGTAAATAAGGATGATAAAAATGGAGTTAGTGAAATTCATGGTATATAATGTTGATTATTGATGGATAAAACTTCATCGATGTACCTATATGTAGACCTGAACTGAAATGCGAGGTGCTTCCGACGGGTGGAGAGCAGGGTCTTATTAAACTCAGCTTTGCTTGAATATAAGAAAATGTCCGAAAGAAGTGGGGCGCAATCGGTCTCCATTGGGATGCCAACTATTTTCTAGAATATGGTCCGTCCAAATACCAGAAATAAAACTTGCTAATCAAATACTCAAGCATCCAGATGATATCGTCTATCGTCATACTTTTGTATATTCTAGTAGTTTTCATCTAAGTTATTTTCAGTAAGGCAGTAAGTCTATGTACATCTTAACATTTTTGGAACCAGAAGTGAAAATAAAAATGTCAAGTAATTACAAAAAGAAAATCGAAAGGCATGACTTACAATGACACTTAATTTTCGACACAAAATACATGTAGCTGGAATTATGACATTCAGCAGTATCTGAATTGCATAAATTATCAACAATATCGGTATTCGCACATGTATTTCGCTCCTAACCATCCTCCATAACTGAACTTATGATAGTATCCCAGAAAACATCAGAATCGTCCATGTCTTCTGGAACTTCTAAGTAAGACCTAGATTTCAGGAACGTCATTATGTCTGCTGGCACTCGATCTGCATGAATACTTCCGAGCATTAGGATAATAAGAGAGTTCTGATCACCACGTCTGTAGATCTTTTCCAAATTTGCCATCTTAAACTCGTATATGCACCACTCAGACGCGAGGAAATTATCTGTCAAAACACATATTGTTCTTCTGCTACAATTTACTGCATTTACAATGTTTTCAGCAACATCAGTTCCGGCTATGAATTGCTCGTAATGATAGCATAATTTTGCTGACGGATACTTGCTTTGAACTTTGGATTTCAACAATCTATGGGCAAATGTGGCATCCTCATCGGCAAAACTTATAAAGGCGTCGAATTCGTAACATTTCGTTTGTCTTCCATCATGATCCTTAAGTAAGAAATATCCCCGTAGACTCCGGCGAGTCATGTAGTATATGTATCTCAATTTCCATCGATATCGGTACAAAATTCCCGATATGACAATAATTATAAAAGCAAAGATTACAAACCCACTTATGATGAAAATCGTGCTTTTTGAAGAGCATTTTAACTTAAGATCTAATATTATCTTAGATATATCACGAAAACTTCTTTTTGTCGAATCTGCAAAGGAACACGTGTAGTTTTCAAACTTTGTCAATGTTATTCTGCTATTTATTGCCTGCTTCCTTTGCATCCATTGTAAAAATTCGAGAGTCTCACATGCGCATAAAAAATCGTTCCAGGTCAAGTTTATAGATAATGGAATTCCTTCGCTCAGCTTGTCTAATTCATGCATATTTAAATCAGAAAAAGCTCGAATCCTGTTGTTGGAAAGGTCTAAAGATGATAGTTGAGTCAAACCACGAAACGTGAAGCGTACATTTTTTAGTTCAGTGTCACTTAAATCTAATACTTGAAGTCTTGAAAGCCCTTCAAACATTTCATAATGAATTTTATTCAGTTTGTTATTTGATAATTTTAGAATTTCCAAAAATTGTTGACGATGTAATAGTCTAACGGATCTTTCGGTAGAAAAAAAGTGACCAAGTAAATTATATGACAAATCTAGTATGGTCAAATTGCTTGTTGTAAAAAATAAATCATCAATTTCCCTTATGAAGTTGTAAGAAAAATCGGCTTCTTCAAGTTTCCCAGAATAATCAGTTCCTCTAAGAAACTGTAGAAAATTATGGCGTGAAACCGTTCTTTTCAAAGAGTTGTATTTCAAAATTAGGTTATTCCATTTATCAGGCAAATATACGATGAAATTATTCCTGATCATGGTCTCTAATTTTGGCGGCATATACATGATAACTATGTTGTCAAGTAATGCGGTATTCTCGATCTTATTCATTTCCGGGCAGGGTAAAAGTCCTTTAGGGATTAGATATTCGTCGACTGTTTCATCCTTAGAATCATCACACATTATCCAAGGATCTCTAAAAGGACTAGAAATAGCGTACATATCGCTTAAATTGACATATCGAATGCTTTCGAGGGAACTAAATTCCATGAAGTAAGGTCCAAAGCGTAATCTGTTGAATCCAGCCGACATTTTTACTAAAGATTTTGGTAGACTACGAAGCGTAAATTGCTCGACCATATCTATTCTATTCTTGGCCATCTCTATTTCTTTGAGCGAACTTTTTTGCAATCGACACAAATGTTCATATCTAAGAGTTATTCCAGCACCATTCGGACATTGGATCGCGTTAAATTTTAATATTTCTATACTTGAACCACTTAAATCATTGGTCAAGTTTGGTAGAACATTTAGAGTCAGTGCCTTGTTCCATGAAATATCAAGATATTCAAGATTTTTCTGTTTCTCTAACGCACCAAGTTCAATATAGTGTAGATTACAGGAATTAATATCTAAATGCTTAAGAAGAATCGGCAATTTGATATTTCCTGCTATCTTTGTCAATTTTTCATTTCCGCTCATATCAACAACAACAACATTTTCATCGAATAAAGGAATATCTGTTAGATCCTTTCGAGAGCAATCTGCTTTGTAGTAACCATCATGCAGTCTTGTACACGTACATTGCTTGTTACTACTACAATGTTCAGAATTTGTCGTTTCAAGAAAGGGAAATTCGAGTATGAACAAGATGAAGCACAAACTGTGAATAAAAGATAGAAGTACCTGTTAATTACATAAAAAATTCATATATATCAATAAAAAAAAATGCAATGATCGCTGTGCGATATAAGTCCCCTACCGGCGGCATAAATTTATGACTTGCATCTCTGTTCATCAGTTCATCTTCTGGAACAACAGCCAAGAAAAGTCTGGGAAACTGAATTCACGAAATTTGCTAAGTCCAATGGCCATAACTCTTGTGAAAATTAGTCAGTCTAAATTAAACTCAAATCTGCATCACACTATAATGTATTCACATACAAAAAATCAGCTCATTATCTGCAATAACAGGCATGAAAAAGTCCGGGAAACTAAACATTTCATGAAATTTGCTAAGTCCAAGGGCCATAACTCTTGTAAAAATAGGCCAATGGAAACCAAACTCAAACTTGGTCTGTATCACACTGAGATGTCTTCATTTACCAAAAATCAGTGCATCATTTGCAATAGAACCAAAGAAAAGTCTGGAAAATGAAATTTTCATAAAATTTGCTAAGTCCAAGGGCCATAACTCTTTTAAAAATAGATGAATCTAAAGCAAACTCAAACTTGATCTGTATCACATTGAGATATATCCACATACCAAAAATGAGTTCAATATATGCAACAGCAGCGGAAAAAAGTCCGGAAAACTGAGATTTTCATAAAATTTGCTAAGTCCAAGGGCAATAACTCTTGTAAAATTAGGTCAATCGAAAGCAAACTCAAACTTGATCTGTATCACATTGAGATATATCCACATACCAAAAATGAGTTCAATATATGCAACAGCAGCGGAAAAAAGTCCGGAAAACTGAGATTTTCATAAAATTTGCTAAGTCCAAGGGCAATAACTCTTGTAAAATTAGGTCAATCAAAAGCAAACTCAAACTTGATCTGTATCACATTGAGATATATCCACATACCAAAAATGAGTTCAATATATGCAACAGCAGCGGAAAAAAGTCCGGAAAACTGAGATTTTCATAAAATTTGCTAAGTCCAAGGGCAATAACTCTTGTAAAATTAGGTCAATCAAAAGCAAACTCAAACTTGATCTGTATCACATTGAGATATATCCACATACCAAAAATGAGTTCAATATATGCAACAACAGCGAAAAAAGGCCGGAAAACTGAAACTTTCATAAAATTTGCTAAGTCCAAGGGCCATAACTCTTGTAAAATTAGGTCAATCGAAAGCAAACTCAAACTTGATCTGTATCACATTGAGATATATCCACATACCAAAAATGAGTTCCATATATGCAACAACAGCGAAAAAAAGTCCGGAAAACTGAAAATGGGACAGACGGACAGACGGACAGACGGACAGACGGACGGACAGACAGACAGACCGAGAGGAAACTAAGAGTCCCCTTCGGCGTTGCCGGTAGGGGACTAAAAACGAAAAATTCTATAGAAAATTTCACTTCTCGAAAAAATCCTTACTTTAACAAATACAAAAATGCATAAATCAAATATCATAGTGTTCATTGTTTTTCAGTCTCAAAAAGACTGCTAATAATAAGCTTTTTTTTCCTGCCGCGTGTTAAGATATCCGATGTACAATAGGGCATTTCCCAGGCCTGGTAAGGTACTATAAACTATATATTTTCTGAAAGCTTATAATGCCCACTGCTCAGAAATGATAATTTTGGGGCCAGGAGAACAAAGGGGAATAACTGAAGAAGCATTTAAATTGTCTATTTTCTCTATGTAAAATATGCAAAATAATAAAGTTGTGCAAGAGTTTTTTCCCTTTGATTTTTAAGACCTGGGAGTCTTATATATGTACTCAGGGCATCATGACCTTTCAGAAAATATATAGTTCATAGTACCTTACCGGGAATAAATTTTACCATACTTTACAATGGAGATGATTAAAACGCTATGTAAAATGACTCTATTGTACAACGGATACCTTAAAGAAACTTCATTCAGTTAAGAATATTCATGTCATTTTTATAGGTAATATTACTTAGCTGAAAATTGATTGCTTAAAATCGATATCTTGCTTAAGGTGATCCTTCATTATATACAACAACTTTGTGTCTTGGAAGATCTACAAAAGTTGAAGGTTGTGGTTACGTTATCCGGATTATCAAACAATTGCATCTGTTTATAGCAGATATTCCTCCAACGTCTGCTATGGGGAGGATGCTATTTATTCATATTCAATATGTATTCATGTAACTGAACATCTAAGATATTTCCTATTCACATGGTAGTAAAGGAGCCCCAACGAATTGGTAGGAATTATGTAGTTTGTGCATCGGTTTTTGTCTTTCAATCGATAGACAGACAAATTATTACAGTCATTTCTTATTATTTAATTAAAATACTATCAAATTATCTAGTTTCTTTTACAATTGACGTAAGTTAAGCATTGTTGATTTTCAGGTTCAAAACTTGCGATGTTTGAACAAACGTTGCAGCGCTCGACGTTAGTGACGTCATAATAGGCGACATTGTCTATACAGCTATTTGCTATTTTCGAAAACCCGAGTTACTTCCCATTTGAGACGGTATCTGACGTAGACTGATTATGACGTCATCAAATTCTAAGGAAACAGTCCTAAAAGTCTGGGAGATGACGGTATAAAATCGACGTTACCATGCCATTATCACGACGTCACAATGATATTACGCCAGATACCGTCTGTAAGGGGGAAAAACTCCGCAAAGACTCAATATCATTTAGATAAAATTTCACTCTGTATGCTTCTATAGGCGTTATACAGACACTACGGAAATAATAAAATTACTATCTAATACAAACCTAAGCAATTACATACGAGGGTTGTCCGAAAAGGTCGCGGACTTGTCTGCTTTTAAAAGACTGGGCGAAAATCATATACCGAATCTGGTATCAAATAAAGTGTTTACCATTTCACTTATAATTAGACACATTTATAACTCAATTATTACATAAATATTACCACTATATTAACTTTAAATACATAATAGGGGGGGGGGTCCATGGACCACCATCATTTTCAGTAATAAATGCTTCTCATAGTTTTCACATTTAGCTCTTGAAAATCAAATAAAACATGTCAAGATCTTATATTGCTTTATAATAAGGTACCTTTGATACGCGGCGTTTGTGCAGTATTTATCTCGATATATTCCATAAGTACGGAGAAACAAAAGAAAATGTAAAGGCCGCATGTCCGATCTTTCATTGAAAAACGTGGCGTTAAGCGTACGGACGGAGCAATGCGCAATGACACAATATTGTGATGCCCTAAGAAAGATACCTTTAAATACAATAAAGATGCTTGAACAGTATATGGCTTCTTTATGTACCACGAACACTTCTTTACAAATTGCGCAGATCATTTTTGGAAGGTTAGAACAGCTCTGATGATTGAAAAGACGGTGGAAATACATGCAATAGTAATTGGTAGTGACGGAATGAAGCTGCAAATGATAGAGGTAGAGCTTCAGTCCAGAAAATCGACTGCTAGGGGGTAGTATCGATCTATAAACATGGCAAAATTTGCACATATAAAAGTTTTAACTGAAGCTTTTAAAATAAGTCAGTTATTTTTTGGCCAGTGCATATGGTCCATAGAGTAGTGACAGATAACGTACGAATTACTCTTTAACGTGTTTAAACGCGTTTTTCGTTATGGTGAGTTCGCGATTGCTCCGTGTGGTAATACCATCTTTCAATCTTACCCTAGAAAATTGCTTTCACATATCGAAAGAAGAGAGTACCAATTTTCGTTAATTACTCTTTAAGATGCATAGTCTTATTGCTCATTAGACCACTTTTTTTAGAATAATAGACGCATTTGTCCCATTGGATGAATGTGCGAATAAAATCTTATGTAAACGAATGTTCAGAAATACAACGCATGACTTAACTGTTTTCACTCGGCCAAAGTTAAATTTTCTTACCGTAGTTAGGACCGACAACTCCCCTCTTCATTATAATATTGTCTTATTGGACATGTTCTCCTTTTTTATTCGTATGAATAAATACAGACCTTCGTCACATGATGTACTTCATAACTTTCATGCAGCAATATATGACACTTACAAATAATGATTCTCTATGTTCTCTCCAAACATGATAATAAATTTACAGCCTCATCAAACTTAGAAAAACATAGATAGCTCAAAACGTCTTTCCAACAT
This sequence comes from Pinctada fucata, assembly GCA_028142955.1. Classification (NCBI taxonomy): domain Eukaryota; kingdom Metazoa; phylum Mollusca; class Bivalvia; order Pterioida; family Pteriidae; genus Pinctada; species Pinctada fucata. Next base: position 15,402,631 of record AP027113.1, on the reverse strand, counting down.
TGTATTCTACTCTGTGAATCCTGAAAGATACAATTAATAGAAATAAATAATTACCCTGTCATTGTGAAAATAATACTCTAATTGAAATCATCACACAAAACATATTTAAGCAAAAATACGGATAGGTTTCATTTGCTACTTGCGTGACAGATGGCCGTCCAAAGTCGGCACCGGTTACCCATTGGTCTCGTCGGTTTATGTGTAGTCTTTTGTGTTTGATGTTTACATGTCGTGTGTCTCTTTTCCGTCTCGTGCTGTACTCGTCTTTTGTGTTTTTGCATCGGGTGTTTTGGTGTTTTACTGTTGATGCTGCAACGGGGTCTTGTTGGAGATCTCCTCCCTTCTTTTTAACCTAAAATCTATTTTCTGTTCGAGCATAACTTCTTCGATCGCTACGGGGATCTTATAAAAGCAGCAGATCCCTCGTTCCAGAATTTTATCTTTTGCTGTGTATGTCTTCTCTGTGTTTTCTCTTTGTGTGTTTTTTGACAGTAAGTGTTTTGAATATTTTCCCTGACATGTTCGCCATAGCACTTTCTATATAGATATAACCTCGGACAGCGCAATGCATGTATTTTATATATTGTTTTTATTTTCGTGCATGAACATCGACGGCGAGTGCGGCTAGTCAACAGGGGATGCTTACTCCTCCCGGGCACCTGATCCCACCTCTAGCTTGCTGGAGGTCCGTCGATGCTCAATTTGGTGCTCTATTGTGAGTGCTGTTGAGATTGTCGTCAGGATCTTCTTTAACTCATTGACGTTTTGCAGTTGGTGCTGCAAGAGGGTCTTGTTGGAGATCCCCTCCTTTCCATTATTTTTTATTCTTATATTTTATATATATATTATAAAAAAGGAAAATAACTCCCATCTGATCTACCAAAGAGATCCCAAATTTCGTTTTGGTGGCCTTATGAAAATGTTTACTACAATTTAGAATTACAAGTAAAGACACTACTTTGATCTGTGTACATACATTCTTCATAAACAAAATCCAGTAAGTTAGATAAATCATATTCAAATACTTGAAATGTACAGATAGTTTTATATCTTACGTGCAAACATAAGTAGATGCTTCCTATCACACAGAATATAAAGGAAATTCTCTAATTTTGTTTATCGTATTAATGCCTTTTAATTTGTAGTTTGAGGAAACTTTTGAGGGGATTTTCATAACGAAACATTTGAGAAGAATGCAACCATGACCTTTCATGCTTCAGATTGTTCAAAACTCTATGTTTTAATCTACAGACGTAGTTTTTGTAGATGATACTAGGTATTTGTACATTTTAACATAACCATCTGCAAGGTAATTCTTAACACAGGAAATTTAAAACGGAAAAAAGCATTTTGATAGCTATCTTAAGTTAGTTATCAAGATGCTTTTTTCCGTTTTAAATTTCCTGTGTTAAGAAGTACCTTTTAGAGGGTTATGTTCAAATGTACAAATACCTAGTATCATCTCTTTTTATTTCATTATTTTCTCAACAGCACAAAGATAAAAACAAATCTTCCTGTTTGCGTGGTAAATTGTGTTTGAAAAGGTTATTCTTAAGCAACACTACTTGGGTAATTTTTCATCCCGTCTTGTCTTCAATATTCCGGGTTTTCCCTGAATTGTAGGTTTTCAAATTCAAAAGTTCGCAAAAAAGAAAAAAAAACAAAAATTTGCCTGATGAAAAAAGTCACATTTATACCTTCTATTGACACAGAAGATCACAAATCAGTCGTCACGTACCAACTCTATAACAAAAATGACCAGTCCTATACTAAAAATGTCGAAAGGGTGTTTGATGTCGTGAACGCAGAATACAGAAATAGAAATAATTTACCCCTTTTACATCAAGATTTCACTTTCTTTTAAAACATATTTAGAAAAAATGTGGAGCATTTTGTCTGTGAATCTAATGTCCCGTATACAAATATACCTCTTTTGAGTAATTCATGACTGGCCTTATCAAGACAGCGGTGAGGTTTTATCCGGTTCCTATTATCTCTCCATCCGCCCGACGATTACACAATCTTTTACCTGGGAAATTAATCTTGGCTTTCGATTTTCGCAGTGCAAATTAACAAATTACCAAGACACTTATCAAAGTTTTAACTTTCATATGATTGGTAAAGACTTTCTGTAAAATGTACCTCAGCGTCATTTGAAATTCGGACTTATACATCCAACAGAGTATATTATGTAGGGAATTTAACAACATGCCTTTTATGGTGACATAAATAAAAAGAATTTAAAATATCAAAGGTCTAAAGAACAATGCGTCAGTATTTTTGATTGTCATTCATATCAGGATTATATCTTGATATCACCAGACTGAAACTATGTCTGGAACATGAACAGCCTTGTGTCATTGAATCTTTAAGTAGAGCACTCTGACTGACTGTGAAGACGGGACACCATGACAAACCCTGTCCGAACCTCAGAAAAAAGACCCTGATAACCTGTCCTCTTTAAATGTCGGTCGGACTCCTCGAGGGGGGATTACATGTTTGAGCTCGTCCAGCCAGCAAAACCACATTCTCTTTTCCGTATGCCCTGAGTTTTTATATTAATTTGCATATTAATCTGACTGTTAATGGGACCCATGCGTATTTCTGTTTTACAATGAAAGCTTATTATACAATAACAAATATGGATAATAACCTATATGCAGCACAAAATCGATAATTGAGAAAATCATTAACCGAAGGCGAACAAAATCAGGATCAAACAGGAACCAAAGCAAACAAACAAAAACCTCCAACACATGAAAAGAAGTGAACTCCTAATATGGGAGTGACACCAGGTGCCTAGGGAGAGTCAGCATCTCCTGCTTTCATGCATCACCCGTCGCTTCAATTCGATAGAATTGTCACATCCTGTTACTTTCATTTTGGATGATACAAAACAATTGTACATAATTATTTTTTAAGAACCCTTAGTAACTGGAAATGTTGGAATATGGTGATAATGTAATCCGGTTAACCACATTATTTGTTATTTGGCAGATTACCGTCTGAAGCGGACATCGCTGTGTCGTCTTATGTGAATGGTGTTGTGATATCGTTTTTCCTTTTGCTCTCTTGCTGAGCCTGTCTACTCTGTGTTTCGGCATAGGTTTTTTTTCACTGTTGTGCTTAGGATGCTGTAACCGAGTCTTGTCTGTAACCGAGGAGTGTGTAACCGAGGTGTGTGTAACCGAGTCTTGAGCTGTAACCGAGTCTTGTTGGGAATCGCCTCCTTTCATGAAGTCAGTGTTAGACCTTCATTATTGACATCTATATTTTTTCTTACCTTTTTGTGATGCAAAAATGTTTCAAGTAGTATCTTTGACCTAGGGAATTTACAAAAATGAGCACAGGATTAATGTTGGCATAATCTTTTAAATGTAAGTGGTTGGGCTTTTATATTTTATAGTTTTGATTCCCCATGATTGAATTATGTAATGATATCAAAATTTATTTTAACTTGTGATATCGACCATGAAAACGACTTACTATTGGTTTGATAATTTCCGCATAAGTGAACTTTGTCAGGAGATCTTTCTGTGAAAACGTGTAAGCCCTTTTACGTATGATTGTATTTACTGAATGTACTGATATTATCTTAGTTTGATTGGACAGCACGAAGTTCCTTGAACACCTAAATGCTTCTGATCTGCTCATTAAATCCCCCCCCCCCTTGCTTTTCATGTCCTGCATGTGTCGTTATCTTATTGTGAGGAGGCTATGATACGTAACAATTGTCACCGCTGAGTGACCAAAAGGGTCGGTGTGTTTGGCCCTTTCTCAATTTGAAATCAAATATAATAATTTCCTCTTTCGGAAATTTGCAATTTCATCCTAAAATATCATCGAAATTAAAGGAGGTAAACAACGTAGCACCATTCCTCCTCTGCTATTTTGAACATAGATTTTATTTGGATATGCTACTGAATCGACCCTACAGGAAATTTAGAGCCGCGCTCTCTCTGTAACGTAAATGTACAATTTTAAATCTCAAAAATTAAACCAGAGGTCGCTAGTGAAATGAATTTTTGGTGACGTTTGAAAGCACTTTGGCAGGAAGTATCACTGATGCGAATTTAATATTCGAAGCACATGTCTGGTGCATGAAAATTAGTTTGAATTTTCCTCAAGAAGGTTAAGAGTTGGAACACTTCCGTATTATTGTTTTCATGGTCGGGATCATGGCACAATTTGCTGCTGACTTGGCATATAGCTATTTTGTGTCAGCGGCTGTCTATTGGGTTTATTTTCGTTCATGTATATTTTCATGTGTTAATTGTTTCACCGATGACTTTATTTTTTCTTCCTTGTCCCTTTAGTATGTTTTGTTCTGTTTTCTCCCCTGTGTATTCGTATTTAGGTGTTTAGATGTTTTATTGTGGAGTTTGGAATGGAGGAGGCCTGTTTGATTTCTCCTCTTTTCCTTGCTTCTCTTAACTGAAAGACTTTCAGCTCTACACAAACATATTACAAAGTTCGAACTACTATTATAGAGTACCTCATATCATTTAATGTATCATTCATCAAAGAATGTATTGATATATCATACATATAGCTTAATTCTCAATAAATCTATAAGGAATGATAAATGTTTCTATTGCTAGGTTGATTTAAGAATGACTAAATTGTCACATTATCATTTCTTCCGAATACAAACATAGTTCTTGAAATTCAATGCAGAATATGCATTTTGAGTGCTTCTTACTCACTGTGTAAACCTAAGGTGGAATTCCATTATGGATTGGGATTTTCCAATAAGTCAAAATATTCGTTGATATAAAAGATTTCTCGTCATCAAATGACATGTTGAATTTAAATTGCTCATTCTTCAAAGCGACCAGAAACTATTCGAGTTTAACAAAGGGCATGTTATCAGAGAGTCGTATACATACCTTCCTATGCGTTGAACAGATCCAAACAAGCAAATAACCACATTACATACGGTTATCTGGAATTACGCCCGAAGACTATTATGATAATCGTAGTTCCTGGTATATGAGAAACCTCGCTTGGATAGATTGATTCAATGGGGGATGATGGTCTATTCGTTCGAGTATGATTTCTTCAACATGCTAGAATATATTTTGTAAGGAGCATTTAGTTTGTCAGTACGTAATTCCGTCAAGAATGGCAATGACGAGAATTTGAACTTGACGAATAAATGCAACTACAGTAACTGATGGATGCACCCCGATTACTATAATTTTGATTTTCGGAATGTCTTTGGCCTTTCAGAAATGATTTTTTCATGACCTTGACCTTTAATCCTAATATGATCTTCAAAACTTTTTGTCTGAAAGCTCAGGTTCCTCAAAATAGTTTTTAAACTTCAAACAAATCATCCCCCATAAGTTATATGTACTTAATGCAACCCGCTCTGTTTGGTACACAAGTCCTCATCGATGCAATAAAACTCTTAAAACATGTATTATTTATAAACAGATCTACATTTTTCCTTTAATAAACAAAATTTCATACAATTTTGATTTGGAATAGATTCTTAATGAATTTCTTGATATTTCTGTTTACAAATTTTCTCAAATTTCTAACAACTGGGTCCTGTAGCATCATATCCCAGCCATCTTGCTACGTCTTTCGTTACATTTAGGATATAATATTAAAAGATTTTGGCCTTATTACATTGTTTAGATTGAGGATCACTGACGAGGGTTAAATACCCAAAACGTGCATGTCTGGTCCATGCTGTAAATTTATCTGGTTAAAGTAATGCTAATGAATTTGAAGACGTTAAACATCTAATAGAGGATTAGCTATTTCAGCCTGAAAATGACGTTCACCTTTATGCGCACGTAATCCAGGATAGCCACACCGTCTGCTACTCACGAGGCAGATGGCCGTCCTAAGTCGGCACCGTTTGCCCATTGGTCTCGTTGGTTTATGTGTAGTCATTTGTGTTTTATGTTTTTCTGTGATTTGACGTTCATTGTACTACTGCGTCTCTTTCTGTGCGTGTCATTTTTGTGTTTTACAGTGGGTGTTTTGGGAGGTTGCTGTTGATGCTGCAACTAGGTGTTGTTGGAGATCCCCTCCTTTCTTTTATGAATGACTTAAAGTGACCTTTGTCCTGAAGGGGTTATCCTAGTGACCTGTGCATTGTCTTGCCCGTCCTCTTGGACAATACTTATGTAAGATTTGGTGAGAATCTCTACACGCAGGATGTAGCTATAGGGATCCCTACGGGATACTAATTGTGCACCTCTTGTTTCAGATTCATTTTTATCCACATATGAAAAAGAGTTTATCCAAAATCTTACTATCGACAATCCTGTTTTTGAAAAATATAAAAATGTTTTCGCTTTCACAAACTATTAAACACTTTATGGAAATTTGACAAAATTTTTTGTCTTCTTCTTTTGATATTCGGACCCATACAAGCAACAGAGTACACAGGAAAATGTGAAACGTACGTGTCACATATGTTTAGCTGAAACGTATGTGACACATATGACATTCATATGTTTAACATATGTAAGATAAAGACATATGTATAACATGTGTTGACAGACATATGTTTCACATATGTTAGCCCACATATGTAAAACATTCACATATGTAAATCACCTGTTTTTGTTCACCATATGTGTATCACATGTGAATCATATGTTTTACATATGTGAATGCTAACTCATGATTATCATGTAAAATATTTGAACTATCAAAGTTGAAAAATTTCCAATATAGATATCTGTTCTATGATCCATATGTCAACATTGATATTCACATACGTTTAACATATGTGTTACATATGTTTTACATGTGGTAAATTTGATATGTGTTTTACATATGTGTGCCGCATATATGCCAAGATGCATTGATTACTTTTTTACATTAGATGGTGATGAGATTCACGTTAATTTAACGTAAGAATAACAAGCTTTTGCTTTCCTATATGTATCATGCCTTAGATAAATTTTGAAATGATATTGGAATCTATTTCTCTGTGATACCTTTTACAAAACGGAGTCTACCACTTGCATGGCAAGGGTAGATTGGGAGGCAACCTAGTGTTAAAAAATGAAGAAAGAAATAACTATGTCTGTATTTAAAACTGATGAAAAAAAGCTTTCAACACGATACACATCGATTCAAAACTTAATTTATGTTGATGAACAACTGTAATGCGAAGAGAAACATTGACCGCGCGAAGTAGCGCGTGCTTGAAATAGACTCATAGACAGCAGACGATCAACGGGAACCTCGTCGGAAACTGGGAAATAGATCTACGAAGAAGTCATCGGATCGGGAACATCAGCCGTGTAAACCCCTGTGAGAAGATGTGAACATGTTTGTCCTAATACGAAAAAGTAATCTTTACTGTATCTAAATTATTTTTTAATCGAAGAAAACGATTTATCAAAATTTGCTCGAGCTTCCTCTGACCAGAAGAAACGAAACTATGATAGTGTGAAATAATTGTCGTGGCCAAGGCAACTGATCTGTCCGGGCTGGGTTTATTAACAGCTGGTCGTCAGAAGAGCTTACTTCTTGCCAAAATCAAAATTTAATTCCAGTTATGCAAGTTATTTTTACATTGAACAGTGTTGAAACATCTGAAATCGTAACATGTAGATAGATTTGATAGAAAAAAATCAAGATAAGAGCAATGAAACAACTAATTATCTGTCCACATATATATAATATATCCCATGGCGTTCCCAGTTTTGTTTTTGGGGAGGGGGGTTCTACATTCAAGTCTACAGATACCACTTACAGCACTGGCAAGTGCGGCTAGTTAGGCCACTGTTAGTCATGCCTACAGAATGTTTTAAGATATTCAACCCCTAATGCATTTTCAATAATGAATACCAGAAATAAGAATTTTCAGTCTCGTTTAAGAAGAATGCTATACATACTTTTCTATGGAAAGCCAAAGGGGTCAAAATTCTAACATTGCAACTCTGCAATTGCATATTCGTAAATCAAGATTTGTGATTTGTTGTTATGTAAATGTACTTTTGCAACGTTGCAACTCTGCAATTGTATAATCGAAAATCAAGATTTGTGATTTGTTGTTCTGTAAATGTACATTTCTGACATTGCAACTCTGCAGTTCTATCATTGCAACTCTGTAATTGCATATTTGTAAATCGAGATTTGTGATTTGTTGTTCTGTAAATGTACACTTCTGACTTTGTGGATCTATATTTCTTAATAAATGTCTGTAATTTGTCGTTCAGTAAGTGTACATTTGTTCTCATAATTGAAAATTCATTATATAAACACAACATGCATCATTTGTACTTTCAACATTCTTCATTCATAATCTCTTATTATGCTAGTTTTGTATTATCACTACAGATAGCGCTTTAACTATTCCTTCGCAGAAACAGACTATAAAAAATATTAACGTAGGGTCCCTTTAAAGTATGAAACGAAACGAAATGAAACGAAACGAAATGGAAAGATTCAAACAGCCATTTTTTTTAAAACAGAATAAAAACAGTTCGAAAGAAAGATTTTATATCTTTTTTTTATGTCTGTTTGGTGTCGTTTTTCGGAAATCCCTTAGGCAAAGAATACCCTACCCTGTAAAAGAGCACCTTTACTCGAATTAGCATCTGGGGGATTCCTTGCCAGGGGGAGGAGGGCGGAGCGAGAATGGGAAACGGGGGGGGGGGGGGGGGGGGTTGTATCAGCCCAAAGGGCCGATTCGAGGCCCAAAGTGCCAAGTGGGGAGGGATGTGAAGGGGTTGTCCCTTCCCGTAGGGGCTCCCGCGGGAATTTTTTGAAATAAAAAATGAAATAAAATGGTACGTGTCATCATGATCATATTTTCATCTTGTCTTCCTGAATGTCAAGGCATTTTTGACTCAGTAAGATGACAAAGAAAGGGATCCCCTCCCCAACCTAAAACGGGAATCTGGGTTATTTTTTTTTTACTTTCATTCATCGAGTATCTGAAACAGTATTAATTTCTTTTTTTTTGGTGGCGAACTTGAACATACTGCACTAGGGTGCATACAGAACTACAACCAGGGGCGTAACCGGGTGTACATTTGTACGCAAAAAGTCCACATCGTTTTCGCATAAAAAGGGAGACATTACCTCCCTCACAGGGCGATTATGTTTTGCAAACTACTGTCTAAAAATATCGGTAGTCCATAGGCACCCCAGAAAGCTCCGTTTCTCAAACTTTCTCAGGTTTATATATCGGCGAATTTACACACAAAGTACGAGTCGATTGTGAAGGACGCAGGGTTCTAACGTCCAATATCTATATATGTGGACGTGCATGTTTGGAGGGAAAGCTACAGCATATCATGTTCATATCAAAAGTTTTACTTCGTCTTATAGATACGGTTCATTGTTTGCTGACATCGAATCATGCGATTTATCCCTTCTAAACTCAGCTAAATACCCCTCAGAGCACAACCAAGCTTCATTCTTTCCAAATGTTCTCGGGGAAGGCCTCTGAACCCCCACCAACGAGAGGGGGGAGACATTCTACCCTGCCCCAACTTAGCCACTCGAGTCTCGCAAATCATGCATTCTCCACAAAAAATTGGTTGACTCCTCCCCTTCCCCTCCCCCTTGGGTGTTAAGGTTCTTGGTCCACCCATCTGCATACGCCCACATCGAAAACACATTATTCTACTATTCTTACACTTGCAAGCACTTATTTATTTGTCCGCAATTGACAATAAGGCAGGGCAATTGAACCTCCCCTGAAACAGAAGGGGTTTTGTTGGTGATTTTGAAAATTGGCCAGTGGAGCTTATCATGGTTTAGCTGAATCTACACGAGTACAAGGTGATCTAATTGGATCAATCCGATTAAAACAAACGTACATACTATACCTATTCTGTACATGTAATGACATCTTCTAATGTTTCATAGCTTCTGCAGTTTTCTGCAACTTAAATTTCCCTGAGAATATTTGAAAAAAAAAATATAAGAATACAGTATATACCAGAAAAAAAAAATGCATAATATTGTTTCAAATTGAAAACGGTGAATTCTGAATTTTTATTACGTTTGCAGTATTTTCCCCGAGTTCTGACCCCCCCCCCCCCCAAAAAAAAAAAAGAAATCAGGGAGGGGGGGGGCTCCGAGTAAGCGTAGGGTCCATTGGAATTTGTCGATAATTTACGTGCTATAATATGATAAAATATTTCTGAAAATGCTTATTTTGTTCAATTTCGTTTCGTTTCATTTCGTTTCGTTTTCGTTTCCTACTTTAAAGAGACCCGTTAAAGCGCCATCTGTAGTGATAATACAAAACTAGCATAATACGGCGTTACGAATGAAGAATGTTGGAAGTACGAATGATGCATGTTGTGTTTACATAATGAATTTTCAATAATGAACAGAGAACACATGTCCATTTACTGAAAGACAAATCACAGACATTTATTTACAAATATACAACTGCAGAGCTGCAATGTTACAAATGCACAATTTACAGAACAAATCACAAATCTCGATTTACGAATATGCAATTACAGAGTTGCAATGTTAGAACTGCAGAGTTCCAATGTTAGAAATGTACATTTACAGAACAACAAATCACAAATCTTGATTTACGAATTACGAATATACAATTGCAGAGTTGCAATGTTACAAATCTATATTTACAGAACTACAAATCACAAATCTTAATTTACAAATATGCAATTGCAGAGTTGCAATGTTAGAATTTTGACCCCTTTGGCTTTCCATACTTTTCTAGCTAAAATTAGGGATTACATTTCTCATACAATGATTTACTCTGACAATATTCCAAAGATTCCCGATTATGAAATCATCGGCATTTGTCAGGAAATTATGAAAATATGCATACATTTTAATCAGAAGTACTCTATTAGGGTGCGGGATCCTTAAAGTTAAAATTGTTTACACCAATCAAAGCTTTACTGTCCGCGCGGCTCACTTCTGAAATTGCATAAACTTGATTTTGATAATGTTGTCATGTGCAGAATTTAAGTAAAATCCATATAATTTAATAGATCTCGCTTAGTTGTGAATTTTGGTATATGTTAAATGGTCAAGAGTTTATGTACATGTAATCAGATTATACAGACAAAATAAATTTTTAGGGGTGTTTTCAATGTTAGATTTCAGCGTGACATCACCAAGTTTAATATTGAGCCTATGGAGAGTGTCACGAGGTAATGATAAAATTTAGCATAGGAAATGACGAATCAAATGCATGTCATGAATATTCGAATACCAATTTTAGGTACCAGTATTTGTTTCAGCTGTAGTCAACATTTTGGTCAAGGTGTTGCATTAAAGTTCCTAGAGAGAAAACTGCTTGGAGCAGTAACTTGAAACTTGACATGGTGATAGACCATGATGAGAAGAATCAAACTCAGCAACAAAATTTGATCTACATGTAGTGACCTTGACCTTGGAGTTTGACCTATTTTTGAAAAAGTTAAGCCTGGACTATATCATGAACTATAGAGGATGTGGCTTTGATATTTCGCATGCAGAATTTGACCTAGTGACCTTGACCAATGAGTTTGACCTACTTTAAAAAAAATTTAACCTGGGTTGCATTTCATGTACTAAAAAGGGTAAGGCTTTATACAATGTATTTCACATGTAGATTCCTCATGACTAGATCTTTCATTTAATATCATGATTTTGACCAAGTGATTTTGACTTTGACCTACTTTTAAACTATAAGTATAAGAGATAGGGTTTTGATATTTCACATATAGATTTCTCATGACAAGATCTTTCATTTGATATCATATCATGACTTTTGACCAAATGACCTTGACATTGACCTACTTTTAAACTTTAAGAGTTAGGGTTTCATATTTTTTCCACATTTGGATTCCTCATGACCAGATCTTTCATTTGATATCATGACTTTTTACCAAGTGACCTTGACCTTGGACTTACTTTTGAACTTTAAGGGGTAGGGCTTTGATATTTCACATGTAGAATCCTAATACCTTACTTTTTGTATACACCCGACATTTGACAGGTCGTACATGTATTATGGTATGGCGAAGTCTGTCTGTCCGTCGGCTTATGGAGCGCAATAACTTGAATATATGTCAACAGATTTTCACAAATTTTCATACATTATAATTAGACTGTTGGGATAAAGCCGCCTTTTGATTTTCAGGTTCATCTGGTTTGTCGTTACAGAGTTATGGGACTTAGATTTTTAAAATACAGTGAAAATATACTAAAATAGTTGAAAATTATTTTAAAATCTATTTCTGGTGGAAATACTTTGAAATTTTGTATACTTCAAGTAGAAAGGTTGTTCTTTGACATATGTAACAGGTTTTTAATTTTTTTTGTCGCATAACAGATATTTATAAGATAGAAAACTTCATGAAATTACATGTGATAGATTTATACCTTGTAAATGAAATATCCTGTAATTTTAATCTTGAAATTTCAGGTAGAACTTGAAATGGCATATAGGATTTCATTTCCAAGACAGAGAAAGTACAGAATGAATAATTGAAGCTGTGAAGGTAATATTGAAATGATTATCCTGTTTTTGAACAGTTATTAAAGAATAAAATTATTATATTATTGAATGTTCTTGAACAAAGTTTTTATATGCCCCCATAATCGGAGATTGAGGGCATTTTATAGGTACTGTCTTGTCTGTTTGTCAGTCCCTCCGTCTGTCTGTCCGCAAGAACCAAAATTTTTTACCTTGTGACCTTGACCTCGAAGATTGACCTACTTATGAAAAACTGAAACTCTGCCATAACTTTTGAATGGTAAGTGGTAGGGTTTTCATATTGCATATGTGTATTTCGTGTGACAAGACCTTTCCATGGATAACAATATTTTGACCTTATGACCTTGACCATGGAGACTGACCTACTTTTGCAGAAATTTTTAAGTTTGGCCATAATTTTTGAATGGTCAGTGATAAGGCTTTCATATTTCACATGCAACAAGACCTTTCCATGGATACCAACATTTTTGACTTGGAGGCCAGAGAATGAAATACTCCAAAGTACTTTTTGACTCACCTGAGCAAAGCTCAAGTGAGCTATTGTCATAGCGTGGCGTCCGTTGTCTGTCGTTAACTTTTTAACATTTTCGACTTCTCCTCTGAAACCACTGCACAGAATTTCACGAAACTTCACAGGAAGCATGTACTTAATGCCCTCTACCAAGTTTTTGTTTTTCGAGTCGAGCCGATCGGAAATCCAAGATGGCCACCACAGGCTCTGAATGGCATACACATTTTCGACTTTACGTCTGAAAACGCTCCATAGAATTTCACAAAACTTCACAGGAAGCAAGTAGTCAATGTCCTCTACCAAGTTTGTGTTTTTCGAGCCGATCGGAAATCCAAGATGGCTGCCTCAGCCTCTGATTGGCTAACACATTTTCAACTTCTCCTCTGAAACTGATGCACATAATTTCTTGAAACTTCACAGGAAGCATACTTATTGCCCTCTACCAAGTTTGTGTTTTTCGAGCCGATCGGAAATCCAAGGTGTCCTCCATAGGCTCTGATTGACTTACACATTTTCGACTTCTCCTCTGAAACTGCTGCACAGAATTTCTTGAAACTTTACAGGAAGCAAGTACTAACTTTTTAACATTTTCGACTTCTCCTCTGAAACCACTGCACAGAATTTCACGAAACTTCACAGGAAGCATGTACTTAATGCCCTCTACCAAGTTTTTGTTTTTCGAGTCGAGCCGATCGGAAATCCAAGATGGCCACCACAGGCTCTGAATGGCATACACATTTTCGACTTTACGTCTGAAAACGCTCCATAGAATTTCACAAAACTTCACAGGAAGCAAGTAGTCAATGTCCTCTACCAAGTTTGTGTTTTTCGAGCCGATCGGAAATCCAAGATGGCTGCCTCAGCCTCTGATTGGCTAACACATTTTCAACTTCTCCTCTGAAACTGATGCACATAATTTCTTGAAACTTCACAGGAAGCATACTTATTGCCCTCTACCAAGTTTGTGTTTTTCGAGCCGATCGGAAATCCAAGGTGTCCTCCATAGGCTCTGATTGACTTACACATTTTCGACTTCTCCTCTGAAACTGCTGCACAGAATTTCTTGAAACTTTACAGGAAGCAAGTACTAACTTTTTAACATTTTCGACTTCTCCTCTGAAACCACTGCACAGAATTTCACGAAACTTCACAGGAAGCATGTACTTAATGCCCTCTACCAAGTTTTTGTTTTTCGAGTCGAGCCGATCGGAACTCCAAGATGGCCACCACAGGCTCTGAATGGCATACACATTTTCGACTTTACGTCTGAAAACGCTCCATAGAATTTCACAAAACTTCACAGGAAGCAAGTAGTCAATGTCCTCTACCAAGTTTGTGTTTTTCGAGCCGATCGGAAATCCAAGATGGCTGCCTCAGCCTCTGATTGGCTAACACATTTTCAACTTCTCCTCTGAAACTGATGCACATAATTTCTTGAAACTTCACAGGAAGCATACTTATTGCCCTCTACCAAGTTTGTGTTTTTCGAGCCGATCGGAAATCCAAGGTGTCCTCCATAGGCTCTGATTGACTTACACATTTTCGACTTCTCCTCTGAAACTGCTGCACAGAATTTCTTGAAACTTTACAGGAAGCAAGTACTAACTTTTTAACATTTTCGACTTCTCCTCTGAAACCACTGCACAGAATTTCAGGAAACTTCACAGGAAGCATGTACTTAATGCCCTCTACCAAGTTTTTGTTTTTCGAGTCGAGCCGATCGGAAATCCAAGATGGCCACCACAGGCTCTGAATGGCATACACATTTTCGACTTTACGTCTGAAAACGCTCCATAGAATTTCACAAAACTTCACAGGAAGCAAGTAGTCAATGTCCTCTACCAAGTTTGTGTTTTTCGAGCCGATCGGAAATCCAAGATGGCTGCCTCAGCCTCTGATTGGCTAACACATTTTCAACTTCTCCTCTGAAACTGATGCACATAATTTCTTGAAACTTCACAGGAAGCATACTTATTGCCCTCTACCAAGTTTGTGTTTTTCGAGCCGATCGGAAATCCAAGGTGTCCTCCATAGGCTCTGATTGACTTACACATTTTCGACTTCTCCTCTGAAACTGCTGCACAGAATTTCTTGAAACTTTACAGGAAGCAAGTACTCATTGCCCTCTACCAAGTTTGTGTTTTTCGAGTCGATCGGAAATCCAAGATGTCCTCCATAGGCTCTATTTGGATGACACATTTTTAGCTCACCTCGACGAAGTTGAGTGAGCTTATGCTATAACCCCACGCGTCCGCGTCCGTGTCCGCGTCCGTGTCCGCGTCCGTGTCTGCGTCCGCGTCCGGTTAAGAAGTTTGGGGTAGCTCAGTATCTGACAAAGTACTAATGCTACAGTAACCAAACTTGCACAAGTGATTCATCTTTGGATGCTGAGGTGAACCCATGCATCAGATGCAGCATCTGACCTACATTTTCCGCTTGAGTAACTTGGTTAAGAAGTTAGGGGTAGCTCAGTATCTGACAAAGTGCTAATGCTACAGTTACCAAACTGGCACAAGTGATTCATCTTTGGATGCTGAGGTGAACCCATGCATCGTACGCAGCATCTGACCTACATTTTCCGCTTGAGTGACTTGGTTAAGAAGTTTGGGGTAGCTCAGTATCTGACAAAGTACTGATGCTACAGTAACCAAACTTGCACAAGTGATTCATCTTTGGATGCTGAGGTGAACCCATGCATCGGATGCAGCATCTGACCTACATTTTCCGCTTAAGTGACTTGGTTAAGAAGTTTGGGGTAGCTCAGTATCTGACAAAGTGCTAATGCTACAGTTACCAAACTGGCACAAGTGATTCATCTTTGGATGCTGAGGTGAACCCATGCATCAGATGCAGCATCTGACCTACATTTTCCGCTTGAGTTACTTGGTTAAGAAGTTTGGGGTAGCTCAGTATCTGACAAAGTACTGATGCTACAGTAACCAAACTGGCACAAGTGATTCATCTTTGGATGCTGAGGTGAACCCATGCATTGGATGCAGCATCTGACCTACATTTTCCGCTTGAGTGATTTGGATAAGAAGTTTGGGGTAGCTCAGTATCTGACAAAGTACTAATGCTACAGTAACCAAACTTGCACAAGTGATTCATCTTTGGATGCCGATATGGACCCATGCATCGGATGCAGCATCTGACCTACTTTTTCCACTTGAGTGATTTCGCTTTTAAAAGCCATTATTGAGCAAAGTATAAGTGCTACATGTACCAAACTTGCATATTGGATGTATCTTTGATCAAACTTTCATAAAATGACCTTGACCTACTTTTTCCGCTTGAGTGATTTTGCCTTTAAAAGCCAATATTGAGCAAAGTAGAAGTGCTAGATGTTCCAAACTTGCATATTAGATGTATCTTTGATCAAACTTTCATAAAATGACCTCGACCTACTTTTTCCACTTGAGTGATTTTGCCTTTAAAAGCCAATATTGAGCAAAGTATAAGTGATACATGTACCAAACTTGCATATTGGATGTATCTTTGATCAATCTTTCATAAAATGACCTTGACCTACTTTTTCTGCTTGAGTGATTTTCCTCTATAAAGCCAATATTGAGCAAAGTATAACTGCTACATGTACCAAACTTGCATATTGGATGTATCTTTGATCAAACTTTCATAAAATGACCTCGACCTACTTTTTCTGCTTGAATGATTTTGCCTTTAAAAGCCAATATTGAGCAAAGTATAAGTGATACATGTACCAAACTTGCATATTGGATGTATCTTTGATCAATCTTTCATAAAATGACCTTGACCTACTTTTTCCGCTTGAGTGATTTTGCTCTATAAAGCCAATATTGAGCAAAGTATAACTGCTACATGTACCAAACTTGCATATTGGATGTATCTTTGATCAAATTTTCATAAAATGACCTCGACCTACTTTTTCTGCTTGAGTGGTTTTGCCTTTAAAAGCCAATATACATGTACTAAGAAATATGTTTGAATTGAATTTTGCTGTCACGAGGTGAGCTTCGTAATCTGTGATTACCTATGTTTGACTTATCCTTCTAAACTACTGCACAGAATGTCACCAAACTTTACAGGAAGAAAGTACACATTGTCCTTCTCAAAGCTTCACTAAAAGATATTTCCTTCAGGTCTTATACTGACTTTGATTAAAAACATACATACAGTCTCCTCAGGTGGGCAATGTAGCCCCCTTGGGCCTCTTGTTTCATTACAGCTGTTTTACTATAGAAAAAAGATGCCAACGGGGCAATCTTGTTTCAAAAACACTTGTTATTTTATTTTTATCAGATGTAGAAAACGTCATGAAATTACTAATCATTATCATAGATTAATTAAAATTAACAGTCCTTTAATTTTTATCTTAAAATTTCAGGTGCAAGTGTAAAGTTTATATTGGAATTCTTTCCAAGAATTGACAGAAATTCAGGATGGATATTTAAATTCATGAATTCAGGTAAGATTGAAATAATTTTGTATGTGACATTATATTCATTCTTGTACGTTTTATCCAATTTTTAGCTCACCTTAGTGAAGCTCAAGTGCAGCGTCTGTCCAGCTGTTGTAAACTTTTCACATTTTCAACTACTTCTCAAGAACCACCAAAGGGATTTTGATGAAACTTGGTAGGTATGAAGTATTCATGGTCCCCTACAAGTGTTGTTGTTTTTCGTCCGGATACGTCAATAGATGGCACCACCACAGGCACAATCTTTCACTGTGTATTTGACTTGACATATTTAAGTCTCTTATTGCTATGATATATATTTCATGCCTAAATCTTATATTTTTGAATTTTGAAGAAAGGTTTATGTGTATACTAGTCCCAGGATTGTGGGTTCAAATTCTGGCACTGACACTATCATAATGCAATATCAGTAGATTAAGAGTGTGCATTGGTATCAGGTGAGTGTTGTGCCCCTCTTTTACATGTGAGCTATTTATGACAGGGCTAAGACTTGCTAACACCTACTGATGTTCAAGGTCAAGGGGTAATAGGTCAGTTATACTGTAGTTTATACATTGCTACTTGGGGAAGAGTCTAACTAGTAATGTCTTGGGGTAGTAGAGGAGATATTGGAAAACCTTAAACAAAGCAAAAGGTTGAGGAAGCAGTTTCCAAGGTCACCTTTTCTACTGATAGAAAATAGTTCACTGTTTCCCAAATAGCCATTTATTAATTGTTTCAATACCCAATATGCACTTGTCACATTTGCTCACAATGACCTGACACTTTCAAAGGGCAATAATTCATCACATGATATTTCCATTGCAGAAGAATCCCCATGTTAAGCGCCCGTAAGGCAAAGGGATTTATAAACTATAATTCTGGTTGCCTATTGTGACGTCACGCTTTAGTTTTGAAAGTACGGAGAATTTACCAACGTCCAGATACTTTTGACGTTATAACAATCAACACGCTCATTGTTGATGCTAAACGGAGTGTCTGATATTTAGTACAAATGGAAATATAAGTAATGACTGTCTTACTTTGGGTGTTCATGGTAGTATAATTCTGGTTGGACACGTGCAAATTTTCCGAGAATCGCTTCGCGATTCACGGAATTTGCACGTGACCAACCAGAATTATACTACCATGAACACCCAAAGTAAGACAGTCATTTCTTAAATATACAGAATAGAGTAAACTGTTACCTTGTTGCATACACTTCGACTAGTTTGCATAGAGTGCAATAATGTGGAAATAGTCAGGAAACAATGATAAATACATAATAATTTAGACTTAAGGTAATTAATAAAGGACAATAATATGTGAAAGCAATGTGGTCACACTAGAAATCACAATTTACTTCAATTAATCAAGTAAGATTCTTATAAAAAATGTTGGTGTATATCCAAATAAAGACGTGCTTGTAGAGTACTGATTGAAAATTGTACCCTTTCAGTTTTAGTATTTCATGCATTGTACTTATTATAGGTGACCAATTTAACTGTAAGGAAAGACCATAGAGAATAAAGATGTCAGCACTGTTACTGGGAACTTTAAGTTAGGAGGAGTTAAAATAGCCAGTGATGTATCACACACACCGGTACCATTAGACTGAAAAGACTTCTAAACATGGTGAGAATTCTGTTGTTAGTGTGGTTTCTGCATGCAATCTATTTGTTGTATTCATTATAAACATATCAACAAAATGCTGAATAGTCCCCTACCGTTTTGCCTAAACTTTCCATCCAGTCTGTCTGACTGAATTGAGTTCTTGAAATCTCAAGACTTTTTATGCCTGACCTTTCACATACATGTACATGTGTATTTGACAGAAAATAGTGTTTATACTAACAAAGATGCCATTGGGGGCATTCATGTTTCACAAACACAGGCTTTATTTTTTTAGAAATAAAGTTATTTACAAGTATTTATATATAAGTTTTAATACACACAGCACAAAATAGTTTTACAGTATCACCAGGAGAGCTTCAATCTCAAAAGAGACTTTCTTGTCCAATGGAATTTTCACCTATCAAAAAGTCATGGTCAAAATAACATTTATAGAAAAATAGGTCACACAAGTCAAGGTCAGAGGGAATATGAGTCCCTCTAGCTTACAGGCAGTTTTACTTTAATACACAACTGAACTATGATATGTTAATTTGGAAGATTAATAAATTTAACTTCAGCTAAAAGTACATGTATGCATAGCATTTGAAGAATCTGAATCTGAACTTATGATTTTTCCTCCATGCTTGTATTGTTCATAAATCAGGCAAACAAGTGAGAAATATCTTTTTAGCTCACATCGACAAAGTTTAGCGAGCTTATACTATACCCCCGCACGTCCGTGTCCGGTTAAGAAGTTTGGGGTAGCTCAGTATTTGGCAAAGTACTGATGCTACAGTAACCAAACTTGCACAAGTGATTCATCTTTGGATGCTGAGGTGAACCCATGCATTGGATGCTGCGTCTGACCTACATTTTCTGCTTGAGTGACTTGGTTAAGAAGTTTGGGGTAGCTCAGAGTGGCTTGGTTAAGAAGTTTGGGGTAGCTCAGTATCTGACAAAGTACTTATGCTACAGTAACCAAACTTGCACAAGATGCCGAGATGGACCCATGCATCGGATGCAGCATCTGACCTACTTTTTCCACTTGAGTGATTTTGCTTTAAAAAGCCAATATTGAGCAAAGTATAAGTACTACATGTACCAAACTTGCATATTGGATGTATCTTTGATCAAACTTTCATAAAATGACCTTGACCTACTTTTTCCGCTTGAGTGATTTTGCCTTTAAAAGCCAATATTGAGCAAGGTATAAGTGCTACATGTACCAAACTTGCATATTGGATGTATCATTGATCAAACTTTCATAAAATGACCTTGACCTACTTTTTCCGCTTGAGTGATTTTGCCTTTAAAAGCCAATATTGAGCAAGGTATAAGTGCTACATGTACCAAACTTGCACATTGGATGTATCTTTGATCAAACTTTCATAAAATGACCTTGACCTACTTTTTCTACTTGAATGATTTTACCTTTAAAAGCCAATATACATATACTTAGAAATATGTTTGAATTGAAATTTTGCTGCCACGAGGTGAGCTTCGTAATCTGTGATTACCTATGTTTTTAATCTTTTGCAGGAGACAGAGCCATAGACATGTTGGATCCTCAAAGTTTAAAGATATCTTGAAGAACTCTTAAATAATTCAGAGACCTAATCAACATATAGTACATTGTAAAGCAATGGATATTCTATGTAATAAGATTAACTCCAGAAGCTCAAGAAATACATATTATATTAATATATTGTATTGTATAGCCTGGATACTGTGTAATAAACATGTTGCATCTTATTCATTCTAGAACATTTGTTTTATTATTAAATTGGTCTTCATCTGGTTCTTATAACAATCTAGATTTACTCTGAATTTGGACAAGTGGAGTCTATAGTTATGACGTTAGATTGATAACGCATGTTTACCACATTTGTGATTCATATTGAATTAACATTTGAGCTCAAAAGTAAGAGTAACATTAGCATTGGAATATTGGCTCTGACATGTATGCAACAGGCATGAAGAATTAAAAAGCATGTTTCACGTATATTAACCGTATGTTTTCCACATGTCTATCACATACAAAACACGCATGAAAATCTAAAATACATGTTAAACGTATATTAAACGTATCAGTACCATATGTCCGTCACATATGAAACACACATGAGAAATTTAATATACGTATCACGTATAGTAACCATATGTGTCACGCATGTTAGTCACGCATGTTACACACCTGAAAAAAGTAACATACGAGTCACGTATGTATAACATATGAAAAACGTATGTTTCATCACGCACGTTTCACGCCCAGGGCATTTTTTTTGCGTGAATTATACGTTGCTTAACGTATGTGTCTTATATGTTTTTCATATGTGACACGTACGTTGCACATTTTCCTGTGTATACTACTTTTGGTATTTCGCAACCTGCATTTTATGGTGACATAATTAAGAAAATAGAAATGATCAAAGGTAGAGAGCATAATAATCGAAATCAGAATCATCAAACGCCTTTCATACCATGGATATGATCCTAATGTCACCAGACGAACACTAGGCTTGGTACTTGATCAATCTACAGTCTTATACAAGCGCATTCGTAAGACTTACACTCTGACTGTGACGACGGGACTCCATGACGGGCCCTGTCCAAACCTCTTTAGAGAAGACAGGGCCCCTAACACCTGTCCTCTCTGAATGTCAGTCGGACTTCTCGGGTAATAACATACATGAGCTTGCTACAGCCGGCAGAGCTCTTTTTATATCCATTTACATATTCATCTGTGTTTCTTGGGCTATCTACGTTTTGGGGTCTTGTTTGTGAGTGGTCATTGTGGAGGTTGTTTTACACCACAATTATACGTCCATCGAGACCTCTGGGCAATCGGAAAAGTGGAAGGGTTGTGCGCACGTAATACAGGATCATGTGGCAGATGGCCGTCCTAAGTCGGCACCGATTTGCCATTGGTCCCGTTGGTTTATTTGCAGTCTTTTATGTTTTGATGTTTCTATGTGATTTGGCGTTCATGGTACCATTTCCTTCCCTTGCTGTACGTGTCTGCATTGTGTTTTTGCAGTGGGTGTTTTGGGGTTTTGCTGTTGGTGCTGTAACCGAGAATTGTTGTAGATATCCTCCTTTTTTCTTAATAAGTAATTGTTGGATATATGATGAAATTCTCATAAGCAACCTATGTATATATATATTATCATTCACTTGAACACCCCCCCCCCCCCCCCCCCCCCCACACACACACACACACTACCTCACACGCCCTCACCCTCACGTGCACACTTTTTGGCAGAAAATTTCCGATCAACGCGATGACAATTTCCCATAGCCCGCAACATATGTAAACAATTATGCATTTTTCATCATTTATTCAGTCAGTTTTGAAAAAGCACTAATTACTAATTAATTTTATTTCTTTAATGCAAAAGAGGCTATTTTAGCATGGAAATGAACTTGATCATGATGAAAGACCTTAAGTGACATTTTTCCCGAAGGGGCTATCCTAATAAATAATTGTGAGATATATAATGGAATTAACATATCAAAAAAAGAATTTTTGTCATGCAGAGCGTAATTCTATCGCAATGTTACAACATACAAATTACAATAAAGTTTCCATCATAATGTCGCACAGTTAATATTCAGTTTCTACTAACGTTTTCATCTATCTCATTGGTTCCTTCAGGGAGTAGTGATGGTTGTTGACCTTATTGTGACGTCATACTATTGTTCATTGTTTGTGCATATTCGTTTGCATCTATTTCGTTCTAGTTTTTTCGTGTTTTCACAGCTTGGAATTGTTGTATAAATTTTCAATCAAGTGTTTTCCTGTACTTTTTTTCGGTCCTATAGTTCATGTACATTGAAAATATTTTAAGGTATCTGACGTACAAAAGGGCATTTTTGCATGCCTGGTAAGGTACTACAAACTATATATTTTCTGAAAGGTTATAATACCTACTGCTCGGAAATAATAAATTTGGGGTCAGAAAAACAAAGGGGTATAACTGATGAATCATTTAAATTGTCGATTTTCTCTATATAACATATGCAAAATAACAAAGTTGAACAAGAATTTTTCCCCTTTGATTTGTAAGACCTCGGAGTCTTATATCTGTATTACATGTAAGAAAATATATAGTTTATAATGTACCATACTTTACCATGAAGATGATTATACGCTATGTAAAATGACTCTATTGTACAACGGATACCTTAAAGAGTCCATTTGCGCATTCATCTAAGTGTCAAATCAGTGGAATCTATCTCAGGTTTGGATGCCTTACTTGTTGTTTATTGACTCTGACTCTTTCACAATGGACATTTCCAGTTTGACCGATATAGTTTTCGTTACATGAGGGACACGTTATGTGGTAAATGAGATTTTTCGACATATTATCGAAACCTTTGTTATTTGTATGTTTAAACATTTCGATATAAATCTTTAAATATGACAAATATGGATAATGACCATATCCCTGTTTACAGCACAAAATCGATAACCCAGAAAGTCAGAAACCGAAGGCATACAAAATCAGGATAAAACAGGAACCAAAGCAAACAAACAAAAACCTCCACCATATGAAAAGAAGCGAACTCCCGATATGAGAGTGAGACCAGGTGCCCAGGAAGAGTAAGCATCTCCTGCTTGCATGCAACACCCGTCGCTTCAATTCGGTAGAACTGTCACATCCGGTTACTTCCATTTTGGAAGATATAGAGTACAATCTTTGGTTGGATGGTTCAAATGGTCTATGACAGAATATCATCCACCATTCTGGAAAGTGGGACTTCATAGTGTATGACGAGTTCCCCATATCGACCGAAGAACTTCCTCAGTGACGATGTTAGTCGGTCACAAACATATCCCTGACTGAGAAGCTTATCTGAAAGACGCCTAACTCTCAGAACAAAATCCGTATATTTGGTACTTGCTCTGGCATAGCGTATCAATTAAGATATGAACACGCCATAAGCAGGCGATGAAGGGATGTTGCTACTCAGAAAAGGAAAGTTTGTAATGCTGAAATTGAAGTCGTCACGTTTGTCATAGAGTGAGGTGTTCATGTGACCATCAGTGTCGTAGTGTATATACATTACTTTAACATTCACCTGAATAAGTTAAAGAAGATGCTGACGATAATCTCAACAGCATTCACAATAGAAAACAAAATTGAGCATCGACGGACACCTAGCAAGCTAGAGGTGGGACCAGGTGCCCGGGATGAGTAAGTATCCCCTGTTTGGCTAGCCGCACCCGCCGTCGATGTCCACGCACGTTAATGAAAACAATATCTACAATACATGCACTGCATGAGGTTATGTCTTTATAGAAAGTGCTATGGCGACCAAGTCAGGAGAAAATATTCAAAACAGTTAAGAAGTTATGTGTAAGACTTTCCCCTACTGACACACGATTTCTAATGAACGCAATAAAATTCTCAAATTCTATAGATATGTAAAGATTATGCATTTTTCTGCCATTATTCAAATTTTCAATTTGGACAATGTACTGATTTTGTTTTGATGAATATTTAACTTTGTTATTGCGAAAAAAGATATGTTAAGCCTGGAAATGACCTTGACCTTTGATGATTTACCTTAAGTGACCTTTGTTCTTATGAACATTTGTGTGAAAAATGATGAAATTCTAATGTAGATTTCAGGAGAAATGCGCTCGGATGGACAGACAGGCGGACACAACAGCGACTGAATGCACTCCGAATATTTTCGCGGAGCATACAAAATCATAAGTATGTAGCCTTGTGTAAACGACACAGGTACGTAGTTTACATCCATAGCGTATTTGATTATGGTAAATGTTTGCACAAAGTTGAACAAAACCTTCCGCTTTATGTAATCCTACTGTCTATGCTTCTGTCATGTCACGCAAGTAGGCGGGATTTAAATGAACATCCAATCGAATGTAAGTGTTCTCCAATGAACACTGGTTATTGTAAAATTCTTTTCAATTAAGGACACGTCTGCTTAGTTCTAATACTACATTTACTCCGTCTAAAAACACAATCTCACGGTCAGGTAAAACATGCAAAGAAAAAGTATAAAAAATAAATAGAGCAGGGAGAGTATTTTATGAATAACTTGAAGATTACAGTTCAAATTCCACATGGTGAAACATGTACCGAAATGCACAATTATAGCGAAATAACGTTCAAAACGCCTCTTTAATATGAATCTTGGCATTGTCTTCGAGGAAGCGCAGCATGTTTCAAAGTTATTGTCTTACTTTTGAAGCACCCGTTTGTCTGATCATCTACCAATTTATTTATCTAATTTATTCAAATTCTGTTGATTTTGAATTCGTAATTCGGTCGTTAGTATACGCAAAATAATTATCCTGAATCATAGATAAAGATATTCCTTCGGATCAAAATTATCAGACTTCACGTGCAAAGTCGCACATGCTGGTACGTCATAATTAAACGTCATAAACTTTTGAGCACTGACATCATTACGTTACTATTTACTTTCTGAAAGAAGGCTGAAGTAAATCTTATTTAGCTTTTTATGACAAAGAAATTCAAAGGAAATCAAAATTGGATAAGTACTGATCGATTTACTAATTTAAAACAAAACTTTATTCATTCATCACGGTATGAATGCTCTTCTGGGCTACTGTGGTTTCCGGTTAATACTGACAGAAATTTACTTTCAGAATAGGCAGTTTCTGAAAGTTTAGTATCTTTCAAAAGTCGATGTAAAGTAGGAGGCTACATATGTGTATAGACTTTCATATCTATAGGGTTGCTTCGTGAACTGGTCGGAAGCTACGCTCCCTAATACACATGTATACATCGAATCATCCTTAAACAAGTGTTCCATTAATAGCATCGGGAATTTCCGATTCGTGCAAAAGGGGAACGGTCCTACCTATTGCGCAAACCTCATTGATTATACTGCATGGGAAACCTAACTTGATAAGAAAGATGTGTACTTGTGATCTCTGATGTCAACAACGAAAATCAGATATATCAACTTTAAATGCAAGTATTTTAAAACGAAAGTGGTAACGTGACAAACCAGAGAAGTAATTCTAAGTGCCACTTGAGACGGTCTTTAGGGCGTGTAATGATAACAACATTTATTCAAATGTTAAACGTCATCAAATTCAATAGCATCATTTAAGAAAAGATAAATTGTGTGTGTGAAATTGAAGTGATTCGTTTCGTATTATTAAGGAGAGGGTGCTTCAACACAGGTTAGTTCAAAAATCCTAGCGTGACATTATATCAAAGTAAACAATGAGCCGTGACGATGAGGCTAGATATGGACGGACGTGTCTGCTAGCTCTAAACGTGTGTCCGTTCACTCTCAGACAAGTCATCGATGATTACTCCTTACGACATGTCGGATCTCTGAGTTTATGTGACTTTCTGGAGAAGAACAAACACAGTCTATTCCATTTGTATGCAAAAAAATGTTGTTGCAGATACCTGAAACAAGATAGAACAACACCTATGTACAAATCACAATGGGACTCGCTCTTCATACAAAACACCTCATCATGCCGAAATGGTAAGCAGATTGACTGTCCATGTAAATATGATTGTAAGTCAGGTATAACAACAAAGGTCATGGACATCACTCTGTGCTGTCTAGTCATTAACAACATTTGTCCCGGAGTTGATATCAATCATATTAAGACAATAAGGGATATACGTAACAAACTCATTCACGCCGAAAGTGCTAGTTTGGATCTACTTACCTATAACGGGTATTGGAACAGACTGGGAACCGCTCTATGCAAGCTTGCAAAGAACGTATCATCTACGCTCCACAAGGGTACAGTAGATTTGATAGACGAACTTGAAAACCGTGTAATGGACCCAGTTGAGCTAAGGGAGCTTAGGAACTTGATAGTTGACGAAAACAGACTCACGGATCTTGAATCGGTACGTGCATTATTAAAGAAACAATGACATTATAGCTGTTTAAAGCTAAATTGATACTGGATTTTATAATTTGAAAAAAAAATTAATTTATCCAGTACAAAAAATATGTCATTTTTACTTCCCTTAAAAGAAAGAGGGGATCTCCAACAATACTCGGTTGCAGCACCCAAAAAACTTCAAAACACCGAAAGCAAAAAACACAGAGCAGACATCCACAGAAAGAGACGCAAAAGGGACTAGGAATGTCAACACACATCATAGAAACATGAAACATTAAAGGCTACACATAGACCAACGAGACCAATGGGCAACCGGTGCCTACTTAGGACGGCCATCTGCCACGTAAGTAGCAGACGGTGTGGTAATCATGGATTACGTGCGCACAAACCTCCTACTTTTCCGATTACCAAGAGGTCTCGAAGAACGCACAATTATGGTGCAAAACAACCTCCTCACTGTAAGATGACCACACACAAACAAGACCGTAAAACGCAGAGGCCCCCGGCAACACAGATGAATATGTAAATGGTTATAAAAAGAGGACATGCGTAATACAGTCATTGCTCTGCCAGCTGTAGTGAGGTCATATATGTTATCACCCGAGGAGTCCGACTGACATTCAGGGAGGACAGGGGGTCAGGGCCCTGTCTTCTCTAAAGAGGTTTGGAGAGGGCCCGTCATGGAGTCCTGTCGTCACAGTCAGTCAGAATGCAAGTCTTAAGAATGCGCTCGTACAAGACTGTAGATTGGTCAAGTATCCCCTATGTACCCACCTGAAGTATATCTACGTTGAATTCTTGATGCAAAGTGGGTAATTTCAAGGTAAGAGTGTATGCTAATAGTATCATAATGTGAAAAGTTCGAGGGCGCGTTAAAATGTAACCAGCCGGTTTCTTCTGTTTGTCCCAATCTCCTCTTTTTCGACGAAATATCCATCAAAGGCGATGCGCTAAGACTAACTGTGCTTAAGTGTGATCAGTCCAGAACTGCCACTTCACTGTTGAAATTATCGTCAGGATCTTCTTTAACTCATTCACCCACTTCTTCACTGTCCTGATGACTTCAGGATCCAGGATTTGTTTCAATGGTGATCCTAAAGTCCAACTTTTTTGAAGAGCAAAAAAAACCCCAGAAAATTAAGTCCTTTTAATTGATTAATGATTGTCAGTTATGTTTCTAATTATAAATAAAACAGATGACTTGCGAGCAATTGCGTGGCAAAAGCTTAAAATCTTGAACTTTCACATCATAGTACTTGATTACTGGTTCTAGTATTTTAATTATCGTATATTTGCTCTAAAATCAATAACCTTTTTACTTCTTTGTTTCAAATGGTCTATTATTGATAATAGAGGATTAAAGTGATTACCTGTATAACGTTACATGTTACCTGTATAACGGGAGAATTTAAGATTAGAGATACCAAGGAAAATCATATTTTTTTCAGTTAGATAATTTGACTTTTAAGACAGTAGGAAAATAAAGCCTGTGTTTGTGAAACACGAATGCCCCGGCGGCATCTTTGTTAATGAAAACACCATTTTCTGTTAAGTACATGTATGTGAAAGGTCAAGGTCAGGGTCACTGGGTTAAAAATTTATGATATCGCTGGAAAAATCTAATGACAAGGAAAACTCATGTGAAATATCAAAGCCCTATCACTTACCATTTAAAAGTTATTAGTTTTTGGGTCTTGTCACAAGGAATAGGCATGTCAAATATGAGAGCCATATCACCTCCTATTCAAAATGACAAATATGGATAATGACCATATCCCTGTATACAACACAAAATCGATAATTCAGAAAATCAGAAACCGAAGGCATACAAAATCAGGATTAAACAGGAACAAAAGCAAACAAACAAAAACTTCCACCATATGAAAGAAGCGAACTCCCGATATGGGAGTGAGACCAGGTGCCAAGGAAGAGTAAGCATCCCCTGCTTGCATGCAACACCCGCCGCTTGAATTCGGTAGACCTGTCACATCCGGTTACTTCCATTTCGGAAGACATATAGTACATTCTTTGGTTGGATGGTTCAAATGGTCTATGACAGAATATCATCCAGTTATGTCCAATGATAAGGTTTTTTGGACAAATAGACAGACAGACAAACAGACGGACAGGCCAAAAACTATATGCCCCCGATTCATTGATTCGTGGGGCATAATTAGATGTAATATTATTTATTTCATCAAAGGGTTTCCTACTTAGCGGCGAAATTTCATTTTCCGCAAATCGATCAAGCGCAGATATAGGGGGAGGGGTGTTTAAGGAGGAGATATGACCCCTGAATTTTTTCAACAAATTCTTGTTTTTCAGAGGGTTTTTTATTATTGTTATCATAGACTATATCCCCCTCACCTAAGAGACGGGAATCTTATCAATTTTTAGAGGAAGCGGACAGAATGGGTTATCTATGGGCTATCTATTGATTTTAATCTCTCATCTTATTACTTTTCTAATACAGAAAAGTTAGGGTTTTACATAAATTTAGACAAAAAGCATTATGAAATTTATATAAAGCTTTTATGTTCTTTTTTTTTAATTGGAGATAAAGATGATAATCTATTCAAGTTTCTTCATTTTTAGATCACCTGAGCAAAGCTCAAGTGAGCTATTGTCATGGCGTGCCGTCCGGCGTCCGTCGTCCGTCCGTCGTCCGTCCGTCGTCCGTCGTAAACTTTTCACATTTTCGACTTCTTCTCCAGAACGGCTTAAGGGATTTTGATGAAACTTGGAAGGTATGAAGTACTAATGGTCCCCTACAAGTGTTGTTGTTTTTCGTCCGGATCCGTCAACAGGTGGCGCCAGCACAGCCAAAAGTAGGTCACGGGGGGTTCCCTCCTTTGACAAACTTCTTCTTCAGAACCGAAGCATGTATCAACAAACCGAAAGCATGAGGATGATCTTAAGAAGTGTTGTTATTTTTGGTTCCACTTCGAAGTCAAATTTTTGACTCGTTTTTGACGTCTTTTCGGACTTAGTCTGAAATGCACATTTTTGCACTATTTCGTTAAATAACTCATTAAGTGTATGATTTTACATACTCATTTACTGCATATTTATCATATTTGACTAACTTAATGCTTTGATATGTATTTTATGCTTAAATTTTATTTTATTTTTGATTTTTTATGATCTTTTTTACTTATGTAAAAAGGAAGGGGGGGGGTTGATTTTCATACATTTTCTTCTTCTTTTCTATAACCACTCTTCAGATTGTCATGACAATTTGTAGGTATGAGGTACTCATGCATGGTACCCTACAGGTGAAAGAATTTTGTCAAGATATCCACTTTTGCATTTTTAAGGAATATTTTCTAAGATTGTACATAGGTATAATGTATGTTTTCCATGCCCGATGGATCCATGGGGAGTGGCTTCAAACCCCGGCGGGGCCCAAACAATTTTTAGCTCACCTGAACATTGCTTTGATATGTAATTTATACTAAAATTTTAATTTTTTGATTTTTTATGAAATTTTTTTCTTATGTGAAAAGGAAAGGGGGGGGGGGGGGTATTTTCATACATATTCAACTTCTTCTCCAGAACTGCTGAACAGATTTTTATGAGTATTTTTTCAATCATGAATAGATATGTTTATGCAAGGCTTGTGGGTTCAAGTTCTGGTACTTCTTTTATCTATATCAGGAATTTTAACCCTGGTAACTTTAGTTTCGTATAACTCATGTATGCAAGAGTTGTCTTTCTTTAATATTGATGTGTTTTTGAGGTTTAAATTCTTGGATTATCGATTCATTTGAATGTTATATATTTTAAATTATTAAATAAGTATGCAAAAGGAAACTAAATAATTCAAAAAAGATGAATAAGTATTTTCAAATTTATCTGGTGATGACTTAGATATATAACTTTCAAATTTAAATATTGAGAGCAGCTCAAAATATTAATGTAAAAACAGAACTCTACATTTACATCAATGTTATCAACAACGTAGTGAAAGGAGGGGCTGTAATTTATTAGCAGGATTTTGCTTTAGCTTCTGTATAACTGTCTCTCTCGGGTTACTTAGATTACTCAAGAAGAAGGGGGGAGATGATTTTCATACACATTCAACATCTTCTCCAGAACCGCTGAACATATTTTCATGAAACTTGGTAGGAATGAAGTAATCATGGTCCCCTACAAGTATAATTGTTTTTTGTCCGGATCTGTCAACATGTGGCACCACCACAGGCAATTAGAAAACAGGAACCTGATCAAATATTCTTTTCTTTTCTTATTGGCTTCATGTATGTAAATGAACTAATAAGAGTAAAAATTAATATTACTTCATTTACTCCATACGTTTTCTGCACAAAATATTTCTTAAGGCTTTTGAATTAATGACAACCTATCTGATGCATCTTTAGGTTGTACATCCTTTCCCCGAAGAAGTCAAATGGTAGGATGCTTTCATTATTTCTAGTAGTCTGCATAAATTAGTACATGTAGCTTCTGCTAATCTTTCTCCTCCTTTATTTCATATCTTATTTTGTGCATGCATTTCATATGTCATATTCCTAATTGTTGTTTTGTTCAGTTTTGTGTGCTTTGTTTAATTTTGCATGTATACATATTTGTCGGTCAAAACATCTTAGGATCTTGTGTTAACCTGTTTTCATATATGCCAATTTTAAATAAACATTGTCTTGTCTTAACATGCTTAGTGTTCTCAGGTGAGCGTTGTGGCCCCTGGGCCTCTTGTTTTATATAAGAATGAATTTGAATACTTAGGAGTCCCACTGGAAACTGTCCAACAGTATTGTTATCTAGATACGATCATCATCATCATCAGAAAGGAGGGGATCTCCAACAACACTAGGTTGCAGCACCCACAGCAAACCCCCAATACACCAAATGCAAAAAACACAGAACAGACACCCACAGAAAGAGACGCAAAAGGGACAAGGAACACCAACTCACACCATAGAAACATTAAACATAAAAGACCACACATAAACCAACGAGACCAATGGGCAACCGGTGCTGACTTAGGACGGCCATCTGCCACGTAAGTAGCAGACGGTGTGGTTATCCTGGATTGCGTACAACCCTGCCACTATTCCGATTTCCCAGATGTCTCGAAGAACGCTAAATTATGGTGTAAAACAACCCTCTCACTGTTAGATGACCACACACAAACAAGACCGTAAAACGCAGAGTCCAAGCAACACAGACGAATATGTAAATGGATATAAAAAGAGGACGTGCGTAATACAGTCCTTGCTCTGCCGGCTGTAGGGAGCTCATATATGTTATCACGCGAGGAGTCCGACTGACATTCAGAGAGGACAGGTGGTCGGGGTCCTGTCTTCTCTTAAGAGGTTTGGAGAGGGCCCGTAATGTAGTCCCGTCGTCACTGTCGGTCAGAGTGCAAGTCTTACGAATGCGCTCGTACAAGACTGTAGATTGGTCAAGTACCAAACTTAGTGTTCTTCTGGTGACATTAGGGTTATATCCACGGTATAAAAGGCGTTTGATGACTATGACGCATTTTCGATAGTAAATGGAAACTTCAATATTGTAATATCATCCCTAGTTGACAAAGCCAGGAAAGCTCTCTTTAAGGTAAAGAGAATAGTTGGTTTGAATAACCCATGTAAATTACTTGAAAAACTTTTTGACGCTATGATTGTTCCAATATTATTATATGGTTGTAAAATTAGGGGTTTGTATGAAACGAGTTATAAAGAATCAAAATCGTATGAAAAATTGCATTTTGAAGTTTATAAAAGAAATTCTAGGTGTCCATTGTAAAGTGACCAATGGTGCCTGCCGTGCTGAACTGTGCCGTTTGCCCTTAAGAAATATAATATTACAATCCTCTTTGAGGTTTCTAGCACATATCCAATCTCAAAGGTATTCTCTAGCTTACAAATTATATGAAGGAACAGGGCAGCCTAATCATTGGGTTAAAACCTTCTTAATTCTTAATGATATTGGGCTTTCTTTTATTGGTCACGATGAAGTTGTTGATAAATTGATTAATGAAAGTGATATGTCAAGTCAATATTAAACGTCTTCAAATTGAATAGCATCATTTAAAAACAGATAAATTGGCAGCATGGATCAGACATGCACTTTTCGGTTACTTAATGTTTTGTAATCTCAGAATTAGTGCCAATCAACTGACCATCGAAAATGGTAGATATTCAAATGTTCCTAGATCTGGACGTTTTTGTAATACATGTCAAAAAGATATAATAGAGGACGAAGAACATTTTTTTACTTCACTGTATCATTTATAGAGAAATTAGAACAAAACGGCATGAAAAACGCATTGCCATAGGCAAAAATATTAACTAACTAAGTGATAATAACTTAAAACTTACTTCTTTATGATACGTCTTTATTCATCCCCAAGTCATCATCATCATTCAGTAGTAATTGCTTTGTTAGGAAGTTAGGAATCTCTCATTGAATAGTTTGAAGTGTTTGATGTCATGACGTCATAGTGAACAAAATGACGATGAAATGGCGCTAAATGACGTTACATAAATATGTTACGTTCTCTTTAGCAATAAGAAAGTAAACATTGAAATATTCAGGAATATTGATATAAAGAATGTCTGACTATTCAATTCTTATTAAAAAAAATATGATATTAATAATGATATTATTAAGAAATGAAGTTTCTCTGTTCAGAATTATTTATATAATCGGTTTAATTTTGGCTAAAAAATTAATAAAGAAATGTTCTTTGTCTCTACGTAAATTTTCATTGTCTGATTTTACTTTGTAAAACGGAAAAATAGTGAATTTTCCATGTCCACAATTATCGAAGTGTGCACTACATGGTGTATTTCGTACAGTCGAGTCTTTTATCTGTTGTTTATGCACTCTTACTCTGTCCGCTAATTTGGTTCCGGTTTGTCCGATATATTCCTCCCGACAGGAGCAATATACTATTATTTTTTATTTGCATGTCATGTTTTCATTCACGGTATTCACGATTGTTGGCGGCTGTGTATAAAATCCTGTCATGTCCAGTCATCAATACCTCATTTTTAACTCCTGCCACCCATCACAAACCAAAAGAAATATTCCTTACAACTTAGTCCGTTGCGTATGTACTATCCTGTTGGAATCATCGCTCAGGGACAAACGACTTGAGGAACTCAAATCTTTCCTTATAAAACAATAGTACCCGACAAAACTTATAGATGCCGCGATTATCAAAGCGAAAAACATCCCAATCACAGAACTCCGCACCTCTAAAGAAAAAACCGACCAGAAAGATATGACACCATTCGTAGTTACTCACAATCAGAAAAATCAAAAAATATTCAATGTCGCTAAACAATTTCTCCCGATTTTACACCAGTCGCCGTCTCTTCGTAGTCTTTTTTAAACCGCCAGATTTCGTACACAGCCGCCGACAACAGACGAATTTGAAGAAATTCTTTTCCAGAGCCAAATTCACATAAAACCTTTAAGGTCTCCAAATGTCTAGACCTTAGATGCGGCACTTGCCAATTCATTTTAGAAGGAGACACATTCAAATTCAAAAGTGGGCCATTTTTTCGCGTGAATGAAAACATGACATGCAAATCAAAAATAATAATATATTGCTCCTGTGGGGAGGAATATATCGGACAAACCGGAACCAAATTAGCGGACAGAGTAAGAGTGCATAAACAACAGATAAAAAACCCGACTGTACGAAATACACCATGTAGTGCACACTTCGAGAATTGTGGACATGGAAAATTCACTATTTTCCCGTTTTACATAGTAAAATCAGACAATGAAAATTTACGTAGAGCCAAAAAACATTTCTTTATCAACATTTTTAAGCCAAAATTAAACCGACTATAGATTCTGAACAGAGAAACTTCATTTCTTAATAACATCATTATTAATATTATAATTTTTTTAATAAGAATTGAATAGTCAGACATTCTTTATATCAATATTCCTCAATATTTCAATGTTTACTTTCTTACTGCTAAAGAGAACGTAACGTACGTATGTAACATAATTTAGCGCCATTACATTGTTATATTGTTCACTATGACGTCATGATATGTTTTCCGTTATAATCATATCATTTTCTCTGAAGAGCCCGAATGGCGAAAACGTTTTGGGAAATAAAATATGAATAATTTCTGAATCTTTCTATACATGTAATTTGTGTATACACAAGTACAATTTTATTAACGTAATCATTAATACATTTGCTATAAGCCATGTATACCTTGCTGTGTCTGTATTTCATGGGCATTGACCTTATATAAAAAATGCGTTTCGCCAATAAGAGAATTTCAGTGTGTAAATACATTAAAATGACAAGCGATAGCGAGCCAGCATTTTTTTCA
Source organism: Pinctada fucata (assembly GCA_028142955.1). NCBI lineage: Eukaryota > Metazoa > Mollusca > Bivalvia > Pterioida > Pteriidae > Pinctada > Pinctada fucata. Next base: position 15,367,405 of record AP027113.1, on the reverse strand, counting down.
GAATTGTAATAAGAAGGTTAGACAATAATGGCATTATGCCCCGGAATCACAGATTCGGGGGCAGATAGTTTTTGGCCTGTTAGTCTGTTTCTTTGTTTGTCCGAAAAACTGTAACATTGGGCATAACTTTTGAATGGAAGGTGATAGGGCTTTCATATTTCACATTTCCTTGTGGCTAGACCTTTCCATTGATACCAAAATTTTTGACTTCGTGACCTTTGAACCTGACCTTTGACCTACTTTTCAAAAACTTTAACATTGGGTATAACTTTCGAATGGGAAATGATAGGGCTTTCATATTTCACATGTGTATTCTTTGTGACAAGACCTTTCTATTGATACCAACATTTTTGACCTCGTGACCTTTGACCTTGACCTTTGACCTACTTTTCAAACACTTTATTATTGGACATAACTTTTGAATGGTAAGTGATAGGGCTTTCATATTTCACATGTGTATTCCTTGTGACAAGACCTTTCCATTGATACCGCATTTTTTGACCTCGTGACTTTGACCTTGACATTTGACCTACTTTTCAAAAACTTTAACAATGGGCATAACTTTTGAATGGAAGGTGATAAGGCTTTAATATTTTACATTTGTATTTCTTGTGACAAGACTTTTCCATTGATATCAAAATTTTTGACCCCTTGACCTTTGATCTACTTTTCAAAAACTTTAACATTGGGCATAACTTTTGAATGAAAGGTGATAGGGCTTTCATATCTCACATGTGTATTGCTTGTGACAAGACCTTTCCATTGATACCAAATTTTTTGACCTCGCGACCTTGACCTTGACCTTTGGCTTACTTTTCAAAAACTTTAACATTGGGCATTTCTTTTGAATGGAAGGTAATAGGGCTTTCATATTTCACATGTGTATTGCTTGTGACAAGACGTTTCCATTGATAACAAAATTTTTGACCTCGTGACATTGACCTTGACCTTTGGTTTACTTTTCAAAACCTTTAACATTTGGCATAACTTTTGAATGGTAAGATTGGGCTTTCATATTTCACATGAGTATTCCTTGTGACAAGACCTTTCTATTGATACCAAAATTTTTGACCTCGTGACTTTGACCTTTGACCTACTTTTCAAACACTTTAACATTGTGCATAACTTTTGAATGGTTAGTGATAGGGCTTTCATATTTCGCATGTGACAAGCCCTTTTCATTAATACCAAATTTCTTCACCTTGACCTTTCACATACTTAACAGAAGATGAAGTTTATATTAACAAAGATGCCACCGGGGCATTCGTGTTTCACAAACACAGGCTTTATTTATATCTTCTATTCGTGTCTTTTTCAGTTTCATTGCTCCTTCTGCCTTTTTTCATTGACAAAGGTGTTTTATATATGGGGTGGTATAGGAAAGCTGCATCATTTGAAAATAACGTATGTAATAACTTCTGAAATTTTTGAAATGCTGGCGGCAAAATATTATATTATATTGGGGACCCCCCCCCCAACCCCCTTCCCCCTTTCTAGATCCGTGGTTGAGGGATATCGTTTTATCTTTGTGAACAAATGGGTTCTAGATCAGGGGAGTAGACAAGCTTGTTAACAAGGACGTACTCATTTCGCTCTATATCATCGACAGCAACTTTGCAAGTCTGGACTCCAGCGTTCTCATGTTGAAGCAATACACCTTTATTGAGTTTCTTCTCAAACTTATATATTTGCTCGGAGTTGATATATTTTTGTTACCTTTTAGATACACATAAAACAATGTACAGCACAGTTATTATAATCTAACCGAGTTTTCTTTCCTTTGCCATATTTGTCGTCAAACATATCATTGTCGAAGAGCTATACATTCCTGAAATTGTGTTACATATTGATATAGCGTCAGATAACGCATGAGTTTTATATATTTACATTTCCATGCTTCATTAACATCGACGGCGGGTGCGGCTAACCAACAGGGGACGCTTACTCCTCCGGGGCACCTGGTCCCACCTCTAGCTTTCTAGGGGTCCGTCGATGTTTAATTTTGTGCTCTATTGTGAGTGCCGTTGAGATTATCGTCAGGATCTTCTTTAACTCATTTGTGTCACACTTATGTCCTTTGCCGTGTGGAGCTCGTAAAAAAGTTCCCCGCGAGGGGTTTGACAGTAAGTGTTTTGAATATACTTCCCTGACATTGTCGCCATAGCACTTTCTATATAGACATAGCGTCAGACAACGCATGAGTTTTATATATTTACATTTCCATGCTTCATTAAAATCGACGGCGGGTGCGGCTAGCCAACAGGGGACGCTTACTCCTCCCGGGCACCTGGTCCCACCTCAAGCTTTCTCGGGGTCCGTCGATGTTTAATTTTGTGCTCTATTTTGAGTGCCGTTGAGATTATCGTCAGGATCTTCTTTAACTCATGTAAATTAGTTGTGAATAATGTTAGCATTACAGTCTATTGTAAATGGGTTTAGGCTGTAATCGTATTGACATACCTTTTTGTCAGATAAAGCTTTTTCGATTCTGATATCATAGTATGTTTTTCTTGATTGTAAGAATGTTAAACGTCTTTAAATTCAATAGCATCATTTAAAACCTGATAAATTTACAGCATGGACCAGACATGCACGTTTCGGGTACTAAACCCTCGTCAGTGATCCTCATTCTAAACAATGCAATACGGCCAAAAAGTATGAAAATAATTATGTCCAAAAATGTACCAAAAGACGTAGCAGAATGGGTTGGATATGATGCTACAGGACCCACGTTTTAGAAATTTCAAGAAATTTTGTAACAGAAAATTTCAAATACGTTGAAGAGACACACGATCAACCGAAGTTGATCGAACTTGGCTACATGTGCCCTCGGGGACTCTTAGTCCACTAGCAGTGACACTCACCAAGTAGTTCAAATGTTAAACGTCTTTAAATTCAATAGCATCATTTAAAACCTGATAAATTTACAGCATGGACCAGACATGCACGTTTCGGGTACTAAACCCTCGTCAGTTATCCTCATTCTAAGCAATGTAATACGGCCAAAAAGTATGAAAATAATTATGTCCAAAAATGTACCAAAAGACGTAGCAGAATGGGTTGGATATGATGCTACAGGATCCACGTTTTAGAAATTTCAAGAAATTTTGTAACAGAAAATTTCAAATGCGTTGAAGAGACACACCATCAACCGAAGTTGATCGAACTTGGCTACATGTGCCCTCAGGGACTCTTGGTCCACCAGCAGTGACACTCACCAAGTAGTTCAAATGTTAAACGTCTTTAAATTCAATAGCATCATTTAAAACCTGATAAATTTACAGCATGGACCAGACATGCACGTTTCGGGTACTAAACCCTCGTCAGTGATCCTAATTCTAAACAATGTAATACGGCCAAAAAGTATGAAAATAATTATGTCCAAAAATGTACCAAAAGACGTAGCAGAATGGGTTGGATATGATGCTACAGGATCCACGTTTTAAAAATATCAAGAAATTTTGTAACAGAAAATTTCAAATGCGTTGAAGAGACACACGATCAACCGAAGTTGATCGAACTTGGCTACATGTGCCCTCGGGGACTCTTGGTCCACCAGCAGTGACACTCACCAAGTAGTTCAAATGTTAAACGTCTTTAAATTCAATAGCATCATTTAAAACCTGATAAATTTACAGCATGGACCAGACATGCACGTTTCGGGTACTAAACCCTCGTCAGTGATCCTCATTCTAAACAATGCAATACGGCCAAAAAGTATGAAAATAATTATGTCCAAAAATGTACCAAAAGACGTAGCAGAATGGGTTGGATATGATGCTACAGGATCCACGTTTTAGAAATTTCAAGAAATTTTGTAACAGAAAATTTCAAATGCGTTGAAGAGACACACGATCAACCGAAGTTGATCGAACTTGGCTACATGTGCCCTCAGGGACTCTTGGTCTACCAGCAGTGACACTCACCAAGTAGTTCAAATGTTAAACGTCTTTAAATTCAATAGCATTATTTAAAACCTGATAAATTTACAGCATGGACCAGACATGCACGTTTCGGCTACTAAACCCTCGTCAGTGATCCTAATTCTAAACAATTGTTAAACGTCTTTAACTTCAATAGCATCATTTAAAATCTGATAAATTTACAGCATGGACCAGACATGCACGTTTCGGGTACTAAACCCTCGTCAGTGATCCTCAGTCTAAACAATGTAATATGGCCAAAAAGTATGAAACGTATTATGTCCAAAATGTACCAAAAGACGTAGCAGAATGGGTGGGATATGATGCTACAGGACCCACGTTTTAGAAATTTCAAGAAATTTTGTAACAGAAAACTTCAAATGCGTTGAAGAGACAGCCGATCAACCAAAATTGATCGAACTTGGCTACATGTGCCCTCGGGGACTCTTCGTCCACCAGCAGTGACACTCACCAAGTAGTTCAAATGTTAAACGTCTTTAACTTCAATAGCATCATTTAAAATCTGATAAATTTACAGCATGGACCAGACATGCACGTTTCGGGTACTAAACCCTCGTCAGTGATCCTCAGTCTAAACAATGTAATATGGCCAAAAAGTATGAAACGTATTATGTCCAAAATGTACCAAAAGACGTAGCAGAATGGGTGGGATATGATGCTACAGGACCCACGTTTTAGAAATTTCAAGAAATTTTGTAACAGAAAATTTCAAATGCGTTGAAGAGACAGCCGATCAACCAAAATTGATCGAACTTGGCTACATGTGCCCTCGGGGACTCTTCGTCCACCAGCAGTGACACTCACCAAGTAGTTCAAATGTTAAACGTCTTTAAATTCAATAGCATCATTTAAAATCTGATAAATTTACAGCATGGACCAGACATGCACGTTTCGGGTACTAAACCCTCGTCAGTGATCCTCAGTCTAAACAATGTAATATGGCCAAAAAGTATGAAACGTATTATGTCCAAAATGTACCAAAAGACGTAGCAGAATGGGTGGGATATGATGCTACAGGACCCACGTTTTAGAAATTTCAAGAAATTTTGTAACAGAAAATTTCAAATGCGTTGAAGAGACAGCCGATCAACCAAAATTGATCGAACTTGGCTACATGTGCCCTCGGGGACTCTTCGTCCACCAGCAGTGACACTCACCAAGTAGTTCAAATGTTAAACGTCTTTAAATTCAATAGCATCATTTAAAACCTGATAAATTTACAGCATGGACCAGACATGCACGTTTCGGGTACTAAACCCTCGTCAGTGATCCTCATTCTAAACAATATATTACGTTCAAAAAGTATGAAAATAATTATGTCCAAAAATGTACCAAAAGACGTAGCAGAATGGGTGGGATATGATGCTACAGGACCCACGTTTTAGACATGATTATCTTAAACAAAGGAGGGGATCTCCAACAACACCAGGTTGCAGCACCCACCGCAAAACCACAAAACACCCAATGCAAAAACACAAAGCAGACAAGCACAGAAAGAGATGCACAAGGGACAAGGAACGTCAACGCACAACACAGAAACATTAAACATATAGGACTACACATAAACCAACGAGACCAATGGGCAACCGGTGCCGACTTAGGTCGGCCATCTGCCACGGAAATAGCAGAAGGCATGGTTATCCTGGATTACGTGCGCACAACCCTCCCACTTTTCCAATTACCCAGAGGTCTCGACGAACGTACAGTTATGGTGTAAAACAACCTCCTCACTGTCAGATGACCACACACAAACAAGACCACAAAACACAGGTGCTCAAGCAACACAGATGAATATGTAAATGGATATAAAAAGAGGGCGTACGTAATACAATCCGTGCTCTGCCGCCGCGAGCTCATGTTTGTAATCACCCGAGGAGTCCGACTGACATTCAGAGAGGACAGGTGGTCGGGGCCCTGTCTTCTCTTAAGAGGTTTGGACAGGGCCCGTCATGGAGTCCCGTCGTCACAGTCAGTCAGAGTGCAAGTTTTAAGAATGCGCTTGTACAAGACTGTAGATTGGTCAAGTACCAAGCCTAGTGTCCATCTGGTGACATTAGGATCATATCCACGGTATAAAAGGCGTTTGATGATTCTGACGCATTTTCGATAGTGATGTTGTCTATCTTTGATCCTTCTTATCTTGTTAATAATGTCACCATAAAATGCAGGTTGTGAAATACCCAAAGTAATATACTCCGTTGCCTGTATTGGTTCGAATTTCAGAAGAAGTTGACAATATTTTTTGTAAAATTTCCAGAAAGTCTTTACTAGTTTGTGAAAGCGAAAACCTTGTCCTAAAAGTTTCTTGGTAATTTTTAAATTTCTACTATGAAAATCCAAAACATCAGTACATGCTCTAGTACAGGTCCGCGTAAGAATCAGGCAGGTGAAATCCCTTCAAATGATTTTCTTTCGAAATATGCTCAGATCAACCTCCAAACGAAATATGCTCAGATCAAACCCCAACCCCCCAACCCCTCAACTCCCAGATCGGCTTCTTTTCATATGGTGGAGGTTTTGTTTGAATGTGTGCTTGGTTCCTGTTTTATCCTGATTTTGTATGCCTTCGGTTTATGATTTTCTGAATTATCGATTTTGTGCTATATATAGGGATACAGTCATTATCCATGCTTCTCGTATGTCCTTAAGGAATTCTCTACATCCTTGGATGTTGAACAAAGTTATAAGGGCGCTAAGTTTTATTGAATTATATAGAGAAATTTTCCCGCCATTTTCTCCCTTCATAATCCTTTATCATTATAAATCAATAGGTAAATATCTCGCTTCACCATCGCTATCTTGAGAAATGAATGGATATATGCTGATTTGTACCACAAAATATGTCTATTAACATAAATGAAATCTTTTGTAAAAAATGATGTATCGGTTACGGTAACGGTGCATCAAACATTCCGAACCCGTCAGTACTACAACAGATTTGAATGTGCATGATAAAGTAGAATCAACACAAAATTGTAGTAAATTAAGCTTACCCTATCATATAAGCGTGTAAATTCTTCTGTCAATGTCTAATTTTGTGCTTGTCTATTTAGAATTTTCACATATGGATGTTTCTTTCTTTCTTTCTTTCTTTTTGATTTTTTTTATTTGATTTTTTTTTTTTTTGATTTCTTGAAAGCTCTAAAACATGGGTCCTATAGCATCATATACCACCCATACTGCTACGTCTTTCGGTACATTTTTGGACATACCAACTTTTACACTCTTTTGCCGTAATAACTATTTTTGGATTCAGGATCACTGACGAGGGTTTAATACCCGAAACGTGCATGGTCCATGCTGAATATTTATCTGTTCTTAAATGATGCTTTTGAATTTAAAGACGTTAAACGTTTGTAACACGTGGTGAGAGTCACCTCTGATGGACCGAGCATCCCCGAAGACACAGTGTAACCAAGTTTGATCTACTTCGGTTGATCGTTTCTTCAAAGCATTCGAAAATTTCTATTATCAAAATTTCTTGAAATTTCTAAAACGTGGGTCCTGTAGCATCATATCCCACCCATCCTGCTACGTCTTTCGGTACATTTTTGGACATATTAATTTTTTCACACTTTGACCATCTTACATTTTTTGATCGAGTATCACTGACGAGGGTTAAATAGTAGAGAGGTGCATGTCTGGTCTTTTCTGATACCACTGAATTCGAAAACCTTCAACATTTTTGCTGTAGAGGAAGTTCTACGGTCGATCTGGGGAACTCGTCATACACTATGATGTCCCACTATCCAGAATGGTGGGTGATATTCTGTCATAGACCATTTGAACCATCCAACCAAAGATTGTACTCTATGTCTTCCGAAATGGAAGTAACCGGATGTGACAGTTCCACCAAATTGAAGCGGCGGGTGTTGCATGCAATCAGGAGATGCTTACTCTTCCTGGTCACCTGGTCTCACTCCCATATCGGGAGTTCGCTTCTTTTCATGTGGTGGAGGTTTTTGTTTATTTGCTTTGGTTCCTTTTTTATCCTGATTTTGTATGCCTTCGGTTTCTGATTTTCTGACTTGTCGATTTTGTGCTGTATACAGGGATATGGTCATTATCCATATTTGTCATTCTTGGATATTTACCCTTTTGTTTTCTATCAATAATACTTAACAATAGTAAGAGAGAACTTATGAATGTAGGTATAAACAGCAAAAATGATTCAATGGTAACCATGCACTCTGGAACTACTTAGACCATTACATTTCAGATTGTATCTATTTCAGGATGTTTCAAATATAGCAGACACACTGAGAAAGACCAGGATTCAAAATGAGAGAGAAATGTCACAAATACGAGGAGCTTGCTGTATGTACAATTAATATGACACGATTTCTTTTATTTTCAAAATCAAGCTGACTGTATGTAAACACATTTGTGTCAGTTAATTCCTCTAAGGTTACCTCATTTCCACTGCAATAACATATTGAGAAATGTGTCCTCTTCCTCCTTATTAATATTAATGAGCAAAGTCAAGTGAATTTGGCGTTCTCCATGTGGAAAGAAATGAATTAAACAATTTACCCTTATGTACACCCATTTCTATTTATATCATGACATAGTTATCTAAAAATAGAATACATTGTATCAATGGAGTACGTGGTAGCGCTAAGATTTAAAGTCAATCATTACTTACTCCGAAATTCCTCTACAGATTTAAGAGAAAATGAGCAATTTCATGCATTTTTTAATATAAAAGGCCGAAAATATACGCAATATTCAATAAAGATGCTTGCCTGATCTGATTCTTTCTACCTAGACGAAATGGAACCACCCATGGCAAGTCGCGTATTTTAATGTAAAATATCGTTGTTTGGGGGCTAAAATGTTGAATTTGCAAAGTTTCCAATATTTACATAGTGATTGATAGTGATTTTCCTTGGAAAATTCAAATTCAATATTGGACTTATATGAGAGTTTGAAACATCATTTTGTAGCGGTGTAGGCTAAACGAAATACCCATGACACAAATTGTCCGACTTAATTCTTTCGTTCCCTAGCGAGTTTACTGCTATTTCCTTATATAACCATGTATTCTGAAATGATATAACAAACTAAGGTCATGTCAGCAGTTGTTCGTTTCGGTTTCAAATTTTACGTGAGTTATCTCCCTGTAGTCTCATCCCTAACTTTTAGACACATATTAACTGATTTCAATGAGTCGACAGTCCTATTTTAGATTTTTCGTTAGTTAGTTAAAGTGCATTTGTATTACTATTATATTACCCTCAATGATCTATGTTGTGATCAGTTTATCAACAGTATGAAGAATGCGACCGTTAGCACTCCTCAACAATATAATCAACAATATAATCAATGAAAATATTATGTATTATAAAATATTCGATTTACCATTTCTTACGCATGCATATGGTTGTCCGTCATGTTGGTAGGATTTGTTTTGGACATTTTGTAATGACAATGATTAACTCGCTCCTATAATTTTGTATATTTTTATGATCTTTACTTTATAATTCTAGGGAGGTAAGGTAAAGAATTCATAGGAGAAGTACAAGAACAGTTCAAAACCATTCACCTAAAAACCAACGGTATATTACATTTAAATTTTGTAAAAGACTCATTTATCATAGCATCATATCATGTATTCTAATATGACTTGATTCTTTTTCCCTTTTAAGACAACAGACGCGAGCCGGGCTCTATTCTCCAATATAGGCCCTATGGCGATAAGCCACGCCTACCCATTTTCTGAAAGCAGATAAACTGGCAGGAACTGGTTTTTACAGGTCTAAGTTTGGTCATCATTAGAATAGAAATAAAAAAAATGACAAGCCGGGCTCTATTGTCTCATAATGCCCTCGCGTCCTCAGCCAATCACATTTATCACCTCGCCGCTCACGCGGCTCGGTAATAAATGTGATTGGCTGAGGACGCTCGCGCATTATGAGACAATAGAGCCCGGCTTGTCATTTTTATTTCTTAAGCATCATATTCAAGCCATCTTGCTACGTCTTTCGGTATATTTGGAAATAATTTCCACATATTTTGGCCATATTTCATAGTTTAGATTAAGGATCACCGACGAGGGTTAAATACCCGAAATGTGCATGTCTGGTTCATGCTGTAAATTCATCTGCTTTTAAATGATGCTAATGAAGTTGAAGACGTTTAACATTTGTACCATTTGGTGAGTGTCACTGCTGGTGGACCAGGAGTCCCCGAGGGCATATGTAGCCAAGTTCGATCAATTTCTGTTGGTCGTTTCTTCAAACGCATCGAAAATTTCTGTTTAAAATTTCCTATTAAATTTCTGAAACCTTGGTCCTGCAGTATCATATACCAGCCATCTTACTACCTACGTCGGTATATTTTGGACATATTTTCCATATATTTTGGCCATATTTCAATCATTGTTTATATTGATAGTCACTGACGAGATATAACGCGCTCGTATGGTCCATGCTGTACATTTATCTGCTTTTAAATGATGCTAATGAATTTGAAGACGTTTAACATTATAAAACTGTGACTTATTGATTTAAATCAGCCAAGATGATGAAAGAGGTAGGACCACAAACATTATGAAGATGACTCGGGAATCACTGACTAATAGCACAAGTGTGTGATCTAAGCAATAGGCTCTAGTTCTTTGTGCCGTTTTATTCCGCTCACTTTCATTGACGATGCATTGTGTCAGATGCCATGAATACATCTAGGACCTTTGTGACCTTTGACATGGGTTTAAGTTTGATGGTTTGGATGAGGATTTAAACTCAAGACTTCTTTGATTTTGTTTTTACATATATATGAAAAGAAAATAATGATGAAAAATTCGGAATGACTTTCTCCTTTCCTTATAAAAAAGTAAAAAAAAAAGTACAACATTTTCCTTTCCATCTTAGAACACTCAACATATGAAATTATTGAATATGATATCTTTCGAAATACACGTTCATAACCCCCAATGAACACGATAAAATACCGAAAGCGACGGAACTACTTTTATCAAAATCATTTAATGTTGCCAAGATCGGCTTTTAAATAATTATGCAAAAATATAAGTATTTTTGTTAAGTAGCCCTTATATACAAATAGGATACCATGATTAATAAAACGTTTGTGACAATTTCGATGATGTACTGATATATGTGGATTTTATAGCGTTTTTCGGTTGTTATGCGCCTATTTTTGAAGTTCATTAGACCAATCCCTGTCCTTAGATTTTGATGAAAGACAGTACATGCAGTTAAACATACTAGAAACATAATCTGCAAGTTATTTTCTTCAAAATTACATTCCATAGTAAAAGTTTGCGAGTCGAGCATCCTACGTTTGAATTTTTCCGATGACTGATGACTGTTAAGTGTCGACACGACGTTCAAAAGTTTTGAATTAAAAGGGAAAAAATGAAGTTTTAAACTATTTCTATGCGATAAAATCGCTCTGTTCCTTTGAGTTATTGAAACCAGAAACTTTTCTATTCGTGTATTTTCACCGACTCGAAGAATTAGAACAAAAACATCAGCGAACAGAAATTGAAAGATCAAAAACGGCGACCTACCTCGCTCATCAGGAATTTTCACAATTAACTTGTCACTTATGAAATAACACAATCCTAGGAATATACTTTACGTGTATTGTGACGACTGGACTCCATGACGGGCCCTTTCCAAACCTCTTTAGAGAAGACAGGGCTCCGACCACCTGTTAAGTGTCAACTGTGTTTGATGTTTGTGTGTTGTGCGTTGACGTTCCTTGTCCCTTTTGCGTCTCTTTCTGTGCTTGTCTGCTCTATGTTTTTGCATTGGGTGTTTTGGGGTTTTCCTGTGGTTGCTGCAACCTGTTGTTGTTGGAGATCCCCTCCTTTGTTTTATTTTAGCAGGATTCATATTTTAGCGGAGTTATTGCTATACAGTCTGCACTAATTCAAGACTTCACTAAGCTATTTAACTTTTATAGATTTATGTTGAAAATAAGTTATGTGCACCAATTCATGATTACGTTTTTCTGTCAATTTGCCCAGTTTTTGCCAGCTTTGCGCTAATATTTTGTTGCGCTAAAATAAGTACACATACAGTAGTCTGATACCTATAGATCGTAATCATGCCTATTTGTGTTTGCAAATATTATATCTATAAGAACAGAGAATATGTCTTCATAAACTCCAAGCTCCTGCGTATACAATCCAAACACATAACAGCCATGTCGGCGACCTTGAACTTCAGAGCGCTTCATCTAACAGCTACGTCATATCGTATGATAATGTGCAATGGGGCTCCCGATGAGGAAAATATTTTCGACACACTGAACATAATATTTTGTGGCTTTTAACTACGTTTACATTATTTCTATTTCGTTTGGGTACTAGTTCGCTTACGGAGGTTATATTTTCATATGCGATGTACTAAATTTACCAATTTCTTGAGTATATTTTAGTATAGTAGAATAGATTTGATACATATCTTCACGTGATTATTTAACGGAACTGCAAAAAAGAAACCCTGCAAGTTATTATTTAAGTGCATATCTTTAGAAACATTCTAAAATTCAATGATATATACCTGTAGCTCTTATTTTTCCAGAACAAAACAAACAAATGGAAGATTTTGGCAGACAGATAGATGACCATGGCAGACATATAGATGACCATGGCAGACATATAGATGAGCAAGGCAGAGAGATAGATGACCATGGCAGACAGATAGATGACCAGAGCAGACAGATAGATGACCATGGTAGACAGATAGATGATCATGGCAAACAGATAGATGTCCATGTCAGACAGATAGATTATTATGGCAGACGGATATTTGATTATGGCAGACTGATATTTGATCATGGCAGATATATAGATGAGCATGGCAGACATATAGATGAGCATGACAGAGAGATAGATGAGCATGGCAGACAGATAGATGATCATAGCAGACATATAGATGACCATGGCACACAGATAGATGATCATGGAAGACAGATAGAAGATTATGGCAGACAGATAGATGATTATGGCAGACAGATATTTGATCATGAAAGACAGATAGATGATTATGGCAGACAGATAGATGATTACAGCAGACAGATAGATGATTATGGCAGACAGGTACTTGATCATGGCAGACAGATAGTTGACCATGGCACACAAATAGATGATCATGACACACAGATAGCTGACCATGGTAGACAGATAGATGAACAAGCTAAACAAATTGCAGACATCAAACAAAGTATTTCATATGGAAAAGTACCTTCAATAATAGGTAATGTATGTTATATGGATTGTTATGTATATCTTTTTTTTCTTAGCCCACTTGAGCCAAAGTCTGAAAATGAGCAAATGTTATAGTTCTTTGCCGTTCATCTGTTTCTTCTTTCTGTAAGATAAATAGATAACAATAAAGCAGAAAGGGGAAATATAAAACATTAATTCGGCATCCCTTTGAATTAACTTTCATGGTCGCCATAGCACTTTCTATATGGACATATAATTAACCTCAGACAGTGAATGCTTTTTATGTATGTTTTCATTTTCGTGCATGAACATCGACGGCGGGTGCGGCTAGCCAACAGGGGATGCTTACTCCTCCGGGGCACCTGGTCCCACCTCTAGCTTGCTAGGGGTCCGTCGATGATGCTCAGTTTTGTGCTCTATTGTGAGTGCTGTTGAGATTTTCGTCAGGATCTTCTTTAACTCATTACAATTATATAAACAGGAATAAAACTTATTGGCAGCCATATTGGAGAGTTTATATATTAAATTAAACTGAAGACTTTGGAGACATTTATCTGTAAAATAATGCTTCACTATTCTTTAAAACTCATGTGATCACCATGCTAAGGACTTTAAATGAAGTAGACCTGTGCAAAAAGAACTGTAACATTTTGAAACACAGGGGAGGGGGGGCAATAATTACCATGTCAATTGCAATGAATATAAATAATCCAGAGGGATACAAATCTTTACCTCTAGGACGTATTTTAGATTAAACAAACATTACAGAAGTACCCATCAGTTATTCGGTCTCATAGTCGAGAAGGCAAAGCAAAATCAGTAGGTTTTCCACCGGAACGGTTGCGAACCTCGGAATGAACAAAATTCCGAAATGAGACCAGGTGCCCGGGGAGAGTCAGCGTCTCCTGATTGCATGCAACACCCTCCCAACAGCTCTGTTGAAACCTGTCAAATTCGGTGGTTGTCTCGATGTACATTTTGATGTACATATAAGGTATTATTTTCCCGGCCCTCACCATCAATATATTTCAAGTCTGATTCTTTTGCCAGGTCTCTCCATTCCCTAGTATTCCCTAATAAAAATCAAATGATTGCCACCTACATGTAACTTATTCCACTTCTTTGCCTCGTCTTGACAAACTCATATTGAACTTTTAATTACTAGAACATGAATATCATTGAAACATCGTGTTGGTACGTCAGATTGTCCCTCTCTACACATATAAACTTATTTTAGATAACGCATACCAGTCAACAAAGATGATCAATGTACGTTATCAGTTGCAATTCAGTACAGGACATTTCAAATCCTGTGCCCTTAACTTTCATGTAGTAAGTGAAATCTGGGCTTGGTATCATAAACTAAGAATTGACTCAAATTTTGAAAACACAATTTATGACAGATCAGTGAAAATTTGAAATAATGAGTTCACCAATTCAATTCTACGCAGAAAATAGAAAACTTCTTTGAATAATTCGAAGTCATCACTAATAGTATCACGAGACAAAAGAAGATTGAAATTTAGACTTAAGTCAATTTTTTGTTTATCGTGCCAGGCCCTGATTGATAAATTCAATTGTTCAGCAAGAGTTTATCACCCCTCAGGTAACACATTCTTATTTCAAACTCTAATTGATACGTCAAGATCAAATTCGGGTCAAGTTGTTTTATCAGTCAGGGGTATAACCTTTATACTATATCACTGAAACTAACACATTTATTTGTGCTAAATAGCTACCCTCCTAAAACCGTCGTTTAAAGATTTTTGGGGGTTTTGATAACGACTGAGCGATATTTAAGGTCAATCCCCATGAACTTCAAATCATTTGTGATTTTTTGTCGATGCCCAGTTAATTTTACTGCTGGTAATTGTACTTGAAACATCATTTAATCGAATGAAAATTGTCGCTTTCAAATCATTTGTATAGAATGAGTTAAAGAAGTGACAAATATGGATAATGACCATATCCCTGTATACAGCACAAAATCGATAATTCAGAAAATCAGAAACCGACGGCATAAAAACCAGGATAAAACAGAAACAAAAGCAAACAAACAAAAACCTCCACCACATGAAATGAAGCGAACTCCCGATATGGGAGTGAAACCAGGTGCCCAGGAAGAGTAAGCATCTCCTGCTTGCATGCAACACCCGCCGCTTCTATTCAGAAGAACTGTCACATCCGGTTACTTCCATTTCGGAAGACAGATTTTTGTCGGTCACAAACATATCCCTGACAGAGAAGCTTAGCTGAAAGACGCCTAGCTCTCAGAACAAAATCCGTATACATGTATTTGGTTCTTGCTCTGGTATATCGTATCAATTGAGATATGAACACGCCATAAGCAGGCGATGAAGGGATGTTGCTACTCAGAAAAGGAAAGGTTGTTATGCTGAAATTGAAGTCGTCACCTTTGTCATAGAGTGAGGTGCTCATGTGACCATCAGTGTCGTTGGACAACATTATGTCCAAATATGATGCTGAATTATTTGTCTCTGTAGTTTCTTTGACTTTAAGCTCCGAAGGATAGATACTGCTCAGGTAATCCGCGAATTTTGGATTATTGATGGACAACACATCGTCTATGTATCTGTAAGTGAAGTTGAAGTCAGAAGCTAAATATATTTTCCCTTCAGAGACCAAAGATTGAATGAATTCAGCTTCGTAGGAGTAAAGGAAAATGTCGGCAAGGAATGGGGCACAATTGGTCCCCATTGGAATTCCGACAATTTGCTGGAAGATCTTTCCTCCAAATACCACAAAAATGTTGCCGATCAGAAAGTTTAACATCTGAATAATATCAGTTTCAGAGTAATATCAAAAATATCATTAATATAATATCAGAAATATCATTAAAATGATATCAGAAATATCATTAAAATAAATGAAAACACCGTCTGAAAAAGTTTAAAATAACCCAAGGAAATGGTCAATAACAGCGAATTATAAATTATGAATTATTCTCATCCCCTCTAGTTGACAAGCAATATGTAGAGCTCAACATTATCTTTCTGATCAAATCTTGTGGAATAACATTGACAAAACAAGCGCAGTAACCATAGCAATTTTGGACGTCATAACGATGCCCATTCTTTCAATTGTTATTAATAACACAAATACTTTACAAGTTAAAACGATAACGTCTCAAAGATATAAACTTAAATTGATCGAGAAAAAGAGGAGTGAATTCTGTCATAAAAGCAAAAAAATAGCTTACATGATTTTTTTTAACGATAACTAAAATAATTTATACTCCTGCTTGTTTATGTCCCTTTACCCAGGAGAAAATTCAGTCTTCACAGCAATGTATGGTGTGAGTTATTCTCTAGCAGCGATGCTTATTTGTGAGACAATTCAATCTTTAGTAATGTAATTTGTATTAAGTCTCCTATGTTGTCATTATCCACTGGTATATCATGCACAAATGATTGAATACTGACTTAAGGGGGTCCAGAACAGTATCCGAAAGAACCCCATCGGAAAACTCTAGATGAATTATGACGTCATAATAGAAACGCCGACATTGACGCGTATTTGGCAGGAACGTCATCATTATGTAACGTAAAAATAAGGGGGGGAGTAACTAAATCACCATAACTTAAAAACTGAGGGTCGCAATATAATAGGAACTTATCGGTGTTTCACTTGACATATGAAGAAGATAATATCAAGTTTTCAGGAAAAAATAAATGATAGGGTATCAGATAAACGTACTTTATTATCAAAAGTTAACAACTCAAAGATGCTCAGAAAATAGACATAAATTTATCTCCTTTCGACAATATCTTTTAAATCTATTGCCCACATCATATTTAACTGAAAAATACAGAACTTGTTAATATTCTGCCTAAGCAGAAGATTTATAACTATTTTTCATTACCTAATAAGTGTTAATTCGAACGTCACATTTAAGGCCAATTTTGGGGCTTTCAAGGGGTAAGTATGTACAGTCGTAACTTCAAACTAACGGTTGATAATGATGAAACTTTGCACATAGGTAAAGTATGTTCCAAGTATTAACATTTGTAATTTCTAGGAAAATTAACTGATAGGATCTTTTTTTTTTAGTCTGCCTATCCTGGACCTCCTAAATACATTGATACGTGATCTTCCAATGAATATCATATACGAATAAATTTTCAAATTCCATTAGCTATATTTTCTTCTCTTCAGAATATCATGTCAATTATATTGTTTGTTAGTGAAGTATGAGGGCTGATTGATATGTTGTGAGCCTCGTATTTAAGGATTTGAATTTTATTAGATATTTTGCATTATTTTTCTACATTATCCACTTAAGTATCTGTACACTTTTGCCACCAATGTTTACGGGCCTCAATAGCACTTTTAAAGAACTCCTTATCTTGACTGGACAGAATGTCATCCACTGCAAGTATGACGTCATCACTGCACTGAAAGTGGAGGCCAGAAATAGCTGCTTTTAGTTTTGCGTATAGATGAAAGTCTGATGGAGCGAGATCAGGTGAATACGGCAGATGCTCAATCAAATTAAAGCCACAATCATGAATGGCAGCCACGGCAGCGATAGGAGCATTGTCTTGATGGAACTAGTAAGCTCTCCGCGGCGCTTAAGTTTAATATTTTCCCGTAACTGTGTCAGAAGTGAAGTATGTGCCAGTGATTTTTTGTCCTTTTGGAGATCATCTATCAGCCGAATACCTTCTGCAACCCAGAAAACCAATGCTCACAACATAAATTATTATTCAGTTAGCCTTCGTATTTTCTATGTCTCTTATTCCGTCTCTGTGGTTGTTTTCAACATTACAAATGTAACCATGTTTCTACTTTGCTTTAGCAGAGAGACAAGAATTTATTATGTATTCTGATTTGACTTGAAATTTTCTCCCTTTATGTACTATTGAACTCACCCGTTGTCTATTCTCCTTTTCTCCAACACATACATGGTCATATAAGCCACGCCTATTCACACACATATTCTGAAATTGATTTTCTGATGACCTGTCATTTTCTGAAAACTACGTGTTTGCTTCAGCAACACTACTTTTCGTCTGCTGTAATAAGAATATTAAGGATATACATGTATTAGAATAAAAATAACACATTGGCAGTCGTGGTTTATTGCCCAGTAATTCTACTCGCCGAATGAACCAATCAAATTATTGCCTCGCAGCTTCGCGGCTCAATGATAATTTGATTGGTACATGCAACTCGGGGAATTACTTAACAATAAACCACTGTTAGCTAGCTGTTATTTCTTACTTAGTAGAGAGAACATAATTCATTATGTTTGACAGTCTTTTGAATGAACCAAAGAGGTAGGTGCGGTAACCTGCCGTATAGGCCCTATCTTCAAAGTTGTTCATATATCCATAATATTGTAGTTTACAAAATGTTAAATGTATGGTGAATCCATATCAGGAAAGCTTGTCATATACTGAATAATACGTCGCTAAAAACGTCTAAAACGTTGAAATCATTGTAAATATAAATAAATGAGCATAATCGATAGAAATTTATGTTATGAAATTAAGTATCGCTCCAGACCTTGCCGATGATTATTTTGTACCAATCGATGGATTTCTGATCAGCCTTTAAGTTTGCATAAAACATATCATGGGCGAGGCCTGGATTATAGATGAATTTTGAAAATTTGTATGTAAAATACAATGATTTTCCTTTGTTTTTCGTCATTCAAAGCAAATGACGTCAAAATATGACCTCATCTATCACACACGTGACGTTACAAGGGCTCAGAATTATGACGCCGTATTTTCTCAATCATTCAACATTGCAAATAGTGATTATCTATGGTTCGTTTATCAAAAGCATTTATCGTCGAAATTATAGGGCCAATATAAGGGGTTAGCGCACCTAGTCCTTTCATTTGTAAATTATTGTGAACATCTTATGTCCTAATTTAATTTTCTGAAGATAGCGGCACTGAAGAGGTTTATCATTACAACATGTACAAAACATGGTGATTTCACTTTTCCATTTGTGATACCGAGGCGACCCCTTTGTTTCTTAAATCATACAGCGAGAGAAAATTGGAAAAAAAAAAGCTTTAGCTTCCTATTAAATCCTACTTAATTTTCAAAATTTACTCATTAATGCAGTGCGTTTTAACTTTGTACCACTTGTAGAGTGTCACTGCTGGTTGTCCAGGAGTCCCCGAGGGCACATTTAGCCAAGTTCGATCAAATTCGGTTGATCGTTTCTTCAACGCATTCGAAAATTTCAGTCACAAAATTTCTTGAAATCTCACAAACGTGCGTCCTGTAGCATTATATCCAACCTATCCTGCTACGTCGTTCGGTACATTTTTGGACAAAATAACTTTCACACTCTTTGGTCTTATACTGCCCTGTTTATACGGAAGGTTCAATGCGCATTATGTAATCGAATTTAATGCGCATTAGATTTTGGTTGCGTTCACACGACAAATTTAATGCGCATTACGTTAATTCGCAATAGATTTAATGCGCATGAGATTTTGTCGTGTGAACGCGAAAAGAATCTAATTCGCATTAAATCTATTGCGCATGCGTATATGATGTACTTAAGTTCTACAGTGTGTATAGACCACAACTTGAAAATTTCAACCACCCTTTGACCTCTAATCATTGAATAAGAGGTCAAAATACTATCTAGTTCATTTAAGAAATGAAGCACGTCTTTTGACTTACGTAAAGTAACATTGCACTATGACGTCATTTTATCTCTTAATGACATCACGTGTCTTTTTTAAGCCTTGCTGGAACTTAACTTACGATGATAAAAATACGAAAAACACAATGAGTTGGAATAAATTCTGCCCTTTATGATTTGAAAATTATGGCTATATTATGGCTGATCAGTGCAATTGTACCAAAATCTAATGCGCATTGTCATTTACCGTGTGAACGCGATGCGAATCTTATTCGCATTAAAATAATTAGCTTCAAATCTGATGCGAATTAGATTTAATGCGCATTCATGTGAACAAGGCATTACATTGTTTAGATTGAGGATCAATGCCGAGGGTTAAGTAACCGAAACGTGCATGTCTGGTCCATTCTGCAAATGTATCTGTTCTTTAATGATGCTATTTGAATTTGAAAACGTTTAACTTTTGAACAGTTGAACCTACATCATATTTCGTTCTTTCGCTGGACTCATGAGTTTGTCCTTCGTGTTTCTATGGTGATGCGTTGTTGTCATCGTCTTTTATTTTATTTTCTCGTGAGAAAGTTGTGTTTTATATTTCTTCAAGAATTTGTTAGCCTTTTGAATAATGATATTTGGATTCTTATTTCTGGTGGTTGAATTCATTAACTGAATCTATGTTCAACGAAATAGAAAATAAAGTTACTTTTTTCTACTTTACATTTAGATTCTGGTGTAAGTAAAATGAAGGAACGGCTTTTGGAAATCAATGACGAGATAACCCGGGTGATCCAACTCTCACCTATGCAGGAGACAGGAGAGGAATTACCTATAGAGCTGTTATATGCCTCAGTGGTAATCTGTGAAGATCAGAAATACGTAACAAAGGGACATAGTACATTACAACACATGAGAGGATGTACAAGACTTGGTGGTCTTAATACTTCAGACTTCTGTACAGGAAGTTATAGATATAAGAGCTCATACAGAAGGGAGGCCACAAACCCAGATGACATATTTACAAAAGATGGCAAATACGTAAGGACGATTTATATGTTAGGAGATGCAGCACACGGTAAGACTACTTACTGTATATGGCTTTTACGGAAATGGTGCAATGGTAAAAGAAAAGAAAGAACAGGACAAAAAGTTTTTGATATGTGGGAAAAAGAACTGAAGAAATTTGACTTTGTATTTCTGATGAAGTTCCGTAATATTAATGATCCTAATCTAGTTTCAGTTGTAGAAATGATATGCGAGGATGCGTTTGAGAGTGAGAGAGAATGCCATGATGCAATACGTAATGTATTACAATCTGACCGATACAAGAGTCTTATCATTTTGGATGGCCTGGATGAATGGAACTCTCATAATAAAAACAGAATGCCAAAGATTGACGTGTCAGGTAGAGTAACGTGCTTCATATCAATGCGCCCATGGGTGTTCCCCTTATTGTTGAAGAAGCCCCAACGAAGTCATAAGGTTATAGAAATCCTTGGCTTAAGTGAAACTGGAATGGAAAATGTTATAAGAAATGTACTTGTGAATCATTACAAATTAAAAGAAAACTCTCAAAAGTATACAGATATGACTACCAAAATACTGAAACATTTAGAAAACAGAAGTGTTAAATCTCTCATGCAGATTCCATTGTTAGCTGTAGTTTGTGTACAGATATGGTATGGGGGAAAACAGATAGGGGACAGTATGACAAGCTTCTATGCCGAGATGTTAAATATGTTGATAGAAAGAGCAACTGTAAGACATGAAATTGAAAAAGGATATAACCAAGCAGAAAATTCCAATTTACCTCAAAGTTTATCGGTACACAATAACATTAGAAAACTTAGGTCTGTACTGCTAAAATTAGGAAAAGTAGCATATGAAGGTCTAATATCTAATGAAAAAATCTTAGTATTTGAAAAAAGTAGATTAGAAAAAGAAGTAGGTGTGAGAGAATTGCAGTGTGCACTAGATGTTGGACTTATCAGTCAGAAGGAAGCACACAGTCTTACAACAAAGAATGTAAGTGTCCATTTCTTTCATAAATCTATACAAGAGTTCCTGGCTGTTCTCTACATTGCAACAAACAAAGAGGTAGGTGATTCCTTTTGTAAACAACTGTCCAATATTAAGGTCATTATGGAGTTTTCAAATGTTATCATTTTTATTTGTGGTATGTATCCGTCCTTAGGTAGTGCTATATCACAGCATATTGTAAAAGCGACAGACAGTGACACTGAGATATGTCAATTCAGAAAATCACCTGTAGGAGGTAACAGTAAAGTTGAGCAACTCTACAATCTGCAGGTTAGTTGGTACAGGGAATTACAGTACGGATGTAGAGACAAGTCAGTAACATTCCATGTGTCAGATGCTGTTTTGAGTTATTGCAGTGACACAGAGACAGTAAGGATGACTAGGAAACTCCTATTTGATCCCCATGTAGATGTTAGGTCACTAAGCTTATATCAGGTACCTACTGGCGGAGATTGTGGTATTTCTAACAAAGAACTTAATAGCTTCTTGTGTAACTTACACAACAGCACGAGGTCACAAGTCATGGTTTATATCAATGGTCGTAACACTGATAGGTCAGTACACGAGAATTTTTTACCGTCACTGAATACATTATATCTATATAATGTAAAAATAAATACTGACCTTGATTTAAATGATTCTCCTGCAGTACTGTCGGGCAATGTCTCTATAAGTGTGATGTTTCTGTGGGATGTAACCTTGGGTAACAGAGGACTGGATCTATCTAGAATGACATCTCTACGTGTGTTAGTGTTGAATGATGTGACATTTGTTGAAAGCGGGCTAGATCTGTCTGGAATGACGTCACTATGTGTTTTAGAACTATGGTGCATGACTCTGAGTAACAGAGGACTGGGTTTGTCAACTGACATGGCGCATATAAAGAAAGTAAGGTTATGCTCAGTGAATATGTCATCAGAACAATGGAAACGGTTCGTACTGTCTGTACTTAATATACAACATAGATTCAATGTTCTACTAGAGAACACAAATATTGATGTAGAATCTAGGACACAAATCCAAAGATCACCCCACCTCGTCGTTACACAGGATGGTGAGAAGTATGGTAGGTACATGCTTTACTTCACCAGAGTATGACCACTGTCACTGTCACATACCGTGCCATTATATTCAGTATGGCCGTTGTCAAAGGTCGCATAGTATACGCTCCATTTATCAAAATAATTTGGTGCAGTCTACACAGTGACAATCCGGTACACAGTCAAAATGACTGCTCGGCATCGATATGAACAAAGTCCCAATACAAAGGCTAATTCAGGTAACATATTCTCAATAATTTCTGGTAAATAAAGGATAATTTTCCCGGTTTAAAGGAAAATAATTTCAGGCATTTGGTAGAAAATAGAGGTTAGTATTCCTTGTGCAGTAGGTTGTAAAAGTAGATCCTTTGCTTCTATCATTATAATTAAATTTCCACTGATTGATTGAAAGAATCATTTCGTATCTTTCACATTATAAATCTTTTAAAACTAAGTTTAGAGATTTGCTTGTTTTAACACTAAATCCGTTTATACTAAGAATCAAGACAGATAAAAAGGTCGTCTTTTTATGTCGCCTGAGACGCAAGAGCGATATATAGGGATCCCATTGTCCACCCTCCGTCTGTTTGCCTGGTAGTCACACTTTCACATATTTGGCTAAAATTTACTTGATGTATATTAGATATCTTTCAAACTTGCAGGGATGGTAAAGAATGATGAGAGTCAGCATCCTATATAGGTCAAGGCCACTTTCAAGATTAAGATCACGTCCTAGGGTCAATAATGCGACAAGCGACATACTTGTTCAAGGTCACTTTCAAAATTAAGATCACGTCCTTAGGGTCAGTTATGCGACAAGCGACAAACTTGTTCTTAGACGGTGCTATTTTGGATTGATAATTACCCTGTTGCTTAGAAAATTGTATCATCTACTTCACTTAGACTCTCTGAGTACTACAGGAAATGACATTAAGGGTTTCGGAAAATTTGAAGAGTTTCATAACTATCTACTTCTATACAGCAAGCTTGCTAATTTTTATCTATTCATTTTTTTTTTGGTGGGGGCGGGTGGCAAATGTCATATGGCATTATGTCATTTGTTTGCATTGTACAGGAAAACAATGCTTATGAAAGTATATAAGAATCTTATGTTGTGAATCTTATATTGTTTTATAATCTATTATTCCCCTGACAAAAGATTTATGGTCAATTCGTACCATAACCAACTCGTACCTTGGTCACTTCGTACCCAAAATGTACCAAGTCGTACCATAACCATTTCTTACCATGACCAACTCGTACCAAAATAAAACATCAGTTTGTACCCATTTAAAATCAATGTTGCCAACTCGAACCCAATTTTTGCCAACTCGAACCCAATTTTTGCCAACTCGTACCCAATTTGTTGCAAACTCGTACCCATGCCAACTTGTACCATAACTTAATTGTTGTGCTACGCATTTCAATGACCTCTTATCTTAACAATTTTTTATCCATTACCATACAGTGCTACCATACCCATGTACATCCTTGACAACTTCGTGCCCATTAAAAAGTAAGAAAATAAAACTAGATACTCTTTTCTCCTTTTGTATTGTGTATACTAAATCTGAAGTATAAATTGCCCATCTAACATTACGTTTGTTTGTATAATGCGAAATAATGTACTTCAGCAAGGACGTACATTTGCAATTCATTTATCTTAATTTACATTTATTCTAAATTAATAGTTCTTTTATATCTTTTAAGGTTAACCCAGGATACGATACCATTTGATGAGTTTAAGAAAATCCTGACGATAATCTCAACAGCACTCACAATAGAGTATAAAATTGAGCGTCGACGGACCCCTAGCAAGCTAGAGGAGGGACCAGGTGCCCGGGAAGAGCAAGCATTCCCTGTTGGCTAGCCGCACCGCCGTCGATGTTCACGCACGAAAATGAAATCAATATATAAAATACATGCACTGATGGTACATCTTCTTTAACTCATGTACATTGCACATGTATAAATTATTGGGAAATACATGTGTAGATCTACTATTTATAAATATTGATACGAGATTATGGTACAAGTCTCTAAGCACAGAGTACCATGATACGAGTAGAAGTGTTACCGGTTATCTATGGTACGAGTTTGTAGGTACCATGGTACGACTTTCTTAGTTCATTGTATGAGTTGGTTGTGGTACGAGTTTATGTATGGTACGAGTTGGTAGAAAATAAAGTTAGAGTTTGTAATGGTACGAAATGGTTTTGGTACGAGTTGGTACTCAGGTGTGGCACGAAGTGATAGGTACGAGTTGCTTATGGTACGAATCGACCATACCCCTGACAAAGAGAGGTAACTCCAATTTAATTGTTATTTACTGTCTACTCGTGGTTATTAACATTATATTGGATGATACAAGAACGGATTTATTTTCTTTGTATTTATTCAGAAGTATCAATACAATTAAAAGAAGGGAATATTGTTACTATGTACTTAATTTATATATGTTACTTTTGTTGAAAGAAGCCATAGAAAAATGCATGATATTTCTTTTCTGATGTATGTGAAAGAAATGGACAAACCAGTAACTTGTTGTGGAATGATACTCAAAAAACTATATTACTAATATAAGTTTTTGATATTTATAGCAAATGAGTTCAACTTAAAGTCAGGTGTGGTACGAAGTGGCAGGTACGAGTTGCTTATGGTACGAATTGATCATACCCCTGACAAAGATAGATAACTCCAATTTAATTGTTATTTACTGTCTACTCTTGGATATTAACATTATAATGGATGATACAAGAACGGATTTATTTTCTTTTTATTTATTCAGAAGTTTCAATACAATTAAAAGAAGGGAATATTGTTACTATGTACTTAATTTATATATGTTATTTCTTGTTGAAAGAAGCCATAGAAAAATGCATGATATTTCTTTTCTGATGTATGAGAAAGAAATTGACAAACTAGTAACATGTTTTGGAATGATACTCAAAGAGTTGTGTCACTAATTGAAGTTTTTGATATTTATAGCAATTGAGTTCAACTTAAAGTCAGGTGTGGTACTAGTGGCAGGTACGAGTTGCTTATGGTACGAATTGATCACACCCCTGACAAAGATAGATTACTCCAATTTAATTGTTATTTACTTTTTCTTCCTGGTTATATTGGAGAATACAACAACGGACTTATTTTCTTTTTATTCATCGAGAAATTTCAATACAATTAAAAGAAGGAAATATTGTTTCTATGTGCTTAATTTATAAATGTCATTTTTTGTTGAAAGAAACCACAGAAAAATATTTCTTTTGTTGAAGTCATAGACAAATGCATGCTATTTCTTTTCTGATGTATGTTAAATAAATGGACAAACCAGTATTATGTTTTGGATTGATACTCAAAGAGATGTATCACTAATATAAGTTTTTGATATTTATAGCATATGAGTTCAACTTAAAGTCAGGTGTGGTAGGAAGTGGCAGGTACGAATTGGTTATGGTGCGAATTGACCATACCCCTGACAAAGATAGATTTCTCCAACTTAATTGTTATTTACTGTATCCTCGTGGTTATCAACATTGTATTGGATGATACAAGAAATGACTTATTTTCCTTTTATTATCTAGAAATTTCAATACAATTAAAAGAAGGGAATATTGTTACTATGTGCTTAATTTATATATGTCATTTTTTGTTGAAAGAAGCCATAGAAAAATGCATGATAGTTCTTTTCTGATGTATGTTAAAGAAATGGACAAACCAGTAACATGTTGTGGAATGATACTCAAAGAGTTGTATATTAATAGAAGTTTTTGATATTCATAGCAAATGAGCTCAACTTACAAAAAATGACATGAAGTCTTTTAACTATATTTTTCATTGTGCTGCAGTTTGAGAATACATTTAATATAAAACTTTCTTAAATATCATGTTGTGTTTGTTTGGGTTTTTCCTGGCTGTTAGATTGATCAATATCAAAAGGCCGCAAAAAATATAAACCAAAAATGGCTTCATTAAAAATGACCCTTTTGTATTATCTATTGTTGTAGAAGCTCACAAATTAGTCGTCCGGTATCAGAATACACTCTTCACTTCTGACAGTGAGGAGGTTGTTTTACACCACAATTGTACGTTCTTCGAGACCTCTTGGTATTGGAGAAGTGAGAGGGTTGTGTGCACGTAATCCAGGATAACCACACCATTTGCTACCTGCGTGACAAATGGCCGTCCAAAGTCGGCACCGGTTGCCCATTGGTCTCGTCGTTTTATGTGTAGTCTTTTGTGTTTGATGTTTACATGTCGTGTGTCTCTTTTCCGTCTTGTGTTGTACTCATCTTTTATGTTTTTGCATCGAGTGTTTTGCTGTTGATGCTGCAACGGGGTGTTGTTGGAGATCCCCTCCCTTCTCTTCTACTCAAAATGTTTATTCCTTTATACAAATGAGTTAAAGCGGATCTTGACGATAATCTCAACAGCACTCACAAAAGAGCAAAAAATTAAGCATCGACGGACCCCTAGCAAGCTAGAAGTGTCACCAGGTGCCCGAGAGGAGTAAGCATCCCCTGTTGGCTAGCCGCACCTGCCGTCGATGTTCGTGTACGAAAATGAAACAATACATGCACTGTCTGAGGTTAACTCTATATAGAAAGTGCTATGGTGACAATGTCAGGAAAAATATTCAAAACACTTACATGTACTGTCAAACCCCTGGCGGGGAATTTTTTTACGAGCCCCACACGACAAAGGGCATAAGTGTGACACAATTGCGTTAAAGAAGACAACATGCAAAAAGGGTGTTTGATGTTGTGAACGCACAATTGAGAAACAGAGATAAAAATGTACTTCTTTTAAAAGTATGGAAGTGTTCTAACACTATACTTGACGAAAATTTCAAACCAATTTTCATGCACCGGACACGTGTTTCGAATATTAAATTCTGATCAGTGATGCTTCCTGTCAAAGTGCTTTTTATACGCCACCCAAATTCATTTCACTAGCGCCCTCTGGTTTTATTTTTAGAATTTCAATCTGTACATTTACTTTACAGAGAGTACGCGGCATCAAATGCCATGTAGTGTCGATTGAGTAGCATATCCAAATACAATCTATTTTCAAAATAGCATTGACGGGACGGTGCTAAGATATTAACCTCCTTTAATTTCGATGATATTATATAGAAATAGATGAAAGGATGGGATCTGCAAAAACACTCGGTTGAAGCACCCAATGCAAAATTCCAATACACCCATTGCAAAAACACCAACTCACACCATAGAAACTTGAGACATAAAAGTCCACACATAAACCAACGAGACTAACTGACACCATAGAAACATGAAGAACAAAAGATCACACATAAACCAACGAAACCAATGAGCAACCTGTGCCGATTTGGGACGCCAATCTGCCACGCAAGTAGCAGACGGTGTGGTTATCCGGATTACGTGTGCACGACCATCCCACTTTTCCGATTGCCCAGAGCTCTCGAATAACGTACAATTCTGGAGTAAAATAAACTCCTCACTGTAAGATGAACATACAAACAGACAACATAACGCAGGGGCATTAGAAACACACAGATTGATATGTAAATGGACATAAAAAACAGAAAGCATACGAAATACAGTCCGTGTTCTGCCGGCTGTAGCGAGCTTATGCATGTGAACACCAGATGAGTCCGACTGAGATTCAGAGAAAACAGGTAGTCGGGGTCCTGTCTTCTCTTAGGATTGGATATGGCCAGTCATAAAGTCCTGTCGTCACAGTCAGTCAGAGTGCAATTCTTAAGAATGCACAGGTACAAGGTTGTATATTGTTCCAGTACTAAGCCAAGAGTCCGTCTGGTGACAGAAGAATTCTATCCACCGAATAAAAGGAGTCTGATAACTCTAGCGCAATTTCGATGGTTATTCTGTCTACCTTTGGTCCTTTTTATTTTGTGAATTATGTCACCACATAATGCAGGCTGTAAAATACCCAAAGTAATATACTCTGTTGCTTGTGTGGGTCCGAAGTTCAAAAGAAATTGACAATAATTTTGGTAAAATTTCCAGAAAGTCTTTACTAGTTAATGAAAGCGAAAACCTTGACCTAAAAGTTTCTTCATAAATTGTAAAATCTAAAACATCAGTATATACTAGAAACGTGCATGTCTGGTCCATGCTGTAAATTAACTCCTTTTAAATGATGCTTATGAATTTGAAGATGTTTAACACAAGCATACCGGATTAGCTGTGAAATACAGATACCGTATGACGGTTATCTAGGAACATCATCGTCAAGCCAGGGAAAATTTACTACATGTATGAACATTTTGGCCATATTTCATTGTTTGGATTGAGGATCACTGACGAGGGCTAAATACCCGAAACGTGCATGTTTGGTCCACGTTGTAAATTAATCTCCTTTTAAATGATGCTAATGAATTTGAAGACGTTTAACATTTGTACCACTTGCTGAGTGTCACTGCTGCTGGACCAGGAGTCCCCGAGGACACATGTAGCTAAGTTCGTTCAATTTCGGTTGGTCGTTTCTTCAAACGCATTCGAAAATTTCTGTATACAAAATTTTCATAAATTTCTGAAACCTGTGTCCTGTAGCATCATATCCCAGCCATCTTGCTACGTCTTTCGGTATATTTTGGACATAATTATCAAACATTTTGGCCATATTTCATTGTTTGGATTGAGGATCACTGACGAGGATTAAATACCCGAAACGTGCATGTCTGGTCCACGTTGTTAATTAATCTGCTTTTAAATCATGCTAATGAATTTGAAGACGTTTAATAATTGAATCCAAAATCACATCTTTTGTCATACACATTCGTATGAATCTCCCCGTTGAGAATTTTGATATTTTGGTCCAAAAGTGATATTTCTGTATTTTTAACGTTAACCTTGTTTAGAGTCAATTCTTGTGGATGAATAACATTTTTATACTTTTCAAAAACAGGATTGTCGATAGTAAGAATATCATCCGGATACATAGAAGTACAAATGAAACAGTGCAGACGTCAGATTTTTAGATAAAATTGTAGAATAAGCAATGAATCGAAATTTGTTAGGAGACTTTTGTAGTTTTGATATGCAGCATATTGTAGGAAGATCCAATTCAGAAATAGGGATGTTGAATGAAAACAAAAATCACTGCTATGTTTGCTCGAAAGTTTAGGGACGCTTTCGTTGTTAGGAGGTTGTGCAAATGTTATCCAGATAACCACGTCATTTGCTACGTAGCAGATTACCGTCTTAAGTTAACAACGATTCAACATTTATCTTCCTGGTTTAACTGAATGTTTTTTCTTTGTTTCGTGTTGTGATTTGGTATTTGGTGTTCGTTGTCCTTTTTGTGTCTATTGTTTTGCGCTTGTCTACACTGTGTTTCGACACAGAGGTGTTTCGGTGTTTTGTTTTGGGTACTGCAACCTAGTGCTGTTGGAGATCCCCTCATTTCCTCAATAGAAAGACATAAACCTTTATCCATCACAGATGTATTTTTGTCAAAATACTTCCATATTGCTCCATAAATGCTTGAACTGGTCATTTTGACCTTTTAAATCTACCTACATTTGACAGCAATAGCTTTGGCATAGATTTTGAGACGTAAGTAAATTGGGCGTTTCAATGTTAAACGTCTTCAAATTCAATAGTATCATTTAAGAAGAGATGAGTTTTTAGCATCGACCAGACATGCACGTGGAAGACTTTGTATAAATTCTTTTTCATACGTGTATAAGAATAAATCTGCAACAAGAGGCGCCCAATAATTTCCCATGGTCCGGATGAAGACAGCATTTGCTGCTTGCGTGGAATCTAGCTGTTTCGGATAGTGGTCGTCGATTAGTCTCTTTGTTTAATGTAAAGTATTTTGTGTTGCGCCGATATCTACATTTTTCGTCCTTCTCCCTTTTGGTGTATCTTAATTTGTTTTCCGCTCTGTATTATTGTATTTGGATGTTTCATTGTTAAACGTCTTCAAATTCAATGGCATCATTTAAGAACAGATGAATTTTCATCATTGACAAATGAGTTAAAGAAGATCCTGACGATAATCTCAACAGCACTCACAATAGAGCACCAAATTGAGCATCGACGGACCCCTAGCGAGCTAAAGGTGGGACCAGGTGCCCGGGAGGAGTAAGCATCCCCTGTTGGCTAGCCGCACCCGCCGTCGATGTTCATGCACGAAAATAAAAACAATATATAAAATACATGCATTGCACTGTCTGAGGTTATATCTATATAGAAAGTGTTATGGCGACTATGTCAGGGAAAATATTCAAAACACTTACTATTGACAAGACATGCACGTTTCGGGTACTCAACCCTAATGTTTTGTTTTGGGCTTCGTAATCGAGTCATGTATGATTTCTCCTTCTTTCCTTGCTTTTTTAGATCGGAATACTTTCTGCTCTACACAAAAATATAACAAAGAACGTAATATCGTTATTCAGTACATTCAAGATTCAAGAGCTATCTTTAGCTAGGAAAACTGTTTTTCAATGTGCCCTTTCTTTTCGATATCCCTTTTACATACTTTTTGTGTTGCCTTGTATCCCTACGTGTATGCTAAATGTCTCCTTTGTAAAGTAACCTTTTTGTAAGAAGGCTTTCTCCTTATACATATTGTGGAAGGGTTCCAACTCTATACATTCTTTAAGAAAATTTAAAACCAATTTATTATTCACCAGACACGTGATTTGAATATTAAATTCTCATCAGCGATGCTTCCAGCCAAAATGCTTCTCATAAGCCGCCCAAATTCATTTCACCAGCGCCCTCTGGTTTTATATATTATGCGTATTTGATTTAAAGAGAGTACGCGGTTCTAAATTTCCTGTAGGGTCGATTCATTAGCATATCCAAAAAATCTATGTTCAAAATAGTATTGGAGGGTTTGTGCTAAGATGTTAACCTCCTTTAATTTCGAAAATATTTTTGGAGTGGACATACTTCTCAGGTAGCTGACTGGAAGATACATATATTAGAATATTCCAATCTGACTTATTATTGTAAGAGTGGACATGGTTATCATGTGCCTGACTGGAAAATACATGTATTAGAATTTCTCAATAGTTTCTCGGGTGACTGATTGGAAAAAATGTATTAGAATATCTCAATGTGACTTATAGTAAGCGTTACCATAGTTTTTACAAAAGTGATAGTGGCTATATTTTGTCACTTGTTTTGTATTCAATCAGCCAGCCAACATATAAACATTCTAAGATATTCTAGACTTCTCATTTAGAATTTTTCCACTGATTTCTGAGACCTTACAAGAAACAAGTACTTAAGCTGCTACTATAACATGCTAGTATTTTTTTCATCTTTCAGACATCCCATTGAAAAATACTACGATTTACATTATTCTTACGTCTTGTTTATTTTTAAAACATTAAGTTATCATATTTTTTGTATTATTTTTGAATTTTAATTTATGCATGTGTATTCCAAGGTTTTTGTACTTGCACCAAGATGAAACTTTGTGACATTGATTTTGCTTTGAATTAGCCGATTGCATAATTGTGTTTCCCAGATACATCTTGCTTGAACTTATCGACTGATATAACCTTCATTTAACCTTCATAAAGAAAATAATCTACATACGGTCATGTATGATGCATATAGTTCAAGCAACATTATGTGAATTGATCGATTTTGAATCTTTTGCTAGGTTGATTTAAGAATGACGAAATTGTCATTTTACAATTGCTTTCGTTTACAAACATAGTTCTTGAATATAGAAATGTATTTGAGAACGTCTAACCAACGGTGTTAACCAACAACTTGAGCTGGAATTCCATGGTGGCTTGGCGTTTTATGATAAGTCAAATTCATATTTGTTGATATAAATGATTTGCCTTCATGGAATGATATGCTGAATTTAAATTGTTCATCCTTTAAAGCGGTCGAAGAACTATTCAAGTTTGGCAAAGGACATGTAATGAGAGAGTTGTATACATACGTTCCTATGCTTTGAGCAG
The DNA here is from genome assembly GCA_028142955.1 of Pinctada fucata. Lineage (NCBI taxonomy): Eukaryota > Metazoa > Mollusca > Bivalvia > Pterioida > Pteriidae > Pinctada > Pinctada fucata. The sequence continues at coordinate 15,334,612 of AP027113.1, read as the reverse complement.
ATCAAAACGAACAAATAACCACATTACATATGGCTCTCTGGAAATGACGTCCGAATACCCTTATCGATGTTTCTGGTACATGACTCACCTCGCTTGGATAGATTGATTCAATGAGGGGATCCTCAATTACATTTATTGCACATGTCGTCTGATTTCATACCTCTAATGTATTCCTGCCATAGAATCTTCCATTTCGTAAGAGCTTGTATCTTCTTTGTATCATCTAGTGAGCTAAAGGCCAGTGAGTTGTTGGCAAGTTGTCGAAGATCTGCTAAGTTTAACCCCCAACCCATGAAGGCCTCGTACCAATCAACGGTGAAATTATCATAAACAAACGTGCCGGGACATCTGCTCCTAGAACAACTGGAATACCCATGCGCAGGTATGTAATTGCTGGGTGATGTCTTTGGTCAGGAACGTAACCAATAATTTTATTACTAACAGGGTTGGCCTCTACAGCTATCTGTCTCTTTTTCAGTTCTTTCATTAGATATGGATGGTGCAAAAATCCGATTCCATGACCAACCCGTTTGGCCCCTAGTATCACAGCTTCATATACGTTTTGCATTGCACTGAATGGGTTGTCTGAACGAATGGATGTTATTAAATCGTCAGGCCAATTCGTTTCTCCGGTATGAAAGAAGAATGGGATTGTTGTTCCGTTATCTTGGAGTTTAGCAAAATCCTTCATGAAAAAACAGCAATGAATATCCACGATCCTCCTCTCCAACTAAGTCATAACCGGCCACCAAATGTGGATACTTTTTGTAAAGGCGGTATGCTCTTTCTAAATCAGATTTAAAAAACTTTGTATAACGTCTTCCAGAGTCAATTACCCTCTTGTATCCAATGAAGCTAGGATTCTTTTTCGTGAATTTCTCAACGACTTGGTCAACCAGCTGAAGCTCTATTTCACCATCCTCGTTATCTATATAACGTTTGCTACCATGACTGAGGTAATCAGGACTTGGGTCAAGTACATAAAGCTTTCTATAGGACGATGCTTTCGTCTCAAGATACTGTACGTTTTCCTCTATTGCCGCCTGAAGCATGGCCTCCATGTATCTGACGGAAACGTTGGCCTAATTTATCAACCTTGACCCCATTCATCCGAATAGTTGGGACATTGCTTTCCATCTAAGTTCACTGTCAGTTGGACGGTTTATTAATGTCTCATTTATCAAACTAGTGAACACTGAGTTCTCGATAATTCTAGCTTTTGTGTAGTAGGTTGAATTATCTTTGATACGAATAAATCCATTTGCTGGGTTAATTTAAAAGTCGAGTCGCCATGTTTGAGGCTGGATGAAGAGGTAATCGTAGAGATTCAATTCCTGAATAATATCCCAAAGGATAGATTTACTTACTACGTGATTTGAAATGATAACACATTAAATTATAAAGTATCATTTATTAAAAATAAAGTTTTCTCGATATACTTGATTATGTCTTGCTCGCCTTTTCAGACACACTCTCCGAATGGATGAAATCCATCGGAGTATTAATCAAAATAAGAATAGGGCGTCTTCGGGACACAGTTAACAACAGGCACGAGTCAATTTTTCATGACCCTATTGTTGCCAAATAACTTTCTACCTCCATGTAAAATATATCATTGTTCCTGCTGATAAAGCGGAAATTTTACTTTCGTTTGCAAGTCATACTAATTCAAATGCCTGAGAGAGGAACTAGGACTACATTCAGCACTATAAATTCAAGATACACACTTACAAATTTATCTGTATCTGAAATACATGACAACCACAAATCTGTTCTTGAATCCTTCGGTATTCATACTGACGCCTCTGATCTTGGACTACCTTATATCTATGGTTTTATCTGAACTCAAATCTGGACTTCAAACATATTGTTCGACTGTATATTCTCGTGGCGGTATTCATCAGATGTGGATTTTAAAGAAGTCCAAGGAACTTTTAGAACATCTGAAATCCACTCATTTCAGTCGAGTCCATTCAATTAAAGCCTTTGATTTTTCAACACTTTACACTACTATCCCACATTCTAAATTGAAAGAAAGACTCGCAAAAATTATAAGTAATGTGTTTACAAGCAAGAACGGCAATCGCGAATACACATTTATTGTTGTTAACTATGACAAAACCTACTTTGTGAAAGAAAAGTCAGATTCTGAAAATAACTACACTGATACAGATATTATTCAGATCTTAAACTTCCTGATCGACAGCATTTTTGTGGTGTTTGGAGGAAAGGTCTTTCAACATATTGTCGGAATTCAAATGAGGACCAATTGTGCCCCACTCCTTGTCGTCATTTTTCTTTACTCGCACGATGCTGAATTCATCAAATCTTTGGTCTCTTAAGGAAAAAGATACCGAGCTTCTGATTTTAACTTCATTTACAGATAGATAGATATCTATATATATAGACAATGTGCTATCCATCAATAACCCAAAATTAGCGGATTACCTTAGCAGAATATATCAGTCGGAGCTTGATGTTAAAGAAACTACAGAGACAAATAATTCAGCATCCTATTTGGACATAACGCTGTCCTATGACACTGATGGTCACATTGACACCTCACTCTATGGCGTGTTCATATCCCAATTGATACGTTATGCCTGAGCAAGTAGCAAATATACAGATTTTGTTCCGAGAGCAGCTTGGCGTCTTTCAGATAAGCTTTTCAGTCAGGGATACGTTTGTGATCGACTAACATCGTCACTGAGGAAGTTCTACGGTCGATACGGGGAACTCATCATATCCCATTGTCCGGAATGGTGAATGTTATTCTGTCTTAGACCATTTGAACCATCCAACCACAGACTATACTTGTATTTTTCGAAGTGGAAGTAACCAGATGCGATATTTCTTCCAAATTGAAGCGACGGGTGTCGCATTCAAGCAGAAGATGCTGATCCTTCCTGATCACCTGGTCTCACTCCTAAATTGGGAGTTCGCTTCTTTTCATGAGATGGAAGTTTTTGTTCGTTTGTTTTGGTTCCTGTTTTATCCTGATTTTGTATACCTTCGGTTCGTGATTTCCTGAATTATTGATTTTGTACTGTGTATTGGGATATGGTGATTGTCCATATGTGTCATTGCATGCAATCAGGAGATGCTTACTCTCCCCGCGCACCTGATCTCATTGTTATTCATTCCGAGGTTCGCAAACGTTCCTATTGGAATTCTAATGATTTCGCCTTGCCTTCTCGACTTTGAGACTGAATAACTGATAGGTACTTCTTAAATGTTTATTTCATGAGATCGTCTCGTCTATAAGTTCGTCGGATACTTAGGATCTAGGAAGTAAGTTTATGTTTGCCAAAGGAGAATATAGTCTTTCTTTTCGATATATGTACATGCCTATTTTAGAGTTGCCTGTGCTTTTTATTGTTCTGATTACTTAGTCATCTAATAGCACAATAGATTATACATAAAACTTATTGCACTCATGAGTATAATGGATTACAATATAGGCGTACTACTGGGTGCCCTGATCAGGATAGCCACTCCAAAACGTACTTCGATGACATGTTCTCTTTCAACTTACAACGTGAGTTTAATTTTGTTTTGTTATATTCTGTCTTCATTACCCGAGTCATTCATGTCTGATATACCTAATTTGACTTGTTTTGTGTCAAAAGGGCTGTTCTCCGACCTCAGAGTTGGCACATGTGTTTTGTGCATCCTATGTTTTCTTATCATTCTGTTGACATTTTGATAATTGAAATGGAAGTTGGATCGTTTCGAGACCGCTGGTATTCTGGACAAGTTGTGTTCACCTAATCCAGATAACCACGTCATTTGTAACTGATGACTGTCCTTACTCGGTAACGTTTGCACACTGCTTTCTTTGGGGTTTTTTTTGTACATTGTAGTCTTTTGTGGTAATATTTTTATAACGTTTTTATTTTTTGGTCTTCATTTTCCTGTGGTGTCTCATGTTATGTCTGTCCACTTTATGTTTTTGCATTGGGTGTTTCTGTGTTTTTTCTTGCTGTTTGTATTGTAACGGAGTCCTGTTGGAGATCCCGTCATCTTTTCAATTTCAGATTGATAACTTTTTGAAGCAATATTTAAGAAATAACAACTAGCTAGCTGGTTTATTGTCCAGTATTTCCACGAGTCGCATGAACCAATCAACTGATCACCAAGCCGCGAAGACAATGAATCACGGCTAGCTAGTTGTTATTTCTTTTCTAATATAGCATGTGAATGGGCGGAGCTTAGCGCACTGGAAGTTTGTCGGAGATTTTACACCTGGCGAGTTCCATGGAATATATAGGAAGAAAATTTCAAGTCATATTAGAATTGAAAATAAACATTAAAGGTTTTTTAAATTACCGACACCGCTATTTCATTTCCAGTGTGAAGGCATTTATGTCAACTGATATATGTTTACTCAAATAGTAATATCAATGGTGAAGGGTGTATTTACTGTGGTGAAGATGAAGATTTCCTCCTTTATGTAACCTCTTCAGTGCTCTGTAAACATCCGTGTTTTGTATCTCTGCCAAGGGTTTTGTAATGGGTCTTGCTGGTGGGAAGTCATTACGTGTCCTGTCAAATCCCTTGATCTTCAAGAATTTTAGATAACTATTCACTATACGTTCATCCTACATGTAAAATAGATTGATATCAGTCTACTCATATAAAGGAATGAACCAATAGACTTAACGAATGACTCGGTTGCTAATCCAAAAAGAGTCATAGTCAATCTGTAAAGGATTTTCCTTTAAGAAAAAAAAGAGTACTTCCTCAGAAAATGAAGTATCAAACTCTTTTTCAAGAGAACAGCCTGTTTGACAACATATCTTTTATTTGACTACGTTAACGAATCGACCCTACGCCAATTTGGAGCCGCGCAATCTTTGCAAAGTCAATACAAAAATTGAAATTATCACTGACGAGGGTTAAATAGCCGAAACGCGCATGTCTGGTCCATGCTGTAAATTTATCTGCTCTAAAATGATGCTAATGAATCTTAAGACGTTAAATATTCAAGATATAAGACTAGAGGGCGCTACTAAAATACATTTGGCTGTATCTGAAAATCACATTGGCTTAAAGTACCACTGATGAAGATTTACTAGCTAAAACCACGCGTCTGGAGCATTAGAATGAATTTGAAATTTTTGTAACGAGTTAAGTGCATTAAAATTTGCTTGAAAGTTTATTAAAAATATTAACGAGTTGAAGCACTTCAATTTTCTTTACACTTATTTTCTTTTGTGTGGAGCAGTTAAACATGTTTCCCGTTATTGACTGTTTCAAGCGTATTCAATTTGACATCAAACGTTACTTTCGCAGACATATTAGATCAGGTTTAGATTTTTGCTCTTCATAAATTCAAATTTATTGGATAATCACTGATGCATAACTTTTTAAAATGCGCGTATGGTGCACTGAAATAACAATATAATATATATTTCAATATTGACAATGTGCTTATGAATCTACCGTACACAAAATTGGAGCCGCGAATTATTTGCAAAGTACATTAGAAAATAAAACTAGAGAATAAGACTGAAAATAACTTTGGCGTAGAGTATCACGGATGAGGATATACAATCCACATCACGTATCTGGTGCATTAAAATTGGTTTGGAATTTGAACGCTTCAGTTGTTTTGAAATGAGTAAAATTTACTTATTTTGAGTTACAAATTAAACAGATTTAAATGACACAATTAATTGTGAAGAAACAGTCTTCCAAAAATGATAGTATATTAAATACAATCAATTAGATATCAACTAACATGACTAAGTGTGGTATCATATCCAGCGTATGAACGCTCCTTTTCCTCCAATGAAGTCCTCTGTCTTGCGTAGGATTCCTCCGCTCTGTATTTAGGGGTCCCATGGCAGGAACATGTTATCAAAATTAGCAGGAGAAAACCTCTTGCCATTATTTCTACAAATATTCAATATGCTGCACTGAACTACAAAATTCACTGCTGGTAAATGAGAAGTCGATTCATTATAAATATTTTATACTAACAGATATTAGATAAAATCTTCATAACTTTATCACTCCGTTTGAAAGCAATCTGGGGTAAAAGGTTACATAGAAAGATTTTCAGTAACTAGCTCTAAGGCGTTTGGATGATGCAATGCTATTATACTATATGTGTCCTTATTTAACTGCAATCAATTTCGTTATGATTCAAAAGAAAACGTGGGAAATGGACATATAAACGTCATAAGACTAACTTTGAAATGATCAAGGGTAGTATAATTATAGTTTATTAACCAGTGTTTTTCATATTGGCCCTGTTATTTGGCAGAGGTCTGATATACTACAAGTGGCGAGTGTGTTTATTGTCTTCTTCGATCCAAGTCATGCATTTTGTTACATCCCTCCCTTACAAAAGAGGTCCTTCTTCATTTTGGTTTTTTTTTATTATTAACAAAATGTCTATGATAGAACGGTTTTAAACAAATTAATCCATATAGAAAAAAGTCCGCCATATTGGGGGGTTCGCTTTAAAACGTAAATTTTGGTCATATTCTAATTTGCTGAAGTTGTCTCTTCTGATGTTATTTTGTTTCGTCTGCTTTGATGGTTTCTTGGATCGTTCTGTTTGTGTGATGAATGCCTTCTTGCCCCCTGTTATTTGATGACGTTGTTTTCTCTTATGTTCTTTGGGTACGCTCTATTCTGGTAAGATAACTTTAAATAGGTCTAACTTTTTGAATAACCTTACATAGTCGCCTTTGCATTTTCTACATAGATATAATCTTAGACAGTGCATATATATAAGATATTGTTTCCATTTCCGTGTGTGAACATCAACGGTGGGTGCGGCTAGCCAAACAGGGGATGCTTACTCCTCACAAGCACCTGGCCCCATCTATAGCTTGCAAGTGGACCGTTGATGCTCAATTTTGTGCTCTACTGTGAGACTGAGTGTTGAGATAATCGTCATGATCTGCTTTAACTCATACTTACCATTCAAACAATTTAATTGAGTGCAAATTCTTTGATAGCCAAATACGAAAGGGATATCTTTAACATTCATGCGAAAAAGTTGGAAAAAAGGAGGGGATCTCCAACAACACTCTGTTGCAGCACGCACAGCAAAACCCCCAAAACACTCAGTGTAAATGCACAGAGCACACACACCTCTAGAGAAAGAGACGCAAAAGGGACAAGGAACACCAAAATACATCATAGAGACATCAAGCATAAATGACAACACACAAACCAACAAGACCAATGGGCAATCGATGTTGACTTAGGACGTTCATCTGCCACACAAGTAGCAGACGCTGTGTTTATCCGGATTACGTGCGCACAACCCTCCCACTTTTCCGATTACCCAGATGTCTCGGAGAAAGCACAATTGTGGTGTAAAATAAGCTCATCACTGAAAAATGACCATACAATTATATAGAATGACACAGGGGCCAAAGAAACACACTTATAGATATGAAAATGGATATAAAAATAGAAGGCGTACGAAAAACAGCCCATCCTCTGCTGATTTAGCGAGTTCATGCATGTTATCATCCGAAGAGTCCGACTGACTGCAAGTGTTGCCGGTAAAGTTATTTTAATGGAAGCGGCTGTGGGCATGTATGTCGTCTTTGAGCATTACATGTATTATAGCAATGTATTATTGTATTTTATCAAGATCAAGTTGGAAAGGCAAAGTGATTCTTAACATGGATGCCATAGATCATACAAAAAATGTTAAACGTCTTCAAATTTAATAGCATCATTTAAGAACAGGTAAATTTTCAGCATGGACCAGACATGCACGTTTCGGGTACTTAACTCTCGTCCGTGATCCTCAATTTAACAATATAATATGGCCAAAGAGTGTGAAAGTGATTATGCTTAAAAAATTTACCGAAAGACGTAACAGAATAGGTGGATAGGTGGGATATGATGCTAGAGGACCCATGTTTTAGAAATGTTCGGGAATGGTTCGATATTTTATTTTCATCAGTTTAATGTTCGGGGTGAGATAATTTCACATAAATGTACAATTAAATAGGCAAGGTGCATGGCAATCATACCAATAAATGCACTCAATTAGTGGCTTCGATTTGGTTAATAACTTTTTCTTGTGTTAATTTGGTTTCAAAAATATCATCAATATATCAATTCACACTCACATTTTTAATTTAGTTGCTTTCCATACAGTGATATCCATTTTTTATTTCGAAATATATTTCTTATGAGAGTTTAAAGGTGTGTTGTCGCACATCGAATATTGTTTTAAAGTGAATTATCAAGTGCAGCGAACAAATTCTCAAATACCAAATATAAGGAAACAATTACCTTCATTTCTCTTATCTCTACATACATAATGTTTCTGTAAGGAAACTATGTGTTCAAAGGGACGTAATAGGATAAGTGAGGTATTGTTCTACAGTTCAAAAGTTTTAATTCTCCCCGACCGGGGAGTTTCAGAGATAAATAAGTAAGTAAACCATATCGTATTGAAACCTTAAAGAGATAAAACATATTGCAATCATACAGTTACAATTTCTTTATTATATATTCCTTAATTTATTCCATGACCGAATTACCGTATAGGTGGCATAAGTAACACGAAGTTGCTTTGGCGTAAATGTTGCATACTGTTCCAATATTATTCAAAATGCTTAACTTGTTTGTCTTTCAATTTCTATTTCTTTTCAAACATTTAGTACCCAAAAGACCATTTATTTTACTCGTTATTTGCTCAGGGATAAAAATTGTTGGTCTTTTAATGCTCATGTGCGTCCCATGTCCAATGAGGAGTCTTACTCATCAAATTATTCATATCATATATCAATTTAATGTAAAACACTCAAAAAAGCAATTGCAGTACACGTATATGTGATCAAAATTATTGCATTTCTAACCATCTGCATATTTTGGGAGATATTATTGTCCAATTTCGGAATGTTGTTCATTCCGGGGTTCGCAGCCATTTCGATGGGAATTATTACGATTTGGCCTTGCCTTCTCGACTCTGAGGCTGAATAAATGTTAGGTACTTCTTTGATGTTTATAGAATGCATACCTATTTTTGCCACCGTAACGTGCATTGTGAATCACATAACCTTCAGACAGAAAAGATCATAAGTATAAAAAAAACAAATTCATTTCTAAGCAACCCAAACCCTTCTTAATTCTCAGAAATTTTCTCTCTCCTTTTCCAATCTCTGATCAGAATTTTCAAATTTGAATACATTTGTGTATGTGTGTCCTTGCTTGACGATATCTTTTAGAAAATTATATTTATTTACATGACCTTACTTGTATAGACGATGACCTAGTTTTGACCAAAAGGAGTACATAACCATGGATGAATGTGTATTGGACATTAATTTTACGATCAAATCGACGTTTTGTTAATTGACGTTCTTGATAAACTAGATCTGACCATTACCTGATAGCTATATTCGATCTAATGTTTCGTGGACGTTCTCTATTGGTCAGGACTATAGTTACCCCTTTCGGACGAAGAAAAATTCCGTTGGAGGGCTGCGTTTATCAGTCAAGAATACTTCGACATTGGCTGTATAGATTTTTGGATAGATATTGATTTCTGGGGAAGCGTGGGAAGAACTTTGTGACCTATAAATGGTTCAACATTTACCATGCGTTAGAAAATGTCCATTAAGGTTGCTTTAAAACTTAGAATTCTATCATAGAATAACAACAGTTCTCTTTGGAAAATTTATTTCAAGGGAATTTCCATTTTTGATATATGGTTCATTAATTAACTTTCTCAATGACGAGCACAGAGACAAAATTGGTATAAACGATTAACAGAACGATGAATGACAAAAAACGAGCATCAAACAACTGAGCATCTTTGTATAACACCAAGATCGGATATAAGATCGTAAAATAAAAAATCGAACTTCTCCCGAGATTTGATATCAAATTTTATGATAAAATTTACAATCTGATCACAAGAATTGATAAAAAATTCTTATGAAACAAAGTACTATCTGAACCGCAAAATGGATATGGAATCTTATAATACAAACTTATCAAACTCAGCCTCAGTATTGATTTAAACTCGTATAATACAAATACAAATACAAGAGACCAATAGAGGGTTTCATGTAAAATATATAACGTAAAATCTCGATGGCGACCTTGTCTTATTTATATAAACATGATGTAAAACATAAATAGAAAAGAATAAACAACAGTTATTCAATCTTAAAGTTGATACGGTGAGGCAAAAGCATTATAATTTCCACTGGAACAGTTGCGAACCTCGGATTGAATAACATTCCGAAGTGAGTACATTTGCCCGGGGAGAGTCGGCCTCTCCGGATTGCATGCAATACATGTCGTAACAGCTCCATGAATACTTGTCAAACTCGGTGATTTTATGATGTACATATTGATGTTTTTAGCTCACCTGAGCGAAGCTCAAGTGAGCTATTGTCATAGCGCGCCGTCCGTCGTCCGTCGTCCGTCGTCGTCGTCGTCGTCGTCGTCGTCCGTCCGGCGTAAACTTTTAACATTTTCGACATCCCCTCTGCAACCGCTGCACAGAATTTCATGAAACTTTACAGAAAGGAAGTACTCAAGGTCCTCTACCAAGTTTGTGTTTTTTTGTGCCGATCAGTCAACAAATATGGCCATCGAGGGCTCTGATTGGCTGACACATTTTCGACATCTCCTCTGCAACCGCTGCACATAATTTCATGAAACTGTACAGGAAGGAAGTACTCAAGGTCCTCTATCAAGTTTGTGTTTTTCGTGCCGATCGTTCGACAAATATGGCCGCCGAGGGCTCTGATTGGCTGACACATTTTCGACATCTCCTCTGCAACCACTGCACAGAATTTCATAAAACTTTACATGAAGGAAGTACTCAAGGTCTTCTACCAAGTTTGTGTTTTTTGTGCCGATCAGTCAACAAATATGGCCGCCGAGGGCTCTGATTGGCTGACACATTTTCGACATCTCCTCTGCAACCGCTGCACAGAATTTCATGAAACTTTACAGAAAGGAAGTACTCAAGGTCTTCTATCAAGCTTGTGTTTTTTGTGCCGATCAGTCAACAAATATGGCCGCCGAGGGCTCTGATTGGCTGACACATTTTCGACATTTCCTCTGCAACCGCTTCACAGAATTCCATGAAACTTTACAGGAAGGAAGTACTCAAAGTCCTCTACCATGTTTGTGTTTTTCGTGCCGATCGGTCAACAAATATGGCCGCAGATGGCTCTGATTGGCTGATACATTTCCGACATCTCCTCAGCAACAGCTGCACATAATTTCATGAAACTTTACAGGAAGGAAGTACTCAAGGTCTTCTATCAAGTTTGTGTTTTTCGTGCCGATCGTTCGACAAATATGGCCGCCGAGGGCTCTGATTGGCTGACACATTTTCAACATCTCCTCTGCAACCGCTGCACAGAATTTCATAAAACTTTACAGAAAGGAAGTAATCAAGGTTTTCTATCAAGCTTGTGTTTTTTGTGCCGATCAGTCAACAAATATGGCCGCCGAGGGCTCTGATTGGCTGACACATTTTCGACATTTCCTCTGCAACCTCTGCACAGAGTTTCATGAAACTTTACAGGGAGGAAGTACTCAAGGATCTCTACCAAGTTTGTGTTTTTCATGCCGATCGGTAAACAAATACGGCCGCCGAGGGCTCTGATTGGCTGACACATTTTCAACATCTCCTCTGCAACCGCTGCACAGAATTTCATAAAACTTTACAGGAAGGAAGTACTCAAAGTCCTCTACCATGTTTGTGTTTTTCGTGCCGATCGGTCAACAAATATGGCCGCCGATGGCTCTGATTGGCTGATACATTTCCGACATCTCCTCAACAACAGCTGCACATAATTTCATGAAACTTTACATGAAGGAAGTACTCAAGTTCCTCTATCAAGTTTGTGTTTTTCGTGCCGATCATTCTACAAATATGGCCGTCGAGGGCTCCGACTGGCCGACACATTTTCGACATCTCCTCTGCAACCACTGCACAGAATTTCATGAAACTTTGCAGGAAGGAAGTACTCAAGGTCCTCTACCAAGTTTATGTTTTTCGTGCCGATCATTCAACAAATATGGCCGCCGAGGGCTCTGATTGGCTGACACATTTTCGACATCTTCTCTGCAACCGCTGCACAGAATTTCATGAAACTTTACAGGAAGGAAGTACTCAAGGTCCTCTACCAAGATTATGTTTTTCGTGCCAATCGGTCAACAAATATGGCCGTTGGGGGCTCTGATTGGCTAACACATTTTCAACATCTTCTCTGCAAAAAAACCACTGCACAGAATTTTATGAAACTTTACAGGAAGAAAGTACTCAAGGTCATCTACCAAGTTTGTGTATATTGTGCTGATCGGTCAACAAATATGGCCGCCGAGGACTCTGGTTTGCTGACACATTTTCGAAATCTCCTCTGCAACCATTGCACAGAATTTCACTAAATTTTGCAGCAAGCAAGTACTCAAGGTCCTCTGCCAAGTTTGTGTTTTTCTTGTCGATAGGTCAACAAATATGGCTGTCAAGAGCTTTGATCTGTAGTATTTTTGTGACTTTTAACCCTTTGTCTGCAACTCAGGTGAGCGATGTGGCCCCCTTGGGCCTCTTTTTTGTTTTGTTTATAGATTTCTTGTTTGCTGGTGATGACGGCCATTCAATCGCAATCCAGAATATCACTGATCATTCTGGAAAGGGGTATCTGATATGCTTTTATTATATCCCGTAGCATGCGAAGAACTTCCACGATGATTATTTCAGCCGTTGTGTAATATAACCATACTTGCAAGCCGTAAAAGGTTATAGCGTACTTGATAATACTATCTTGTTGATAATACTAGCTTGCTAGGGGTCCGTCAATGCTCAATTGGGTACTCTATTGTGAGTGTTGTTGAGATTGACGTCGGGATCTTCTTTATCTCATTTTAAATATTTATTACAGAGTAATATTATAATCTGTAATTATCATAACAGATCGTACTTCACCTTGGTTTTTTCTGTCCTTACTTTTGCTGAAAGAAGCTACATCCAAACATTGTCACAACACGATTTGTAACTTCAGCATCGACAATCAAACGTTTTTTAAGTGCAGATTGTTCTAACAAAGGCAAAAAGAACACAAATACATAATGCTTCAACAACAGTGTAATAGGTATTGATCTAAGCAATAACAACTTGAATCTCGTTCCAGCTAACACATCATCTGTCCTCTTTGAATGTCGGTCGGACTCCTCGGGTGACAACATGCATGCGCTTTCTATAACCGGCAGAGCACAGACTGTATTTTGTACGCCCCCTTTTTATATTCATTTACATATCCATCTGTGTTGCTTGTGCCTCTGCATTTTGCTGTCTTGTTTGTGTGGTCATCTTACAGTGAGGAGATTATTTTACACTACAATTGTGCATTGGGTAACCGGAAAGTGGAAGGAATAACAACATCACTTGTTACTTGCGTGGCAGGTGGCCGTCCTTAGTCGTCAACGATTACCCATTGGTCTCGTTGGTTAATGTTAAGTCTTTTGTGTTTCGTGTTTCTATGTCGTATGTCTCTTTTACGTCGCTGTGCTTGTTTACTCTGTGTTTCCACATCGGGTGTTTGGTGCTTTGGTGTTTGGAACTGCAATGGCGTATGATTTGTGATCCCATCCTTTCTTCGAATATCATGATTCTTTGCATTAGTATAGTTATATTACTTTAAAACATTTCTAATTTATTTGTGTATAGGAAAAACCATTTCCATTGACTACTCGTATACAATATCAGCAGAATGCATAATCATGCATGTTTTAATTTTTGACGAATTCTTTCTTGACTTCCATGATATGAATCTATAAACTATACCTTTTCTGATTTCCCAAACACTTAAAAATCTATGATGAAAAATTTTAATTTTGTTCAACAACTCTGTTTTGATACGTATCGTATCGTTCTTATTACAGGTGAACTGACAGATATTAATTCATGCATAATTTTACATCATACACTCCAAATTGGTTATATTCAAATCAATAGATGTTTATCGCTTATTTTTTGTGATCAAAAGAATTCCCACATAATTATGAATCATGAACCGTTCAAAACATATATTTCGAAAGAATTCGCCTTATACACTTCAATTTTTCAATTTTATGATAAACATGTAAAGAATGGTTCATTCATCAATGATAACACTAATGATGTGGTCCCAGTAAACGTCAAACTCGTCAATATTGCTGGGAACTTCTAGGTAAGACCTGGAATTCAGGTAGGTCATTATGTCTGCTGGTACGCTTTCTGTATTGATGCTTCCAAGCATCAGGATAATAAGTGAATTTTGATCTCCACGTTTGTAGATTTTCACCAAATTGGCCATCTTAAATTCATAGATGCACCACTCTGATGCAAGAAAATACTCAGACAACACACAGACGGTTTTTCTGCTACAGTTTACTGCATTGACAATGTTTTCAGCTACGTCACTTCCTGGTATAAACTGTTCTTTATGATAACATAGTTTCGCTGCTGGATTTTTGCTTTGTACTTTCGATTTTAAAGTTGTATATGCAAAGTTATTATCTTCATCAGCATAACTTATAAATACGTCAAATTCGAAACATTTCCGTTCGCTCCCGTCGTCGTTTTGAAGCAAGAAGTAGCCTCTAAGACTTCGTCGCGTCATGTGATAAATGTATCTTAATTTCCATCGATATCGATACAAAATCCCCGATATGACGATAATAATAAATAAAAGTATCAAAATTCCACTGATGATGAAAATTATGCTTTTGGTAGAGCATGTTTTCTCAAGATCCATTATTATTTCAGAAATATGACGAAAACTTTTCTGCGTAGAATTTATGAAAGAGCATGTGTACTCTTCGAAGTTTGTAAAATTTATTTGACTAATTTTATTTTGCTTATTTTGCATCCAATTTAAGGATGTTAAAGTCTCACAGGTACATATAATGTCATTACCTGTCAAGTTGATAAATAATGATGTTTTCGTACTTAAATCATCAAATTCCCGCATGTTAGAATCGGACAATGTTCGAATCCTATTGTCGGATAGATCAAAGGTTTTGAGATTTATCAAAGAACTAAACGTAAAGTGTAATTTCTTCAGTTCCGTCCCACTCACATTTAGCACTTCTAGTTTTGTCAAACCTTTGAAAAGATCAAATGGTGAATAATGAAGTCTGTTATAAGACAAATTCAGAATTTTGAGAAATTTTTGACTTTGTAATTGTTCAGCAGAACGTTGTTTGGTAAAATGTTCACCCAGTAAGTTATATGACAGATCTAATATAGTTAAGTTACTCGTTCTGAAGAACAAGTCATCAGTTTCTACTATAAAACTGTTGGATAAGTAGGCCTCCTCGAGTCTTAAGGAATGATCATATCCATTCAAATACCGTAAAAAGTTATTGTTAGCAAACACTCTCTTAAGTGAAGGATATTTCAAAACTAGCTTATTCAATTTTCTTGTTACTCGAATTATACAATTATTCATTACGAGAGTTTCTAATTTGGAAGGCATATACATAATGACTTTACTATCAGGGGGTTGTTCAGAATCATTTTCAGCAATATTCAACTTTGAACAGGGCATCAACATTCTGGACGTTCCTATGGATGTTTCACTTTTCTTGTCCATACATTTTATACTCCAAGGGTGTTCGAATGGATTATTCATCGCATACATATCGCTCAGATTTAGAAATCGAAGATTTTCCAAGGAACTGATTTCTAACAGGTAGGATCCAAATCTGAGTCTATTGAAACCCGCTGAAATATTCATTAAAGTAGATGGTAGACTACGGAGAACGTGTTGTTCTATCATATCTATTCTATTTTTAGCTAGTTCTATTTCCTGAAGTGAGGAATTTTGTAAACGACACAAGTGTTCGAATTTGAGGGTTTTACCTGCCCCTTCGGAACTCTGTATTGCATTAAATTTCAATGTTTTGATATTTGAACCAATCAAATCATTTGTTATGTTCGATAGAACGTCCAGGGTGAGCTCAGGATTCCATGATATGTCTAGATAATAAAGATTTTTCAGTCCTTGTAATGCACCAAGTTCTATATGTTGTAGATTACACAACGTTGCATCTAATCTGATAAGTCGAGATGGCAGAGGATTTACTGCAGGAATTTTGGAAAGGTTTTCATTTCCACTTAGATCAATATCAACTACGCTGTTATCAAATCTTGGAATTTCTGATAACTGTCTCCTCGAGCAATCTGCCTTTAACTTGTTATCTTTTATCCTGGAGCATTCACATCTCTTGTTACTACTGCACGTAAGCGACTGTGTCACTTTTACCGACAAGAATTGATAGATGATTAAGCATATCCAAAATCTACAATGAACAATTATTACACATCAGTCGGACATACATGTACAACAGAAATAATCATGCTGTGAAAACGACACGATTTTAACATCTTCATACTATCAAATGTATTGTATGGTTTTAAAATATATATATAACTCACCTATGACCCTCCATTATACTTTATCGAATTGATCTTAATTCCAATTACAAGTCCAAATGTTTGCTTATGATCTCTTTGATTAATCTATCTCTTTGCATATAAGGAAAGTTTATTTAAGTATGTCCGGGATTCCCCTCATGTTTAGTTTAGTTTCTTTGGAAACATCACGCACTGATGCAAGAAAAGATTTCCTTTACATTAAAATCACTCGCGTTGAAACTAGACAAGTTGTTAAAAGACGTCACTAAATATCGAATGCTGTCGATTTGAGGTTTGATATATTTTTTTAAATATATAGTTTGTACAATGACAATTCACTCTTTTTAATAAAGTTAACATTTTGCATTAAACACAAACATATACATAAGCATTCTGTAAGAAATCATAAATCAGTGATACAATTTAAAACAAAACGCCGATGCTGCAAAATTCGTTATTTTCGTGTTATGAATATTTCTAAAATGTTTATATAAATTTAAACTCTACTAAAATTTTCAATAATGATTTAGGGCATAAATTGTTGTTAGTTGGTATTTCTTAGCTTCCATTGGAGTCCATATTCTTGTAACTCACAATCGATTAATGTAAGAAACGAGGGGATCTCCAACAAGACTGGGTTGCAGTACCAGCAGTAACTGTAAGTACTGACGTATTGATTTAAAATCAATATAATTCAAATGAGAAAGCTTACTAAAGCAAGTAGAGCGGTACAATGCTAAACATTTGAAATATTTGACATGATTTTTAATCCAACATTAATGATTATGACATGCATATCACATTTGTACATCTTAGCATATTGTTTTCAAATGCGGCCTAAAACAAGTACATGTATGTTCCTCAGAGGTCAATGATAAATTCATGGGCCCATCAACCTTAAATTCATTTCTTTTCAACATCCCATCGGTGAAATCTTTTCTGCTACATTTTACATTTACTTTGCAATTCTTCCTTCAGCATTCTCGATAAGTTAGTCGCTGCCCTCCTACCTTTCTTAACGAAGCTTATACATTGAATGCCCGTTTCCGAATTTCCGTTGCATAAATTATTCAATGCATGACATCTATATATATGTGGCTACTTGGCAGATAGCCGTCCCAAGTCGCCACCGGTTGCCCATTGGTCTCGTTGGTTTATATGTAGTCCTTTGTGTTTTATGTTTCTGTGTTGTGCGTTGACGTTCCTTGTCCCTTTTACGATCTCTTTCTGTGCTTCTCTGCTCTGTGTTTTTGCATTGGATGTTTTTGGGCTTTGCTGTGGGTGCTGCAACCTGGTTGTTCTTGGAGACCCACTCCTTTGTTCTATGAATGGTTAGTGAACGATTACTTTCAATGGAGGTTCAAATTGAAACCCAAATGATAAATACGAAAAATAGTGTACACTATTCTTCAAGCATAAATATTTGATAAACGTGTTCAACGAATTATTGTTTTTATCTGATTCCTTTTTTTAAGTTATTGTCCGCGAAATTGTGAGTAGTTATTAAATTTTCATATCAAAGACCCTTTCGCTCTGATTCCTTATTTTAATTATTGTCCGTGAAATTGGAAGTTGCTATTAAATTTTCATATCAAAGACCCTTTCGCTCTGAATCCTTTTTTTTTTTTTAATTATTGTCCGTGAAATTGTAAGTTGCTATTAAATGTTCTTATCAAAGATCCTTTCGCTCTGATTCCTTTTTTTTAGTTATTGTCCGTGAAATTGGAAGTTGCTATTAAATTTTCTTATCAAAGACCCTTTCGCTCTGATTCCTTTTTTTAGTTATTGTCCGTGAAATTGTAAGTTGTTATTAATTCTTTATATTCAGAGACCTTTTCGCAATGTACGTATGCATATAAAAGATAATCTGAACAGATATCTAGTACTAGAAAAAATGCATCAGATGTGGCATAACATTAAAGCAGCTTGTTCCTCCAGAAATGATTCATTTTGCACATTTGAAATATCCGGTGCTGTAATTTCAAAATCATACGATGCATTTCCATCATTCCAAATACGGATCAATTCGGAATTATCGAAGTTTAGATAAGAGATTTTGAAAGAAAGGATGGTATCTTCAACAAAACCTGGTTCCAGCACCAACAGCAAAACATCAAAAACACCCTAAGCGAAAGACATACCTAGCAAGGGAACGACGTTGAGTGAAGCAGAAGTTGAGTGTCGTAGAAGTTGAGGGACGCCGTATTCATTCATTTATTTGTGACATATGTAACGAATATCAGTTTTTACGCTTTTTTAAGATTTATATACTTTACGTTGTCTGTACATGTATTGGATATTTTGTCTCACAGAAATTCTTATCATTCTTTTCAGTTAAATATACCTTTCTATTGACAAGGAAACATAGGGGGATTTTTTTTTCATTCCCTTGACGTAGCGTACTGTTTTCATGCTTATAAAGGCAACCATGACTACTGAGTACGAATACATAAAACTGTTACTTTAAAAAAAATTCTTCCTTTGAGGTCAACAAATAACCTCTAGTCCTCTTGCTTTACATGTATAAAGAACAGGAATAAGAAAGTAAGAAACCGGACGTTTTTTGTTACTCATTTTTTTAAACCTCCGCTTCAGAAGAAAAAACAGTTGTCATTTTAATCTGTAAATATAAAGACAGAAGTGTAATATTTCTTTGATATGTATCTTCATGTAATGCTTAAAAATAGCACGCGTATTAAAAGTGGTATTATCAGTACAAATGCATTAGCGTATTATGTTATATTGTCACTGCTTACTCTGAAAGAAAATAATTATTGTAGATAGCTTCATCCAGTCTTTCATGTGTACCTTATACAAAGAAAAATAATTCAATTCGAGCTTTTGCTATTGTATCTATCTACAAAGCAATTCTTTTTTTTTTTTACTCTGGTGTAGGTTACTGTGATCCTTTTCACTAAATAAAGTTAAAACTTTTCCAAAAAGATAATTGACCATTCTCCGATCTTGACTTAACACTCAAAATATCCGAGTCAACATCTTTGGCGTTATTTTTCATACGTCACTGTTAAAAGACGTTATTCTATAGAGACGTAACAATGAAAAGGTGCGCGAAAGTTGCCTGCCTCGGACATTTTTCGTAGTTTTGTCAGCCATCACGTATTTTGGCAAGTGGTCTATTGCTTCCTGTTTTATGGTATAAATTCACATTAGAGAACATGACAGAATTCCTACGACTTCATTAAGTTTAAATATATTTATACAGATTTAAGCATATATGGAATGAACAATGATACAATGAAAATAAATGAAATTTTAAAAAAGTGTACCGTTTATTCAAATTCATTTTCCAAATGGGCTTCATTGTTGCAAATCAACAAACCAAAGAAGCGATCTCGAACGAGCAAAATCATGTTTTTAGCTGTATGTCTGTCCGTCTAAAATTAACACTGAATGATACTTGATATTCATGATATAATGAAGTCATTGTCAATGTTGTCCTTCATTTTGATTTTTTTTTTTTGTGTGTGCTGCGGAAGGTGTATTTCACTAGCATGAAAATTGGTTTGAACTTTTCTTCAAGAAGGTATAAAGTTGGAACAATAATCGAATGATAATCATACAGAATTTGTCTCTGGAAATGAATGGTAATAGGTTTTATGCTTTTGAAAAGCCGTTAATTCAAGTGATATCTCATAAAATCATTGATTAAAACATGGATGGAATTGATTAAAAAGAGATGATAAACTAATCAAGCTATTAGCCTCTGTTTTAAACAGGAAATATTACCACGAGTAAAGTGACACGACTGGCGTCTCTATTTTCCTTTAATACAAAAGTGCGTCTGGTGGTTTAAATTGATAAAATAAACAGTACATGTACCATGCAGAGGATATTGTACATTCTTCCTAGATTGATTTGAAAAAAAAATCATCGTATTTTATTCTATAAACAATATAAAGCTATCAAGAATATTTGAAACGTTTAAACATATTTATTCTATAATCCAAGAAAACTTTGACATCTTTGGAAATAAAATATATTTGTAAGTTTAGAAAAAGTAAATAGCCAGTGAATGTTTTGTGGATATTGTTTTCAGTTTCGTGCGTGACATCGACGACAGGTGCGGCTGTCAAAACGGGGAATGCTTGCTCCTCCAGGGCGCCTTGTCCCGCCTCTAGCTGGCTTGGGGTCCGTCGCTGCGCAATTTGATGCTCTATTGTGATTGCTGTTGAGATTGTCTTCAGGATCTTCTTTAACTCATAGCAAGTCAATATGTTAATTGTTCGATAAATATATGAATGAATCTTTGTTCAGATGTTTTTGGAACATGTGATATGCATAAAGGGATTTTTTTTCAATTTAATATATACAGTTATATTTCATCAATATAATCAACCTCTAAATGGGTGAATAAGTATTATTTTCTAATTTTCTAGACGATAACCATTATACGCGAGCAATTGTTTGTTTGTTTGGTTGGGGTTTTTTTTTTATTTATTTATTTATACCAACCTATTAAACGTTTTCCGCCACCGCATTATTTTATTTGTGTGGGCTTCCTATAATGGGTTTTGTTTTTACACTGGGGCTATGTGAACGTCATTCATATATTTGGTGCTGCTCTTTATAAAGTGATGTTTTTAGTTGCCTACACTTGTTTGGCTATATATTTGTGTATATGAGGGTTGTTCGATAAATTCGTACACAATAATCATCAAAGAAGTACATATCAGTTATTCAGTCTCAAAGCCTACAATGCAAGCAAAAGCATTAGAATTTCTATTGAAACGATTGCGAACATCGGAATGAATAACATTCCAAGGTGAGACCAGATGCCCGGGAAGAGTCAGCGTCTTAACCAACTTTTATCATGATGAATATTGATAATGACCATATCCCTGTATACAGCACAAAATCGATAATTCAGAAAATCAGAAACCGAAGGCATACAAAACCAGGATAAAACAGGAACCAAAGCAAATGAACAAAAACCTCCACCACATGAAAAGAAGCGAACTCCCGATATGGGAGTGAGACCAGGTGCCCAGGAAGAGTAAGCATCTCCTGTTTGCATGCAACACCCGCCGCTTCAATTCGGTAGAACTGTGACACCCGGTTACTTCCATTTCGGAAGACATAGAGTACAATCTTTGGTTGGATGGTTCAAATGGTCTATGACAGAATATCATCCACCATTCTGGAGAGTGTGACATCATAGTGTATTACGAGTTCCCCATATCGACCGTAGAACTTCCTCAGTGACGATGTTAGTCGGTCACAAACATATCCCTGACTGAGAAGCTTATCTGAAAGACGCCTAGTTCTCAGAACAAAATCCGTATATTTGGTACTTGCTCTGGCATAGCAAATCAACTGAGATATGAACACGCCATAAGCAGGCGATGAAGGGATGTTGCTACTCAGAAAAGGAAAGTTTGTAATGCTGAAATTGAAGTCGTCACGTTTGTCAAAGAGTGAGGTGTTCATGTGACCATCAGTGTCGTAGGACAACATTATGTCCAAATAGGATGCTGAATTATTTGTCTCTGTAGTTTCTTTGACTTCAAGCTCCGAAGGATAGATACTGCTGAGGTAATCCGCGAATTTTAAAATTATTGATGGACAACACATCGTCTATGTATCTGCAATGAGTTAAAGAAGATCCTGACGATAATCACAACAGCACTCACAATAAAGCACCATGTTGAGCATCGACGGAACCTTAGCAAGCTAGAGGTGGGATCAAGTGCCCGGGAGGAGTAAGCATCCCCTGTTGGCTAGCCGCACCCGCCGTCGATGTAAATGCACGAAAATGTACACAGTATATAAAATGCATGCACTGTCTGAGGTTATGTCTATATAGAAAGAGCTATGGCGACCATGTCAGGGAAATATATTCAAAACACTTACTGTCAAACCCCTCGCGGGGAACTTTTTTACGAGCTCCACACGGCAAAGGGCATAAGTGTGACACAAATGAGTCAAAGAAGATCCTGACGATAATCACAACAACACTCACAATAAAGCACCATGTTGAGCATCGACGGACCCCTAGCAAGCTAGAGGTGGGATAAGGTACCCGGGAGGAGTAAGCATCTCCTGTTGGCTAGCCGCACCCGCCATCGATGTAAGTGAAGTTGAAGTCAGAGACCAAAGATTGAATGAATTCAGTTTCGTATGAGTAAAGGAAAATGTGGGCAAGGAGTGGGGCACAATTGGTCCCATTGGAATTCCGACAATTTGCTGGAAGACCTTTCCTCCAAACACCACAAAAATGTTGTCGATCAGAAAGTTTAACATCTGAATAATATCTGTTTCAGTGTTCTTATTTTCAGAATCGGACTTTTCTTTTACAAAGTAGACTTTGTCATAGTTAACAACAATAAATTTGTATTTGCGATTACCGTTCTTACTTGTAAACGCATTACTTATAATTATTGCGAGTCTTTCTTTCAATTTAGAATGTGGAATTGTAGTGTAAAGTGTCGAAAAATCAAAGGCTTTGATCGAATGGACTCTACTAAAATGAGTGGATTTCAGATGTTCTAAAAGTTCCTTCGAATTCTTTAAAATCCACATCTGGTTGATTCCACTGCGAGAATATACTGTCGAACAATATTTTTGAAGCCCAGATTTGATTTCAGATAAAACTTTGGTAAGTAAGATCGATACAGATTTGGTAGAACATTTTGAGGAACCAGCGAAGAAACGTTGTTTGTACGGATTCTTATGCATTTTAGGTATGCAGTATAAGTATGGTAAATCTAAATCTAATTTGTTAGTGTTGAAGCCTAAGAAAGCAAGAGCTGATTTGTGGTTAACTATTATTTCAGAGGCAGAAAGGTTTGTTGGGGTATAAGTGGGATTTCCAGGTGTCAAATTTAACCCAACTCTTCGTTATCGTCACATTTTCTGTTTATTCATCAATTCATTCCGTAAGATTTTGTATTCTTAGTGTTCAAAATTGAAAGCAATCGGTCAAGAATCAAATGCATGTTATGTATTTCTCTTTGAGTCACATCGGAAAGTGGCACAGTAAAACGACGTCGCAAATTATTAATAACATATCGTTTTTCTTTTTGATCTCTGCATGTCATTTTAAGACATATTAGTCCATAAGTGATTTTTCTTATGTCATTTGGTTAAAAAATAAATCATTCGAATGATATTGGGGAAATAAAGCGCTAGAATTATCCCCAGGTCATTCTCTTTCTTTTTACAGAAAATTAATCAAGAATACCATTCAAGAAGGTTCGGATTGGTCTGTTAGGTTCTCTTATGCCGTCCTGAATTTCGAATAAAAAATATAGCGACAAATACAAACGACGCGAAGCAGCGATTTTCATCTGCGATTTTTTTCAGAAATCACGGAAAATTTCCATTGAACTCCTCTTTGTTGCAAATTGTAGGCAAACTAACATTCGTTTGAAACTTTATTGAAGATGGAAACATTTGTATCATCTATAAGAATTGTTGCGGTGTTTTCATTCGCTGGATTCAAATGATACGGAATTGTTCCAACTCGTTACTTTCTTGAAGATAATTTCAAACCAATTCCAATGCACAAGACATGTGTTTCGGATAGTATATTCTTGTCGGAGATGCTTCCAGCCAAATTCAAATTCATTTCAGTAGCGCCCTCTAGTTTGATCTTCTTGAATTTCAATTTATACATTTTGCAAAGAGTGTATGGCTTTAAATTTCCTTTAGGGTCGATTCAGTAGCAAAGTTAGATAAGATCTTGTCCAAAAATAGCATTAGAGGCCTCTGATGGCGCTAGGATGTTAAATTCCTTTAATTTCAATGAAAGTTTTTGATGAAATGAAGAGTTTCCGAATTAGCAAAATAATATATGATACCCTGTTAATAAAGGGTCAAAACAATGCCTCTTTCATGTGACAGAGCTGGAAAGCTTTTAACGTTCAGTCAAGGGGAAACAAATTTGATTGTTCAACACTTCAACAGGAAATAAGTGTTTAGAGTTCAACTCTCCCACCTCCTTTCAAAATCGTATGGAAGCGTCAGCATTACTACACATATCTTTTGATGACGCTTCTTGGAACAGTGATATGATATCTAAATACCAATGTGTCTTAAAAAGTTCAAATTGCTGTATAATAGCATTAAAAATAGTATAAAATGATAAATAAGCATATTTGGTTTCTATGAGTTACTACATAGAAATGATAGAGGAGGTTTGCACATGTACCAAATTTCTTGCTATATCAATTATCTTATTGCACCGCAAAGTATCACAATATACTTAAGGAATGAGTGTCTTTTTTGTGTCTATGGCATTTACACTCTGGTTCGACAGGCACAAATCTTGAGGACAGCGACTTACAAACAACCATCTAATATTTCATCAAATTCTTCTGAGTGCTCCATACGATACGCCGTCGGACGGACAGACTTAAAATTACTGACGCATAACGATCCGGCATGATAATATTTCACTTTGAGTCAAGTGAAAGGCCCAAGAAGTATGAATCAATGGTGTTTACATTCTTGTTCTATTCAGTTATTTGGGTTTACATTTTTGTTTTATTCAATGATAAGTTTTATTGAAAAGAAATGCAGAAAGATTACAAAAAATCGTATTCAAGAATATGGAGAAAATCAGAAAACGTAGGTGACACGGTTCAGAAGAGGTAAACCTTTTCGGCCGTCTCCACCGTACAAGTCAAAACGTATCCAATGAAAAATACACGCCCATTTGATTAATAATAGATAATAATAATCTTTTGATTAATAATAGAAATTGGAATGAATTATTTCGCAGTATGAAAATTTCAAAGATTGCCATCAATCATCGTGAATTGCATCACAGATATTTCTCCAAAACACACGTCGGTCATCGTTCTCTTCAGGAACTTCTATGTAGGATGTGGATTGTAAATAAGACATCATGGTGACCGGAATTTTGTCATACGATACCTGTCCAAATATCAGAATAATCAAAGAGTTCTCATCACCACGATTATAGATCTTCTCAATGTTTGCCATGTTGAATTCATATAAACACCACTCCGACACCAGGAAATGCTTGGACAAAACGCAGATTGTCTTTCTGCTGTTATGAACGGCGTTTACAATGTTTTCAGCAATTCCACTACCTGGTAAAAAATGTATGTGGTGATAGCATAATTTTAAGGACGGCTGTCGATCTAGAATTTCAGACGTAAGGTATTCGAAGGCAAAAGTCCTATCTTCCTCAGCATAACTTATGAAAGCGTCAAATTCGAAATACTTTCTTCTGTTCCCAGTTCCGTTTTGACGATTGAAATAGCCTCTCAGACTTCGACGTGTTAAGTAATAAATGTATCTCAGTTTCCATCGGTATCTATGGAATACTCCTATTATTATAATAAAGAAAAACACGATTATTAAGATAACGCTAAGAACGATAACTACGCTTTTAGAAAAGCAAACCTTCTCCAATTCCAATATTATTGTTGAAATTTCTGAAAGACTCCTCTCCTTCAGATTCGCAAAAGAACAGCTGTCATTCTTCAAACTTGTCAAAATGACGTTCTTGACGCTGTCTTTCTTGCTTTCAATCCACTTAAGGAAATATAAAGTATCGCATGTACATTGAAATGGATTTCCAGAGAGGTTAAGTGTAAGATTAAAAGGCGATTCTTTACCTAAAATGTCTATCTCTTCTAGAGTAGTTTCAGAAAGAGCTATTAGTCTATTGCCTGACAAATCAAGTGTTGTTAGCTGCTTTAATCCACGCATTGTGAAGTTTACTTCTATCAGATGGTTATCGCTGATATTTAATACTTTGACACTTTTAAGATTTTGAAATAGATTAATTGGTACACTTCGTAATCTATTCTTTGACAGGTTAAGATACTTCAGATTAACTTGACGTTGTAAAAGCTTATTCGCCTCCTCGGTTGCAAGGTAATCTCCAAGATTATTGTGTGATAGATCCAGAATTGAAAAATTTGTTGTGAGGAAAAAGGAATCGTCAATATCATTTATATAACACTTGGAAAGATAAGCTTCTTCAAGTTTCTGCGAATAGTCGATATATTGTAAATGTGGTAGAAAATTATTATTCGCATGCATTCTTTTTAAGGATTGATGAACAATTCTTAAGTTTTTCGATATGCCTGTTTCATGGATAACACAATTGTTAATTATCAATGTCTCCAAATTTGGAATCTTAAATTCAACAATTGTTCTTTTTGGGATTATTGATTTGTCAACTGGTTTGATAATTTCTGGACATGTTTTCAAATCATAAGAGACATTTTGTGTTTTATAATCTCCTTCACCCAAACAAGCTGTATATTTGAATGGATTTTCAGTTGCGTACATATCGCTAATGTTAAGGAAGCGTAGACCCTTCATGGACCCAAATTCTAGAAAATACCATCCGAATCTAAGCCTGTTGTGACCTGCAGAAATACTTTTCAAACTTGTAGGCAAAACTAGTAATGTAAATTGTTCCACCATGTCGATTCTGTTATGAGAAAGCTCCAATTCCGACAATGATGTATTCTGTAATCGACACAGATGCTCGTATCTTAAGGTAGTTCCAGAACCGACAGGGCATTGGATTTTATTAAATTTCAAAGTTTTTATGTTTGAACCAATCAAATCATTAGTTATATTTGGAAGTACGTTTAGTGTCAATCCGATGTTATGTGAAACATCTAGGTGTGTTAGGTTTTTCAATCTTCTTAAAGCACCAGATTCTATTGCGTATAATTCACTTGACGATAAATCCAATTTCCTTAAATACTTTGGAATTTTAGCTCGAATGATTTGCAAGTTATTGTTACTTAAATTAATGTCTATTACACTGATATTAAAACATAATCCAGCGGTACTATTTACTTGTCTGTCAGAACAGTCGGCTTTGAAGAATGTATGATTGACAACACTGAAGGTACATAACCATGTGTTGTTGCAGATGGCATTTTCAGCATATTTGATCATTCGTAGAAGATGAAAAGCCAGTATCAATAAATGCCTGAAACAAAAATAACACGAGTTAACTATCTTATATAAGGCATAAGTGCAGCTAATGAAAAGGAAATTGAATATAGGGGCTTGTTATATCATGACTTTAAAAAAGAAAATAAGAGATGGTAGCAAGATATGCTATGACTTATAGAAAGGTAGTGTTCAACTAGACTCGACGTGCTGTTATGAAAAAAAAATTAAAAATCTTAATAAAAAGCCGTTATCTGGGAAAAAGATTTATTCGTTCAACTCTTTTCAGAGATAACCAGGTTCTGACCCTTTGATCCGTCAGATGAGGGATCATGAGCTCGCTCCAGCTAGCAGGGGACGGACTATTTTCCTTTTTCCCACTGCTTTTGATTTCCATTTTCGTAATTTTCGTATTACCCAAGGTCTGCATTTGCTGATACAACAGCTGACAATTGTTTATCTGGATAAAAGGATGGTAGCGTGCAAGTAATCCGGATAACCACACATTTGCTGTTATATAGCGGACGGGGTTTTTTCGATTTCTTTTTATATTGTGCCAATATGTACCAAGACAGTCTGCAAGTGTCGACAAATATTTATGAATTGTCGATCGACCTAACCCTTCGACATTAGAAAACCAATATAAATTCGATTTTTACATTCTAGATGAAAATCTTGCTGAGGTATAAAATAAGGTGCAATGAAAAAGGCCGGACGTACTTTCTGCCTTTGAGGAGGACAGGTCACTTCATTGACCAAATTTTGCCTGTGAAGTCATGAATCATTATGAGATATCTAAACGCAATATTACTCTAATTTGACAAGACTTCAAGGTGACAAATGACAAATATGGATAATGACCATATTCCTGTATACAGCACAGAATCGATAGTTCAGAAAATCAGAAACCGAAGGCATACGAAATTAGGATAAAACAGGAACCAATTTGAAAGCAAACAAACAAAAACCTCCACCACATGAAAAGAAGCGAACTCCCGATATGGGAGTGAGACCAGGTGTCCAGGAAGAATAAGCATCTCCTGCTTGCATGCAACACCCGCCGCTTCAATTCGGTAGAACTGTAACATCCGATTACTTCCATTTCGGAAGACATAGAGTACAATCTTTGGTTGGATGGTTCAAATGGTCTATGACAGAATATCATCCACCATTATGAAGAGTGGGACATCATAGTGTATGACGAGTTCCCCATATCGACCGTAGAACTTCCTCAGTGACGATGTTACTCGGTCACAAACATATCCCTGACTGAGAAGCTTATCTGAAAGACGCCTATGTATAATTTATGTAATATGTAATATCATCGATTTTGTGCTGTATACAGGGATATGGTCATTATCCATATTTTTCATGTTATAATACGGAAGTGTTCCAACTCTATCCCTTCATGAAGAAAATTTCAAACCAATTTTTCTGCAACAGACTCGTGTTTCGAATATTAAACTCTCATCAGTGATGCTTACAGCGTGAAAATTCATTTCAGTGGCGTCCTCTTGTTTTATTTTTAGAAGTTAAATTTGTATATTTACTTTACAGAGAGTGCGCGGCTCCGAATTCCTGTAGGGTCGATTCAGTAGCATATCCAAATAAAATCTATGTTAAAAATAGCATTGGAGGGATGGTTGCTAAGATGTTAACCTCCGTTAATGGAAAGACAATTTTTCGAAATAGCAAAATAATGAATATGATGTCAAATCGATTAAGGGCCAAAACAAAACTTCTTTCGGGCGACAGAGCTGGAAAGAAGTAATTAATACACTTCTAATCATCAAGTCACGGGGAATGAATTTATCTGCTCCACACTAAAACAAGAAATAAGTGTTTATAATAATAATGCGGAAGTGTTCAAATTCTATACCTCATGAAGAAAATTTCAAACCAGACACGTGTTTCGAATAAAGCAACCTCCTGCCATTGTACAGCATCCTCCTGTCACATTTGACCATAGACGTATATCAAGTAATATGTCTATGATTTGACATAGTATTCTATTTCCGTTGTAAATCATTTTTATACCAAGAAACCTGTATGTGAGGGATGGTATGTCTTTGTGACACCTTTCTCCAAAACCTGATCTCATTTTATGGGGCATTTTTTTCACTTCTGTTAAGAATTAATCTTGGTCTTAGTTATGGAAGTATACCAAAAGGAAGAACCAAAGGAAAAGATCCAGGGGGAAATGGCATAATTGTGAAAGTATCCATTAACAAGGCAATCGCGAACCCCCGAATGGAGGCAGGACCAGGTGTCCGGGAGGATTCAGAGTCCTCAGACTGCATGTAATTTCCACCGAGAATGCCAAATGGATACGTGTCAAATCCGGTAATGTTCAAAAAGGTAAAAGACGGTCAGTTAAAGGTCGTACTCAAGAATGCCACTAATCATCCTTGACAGGAAAAATTAAGTTCGTTGTAGCAACCATATATCTTCCTCACTGACGTCTAAAGTGGTTCCCCAAAGTAGTCTTTAGCAAGCAGCTTACTGGCGATTCTCCTTGTATACAACATGTCGTTTTCGTACCAAGAGCATGCTGTTGCATAGCGTATTTATTGTGAAATAAATACGCTATAGGCAGGCGAAGAGGGAATGTTGCTACACAAGAAGGGGAAGTATGTGATGGTGAAATTAAAACCGTCATGTTTGTCATAAAGAAATGTGTTTAAATTATCATTGTCACTGATCGGTGCTAGGGGACTGGAGTGCTGCTCATAGTCCAGTTCACTGGGATCGGTGATGCTAAGGTAATCCTGAATAGTTGGATTATTGATGGAGAGTACGTCATCAATGTATATGCAAGTCCAGTTGAACTGCAATGCTAGCTTCTTTTTGCTGTTTGAAAGAAGAGACTGTATGAATTCTACCTCATATAAATAAAGGGATATGTCAGCACAATTTGTGCATATTGGAATACCAACGATTTGTTGGAATAGTTGCTGTCTTTTGGATGCGGTAGTCTTCGGTGTACTCTAATTTGAATAGCAATTTCCACAATTAAGGTTAGGGTGGCGACTTTTAATAGAAATGAGGTAGAAGAAAGATGGATATATTCATATGTAGAGGAACATCTCCTCGAACTATTCAGCCCAAAAAGTCTAAATTTGTCCGTCTCGCTTTTTGGCTATATACGTCCATTGTTGGCCTATTTCAACATTTTTGTAATTTTAAAGAATACCACATCATAACTTTACATACCTCTGAAATGCATGAAATTTCAAAAAATTCATATATATCCTTATTTTCCAAGATTGTTATAGCTTGAGGATGAATTGCCATGTCAACAAGTCGTTATTTTCATTAATAGCCAGAAGGTCGCCACCTACAGAATTTTTTCTGCATATATATCTATAGTATTGCTTTATCCTAAAGCAGTCAAATCAACATGTATCCGAATTACTAAGTAGTTTTTGAGCAAAACTACTGTTTCTATAAATAACACAATAATTTATGCAAAATATCAACATTTTGACCCCAAAACATAGAGTTTAACTTGAAGTTCGAATTTCTAATTATCTCACTTTTAAAGAGTATAATGGATAGTAAATATTCTGATGTTTGAATCTTTGGTAGCAGAACTCGTGAGAAAATGACAATTTTTTTTCTATTTTCGGCGATTTTTCATTGAAAAATATGCATTTTCCCCCAGAAAATCCATTCAGCAATGAAAGTTTTAAGGAGTGTTATTTTTTTCTAAATTAATGAAGCAATCTGAGCTTATACCATGTATCGTTTATGTCGGTTTCAAATATTATGAGATATGATAGTAGACTCATCTCCCTGTAGTCGCAACCCTAACCTTAATAGTTTTTGACAAGCTTTTTGATCACTTTATTTTTCATTATAGAGGAAATTTTCATTAGATTTATTAAGAGTAGCACCACGTAGACTACCGTATTTTTATCTTAAGTAATAAACCTCTGAATTCATTCGACACATTCAAAAATGATTTTTGCTGTTGGGTTCGTATATCCTTAATTCCTATCTATGACGTATCATAGTACGACGCTATTTATATTGATTCAGTGCATGCGTTTAGTAGCACAACCTACAATAAAGTCCGTTCTAATACTGGAATGGAGATTGTTCAATAATTGGTCTTAAATAAGCACATGTACAGCATATATGAATAAATTAAAGACTGTAAGGTTATCGAAGAAAAAAAAACATAAGAAAGATACTTACGTAAAATTACATAATGATACAACTAGAATGATAAGATAACTTACATGTACAGTTCCATTACGTCCAGTCACGTTTTATATTACAATATAACTGCAATAAAATCTAACATCGTCGTCCGGGAAACTTAACATTTCCTTGTGGAAATATATACAAATTGAGGGAGGAAATTTCCCTCAATATGATTCGTAAATTTGTTGTTTCCATATAAAAGTTGTTTAATGTTTTAGCTTTTATTTACGGAAGCATAGATGGGACATAGTGAGAAAAATTCATCTCGTGCGCACGACTTAATAACTCGTGCGCATGACTTTGTAACTCGTGCTCATGACTTTTTTAACTCGTGCTTACGACTTTATAAATCGTACGCACGACTTACTAACTCGTGCGAACGGCTTCTTGTCTTCATTCTATTGGTCAATTATCTCGTGCCCACGATCGAGATAATCAACCAGTAGATCATGCATGTACATTGCAACACTCCCGCCTAGTCTATCAAAAGTACAGCATACTTTTTCTGCTGTACAACATGTAGATAATACGCTTTGTAAAGGTAAACACAGTAGCAAAGCATATTGTAAACAGTATCAAAGTACTTAAATCAAGACTATTGCTTCTTTTTGGATCAAAGATTACAGAATTGAACATTATTAGATGTATTATATCCTAATTCGTGACATTTTAGCATAATTTGAAGCATTTCAAACTTGACTAAAGTGAGTTATGAGAAACTTCAGACACAGTTACCATGGCAACGACAACTTTTTAAAAAAAAACTGAGGTTGATTAACATACTAGTACTTCATATTGAACTTCCATAACAAAAATCTCTAAACTTCATGACATGACGTGCCAACATGTCATTGAAATTCTTTGGTTCTTACAGAGAATTGCTGTTGATAAATACCACTGATGAAGATTTACTGACCGAAACACGTGTATGGTGCATCAAAATTGGTTTGAACTTTTCTACAAGAAGGTAAAGATTTGGAACACTTCTGTGTTATATTTAAGATATTGATTATCTAACCCAAAGGGTTAGTAACTCTGATTACAGGGTCTTAGTCCTCGAAGATATCGTCCCATAATTTCATAGTGTTTCTGCGCTAGAGTTATCTTACCTTAAGGATTTCGAAAGAATATTGAGCTCAAGTGGAAGCTAAGAAAATTATTTTTTCGCGTTATAATGCGAAACTTACGCGTTATAACGCGAAACTTACGCGTTCTATCGCGAAACTAACTGGTTATATTGCGAAACTAAAGGGTTATGACGCGTGGCTTTCGCGATATAATGCGATACCTTCGCGTTATAAAGAGACAATTTCGCGATATAACGCGTAAATTTCGCGTTATAACGCGAAAGTTTCGCGATAGATTGCGTAAAGTATGCTTAACACCGCGAAAAATTCGCGATAACACGCGTAAAACTTTCGTCATAACCGTAAAAATTTTGCGATATAACGAGAACATTTTGCGATATAAGTACGCGCGCTCTATTTATATAATAGTGTTAGGTTTAGTGTTCACTATGCCGAAATAGTAGTCAGGGTTCTGACACATAGTGCACGACCCGAAGGGGAGTGCACTATGTGCCAGAACCCTGACTACTATTTCGGCATAGTGAACACTAAACCTAACACTATTGTTATTATTATGCTGACTGTTTTTGATAGTGTATTCCCTTCATAGAAAACGTTTTCAAGATATATGTTATGAACATTGATTGCACGAGTTACCTCTCTTTCAAAAACTCTGTGTTACAGACAAACATATTCTGGATTTACCCCTCTTTGACTGTAAAAGATCTATAGTGTGGTCGTTTAGTATAGGCATAGTTTAACAAGAAAAAATATAGCAACATAAATTTGGCATTAATTTTAAAGGAAGAAATAACTATCTAGGAACATTTGTTTTTGATAGTGTATTCCCTTCATAGAAAACGTTTTCAAGATTTATGTTATGAATATTGATTGTACGAGTTACCTCTCTTTCAAAAAACCTTGTGCATATTCTGGATTTACCCCTCTTTGACTGTAAAAGATCTATAGTGTGGTCGATTAGTACACTCATTATTTAACAAGAAAAATATAGTAACATAAATTTGGCATTAATTTTAAAGGAAAAAATAAATATTTAGGAACATTTGCTTGGGTATGCAAACAAATTTAATTAAATATCTTGTATGAAAACGACATGTCTGTATATATAAACAGGTCAGCATCACTTATGATAAGAACACTACTGTGGAAAGACAGGGGTGCACTATTAGGGTGATAGTGCACACCACGACAGGTGATAGTGTACACCTGAACCGTTCTCTGTCACAATATAGTAGAGTAGAACCTATCACAGAAGAAACTCACTGGAAACATAATAATTTTAGCTCGACTGCACTTTAGTGCGAAAGAGCTATAATTGCAATTTCCCAATTTGTCGGCGTCGCCCGGACTAGATGATAAGGTAAATGTTAAGATCACACAATCTCATTTCCTATATTCATATTCTGTTGGTTCTTTTTGTCGTTAATGTTTAATTATACTTTGGTTAATATTACCAGATGAGGATGGAGCCCCTGGGGTTGGGATTTTAAAAATTATTTCAAATGATAAGGCAAATGTTGAGATAAGGTAAATGTTCAGAGATTGTACTCTATGTCTTCCGAAATGGAAGTTACTGGGTGTGACAGTTGTACCGAATTGAAGCGGCGGGTGTTGCATGCAAGCAGGGGATGCTTACTCTTCCTGGGCACCTGGTCTCACTCCCATATCGGGAGTTCGCTTCTTTTCATGTGGTGGAGGTTTTTGTTTGTTTGCTTTGGTTCCTTTTTTATCCTGATTTTGTATGCCTTCGGTTTCTGATTTTCTGAATTATCGATTTTGTGCTGTCAACAGGGATATGGTATTATCCATATTGTCATAGCAATAATTTGCCTTTAATGGTCAATTTTAGGCAAAGTCTAAGTGCTACATGTTCCAAACTTACATGGTGGATGTGTATTTGATGAAACTTTCATAAAATGACCTTGACCTCCTTTTTCCGCTTGAGTGATTTTGATTTCAAAAGCCAATATTGAGCAAAGTATAAGTGCTACATGTTCCAAACTTACATGGTGGGTGTATCTTTAATCAAACTTTCATAAAAGGACCTTGACCTATTTTTCCGCCTGAATGATTTAGCCTTTAAAAGCCAATATTTAGCTTACTATAAGTGCTACAAGTTCCAAACTGTCTAATTGAATGTATCTTCAATCAAACTTTCATACAATAACCCTGACCTACTTTTCCCACTTCAGTGATTTTGCCTTTAGAAGCCAATATTGAGCAAAGTAAAGGTGCTTCAAGAGTAAACAATTGTGTATAATCATATAAATAGGGGGAAAGTGAGCTTAAGAAATTGGCTGTCACTAAAGACATTATGCTATGCAGTCGAGCATTAGGTGATCCTTGCAACTATTTTTTTTTAATTTAAACTGCAGAGTGCGCGGCTCCAAATTTCTTGTAGGATCGATTCTGTAGCAAAGTTAAACAAAATTGCATTGGAGGGATGATACTCAGATGTATACCCTCTTTAATTTTGATGTTACTTTTGGATCAAATGCATGACATGTCTCCGAAATAGCAAAATATTGGGAGGAAAATCTTATATTTCCTCGAGGAAAAGTTTGCAATGTTTTAATCACGGTCCTTATCCGCAAAAAAATAGCATAAATTTCCTTAATCTTATCATGCCAATCCATCATGTTAATATTAAAATTGTTTCCTTTCAGATATCACGGAGGGAAACATATTGTGATCTATTGCAAGAAACAATTCTTCCCTAGATTTTTTGTAATAATTATTGTCACTATATACGTGATGTAAAACTGGTGTTAGTGACAAATATGGATAATGACCATATCCCTGTATACAGCACAAAATCGATAATTCAGAAAATCAGAAACCGAAGGCATACAAAATCAGGACAAAACAGGAACCAAAGCAAACAAACAAAAACCTCCAACACATGAAAAGAAGCGAACTCCCGATATGGGAGTGAGACCAGGAGCCCAGGAAGAGTAAGCATCTCCTGCTTGCATGCAACACCCACCGCTTCCATTCGGTAGAACTGTCACATCCGGTTACTTCCATTTCGGAAGACATAAAGTGCAATCTTTGGTTGGCTGATTCAAAGTGTATTGTAAATTCCAATGCAAAATCCACTTATTATCATTCTGGGCGGCTTGGGTTTTTTAGAAAAAAAAATTTTTTGCTCAGAATTTTGATAAAAAAAATAAATTTGCTTATGAAGTGTCAAAAAAAAAATAATCTTGCTCTCACAAGTAGTCTGAATTTGAAGAATTACCATAAAATTTTTTAGAAGAATTCCTGAAAATTTTCCGGCTCGCTTCGATCGCCGTTTTCAATTTACTTTTTGGCTCGCTTCACTTGCCGTAGTTTTCTACCAAAACATAAATGGTGAAGTTTATATTTGAAAATATCAAAAGAATACATATCAATGGACAAAGGGCTTTCTTAGAGGCTTAGATATATTATCAATATAATGCATTTCCATTTTTGATGGGGGAAATTTTCGGGATTATAACACCAAGACGTTTCGTGCAGGGGAAATATTCGCGATAAAAATGTCTTCCCCATTGTAAGAATGCAGCGGGGATATTTTCGTGTGGGGGAAACTTCAGCGAAGTCCTTCGATTCACGAAAAACGAAAGCGAATTTATCCCCACGCTAAAAACGCGAATTTATCCCCACGCTAAAATTTCCAAGTTTATAGTATTGGACATATATATAATAACCTTGACCTTCTTTTTCTGTTTGAATGTTTTTGCTTTGAACATGTTGAAAGGCCGATTTTGAAGAAAGTAAAAGTGCTACATGTATCAAACTTGCATTTTGGATGAAACTTTTATAAATGACCTAGACTTTCTTTTTTTAGGCTAGTGAATTTGCTTTTTAAACAAATATTAAGCAAAGTATAAGTGTTAAATGTACATTACATTTTATCAAACTTGCAAATTAAATGTATCTTTTTTAAGCTTTCATCAAATGACCTTGACCTACTTGAATCTAATTGAATGAATGCAAGCCATTTTGCAGAATGTAAAACCAACATTACCTTGCATACTTAGAGAAATGTTTAAATTGAATAATTTTGCTGCCATGATAACATGTTGTCACGAGGTAAGCTTTGTATCCTCTCCGCTTTGGTCCCAAATATATATAATTCATTTCACAGATCCATATCAGATGCATATCCAATAGGGCTGGGATGATACTGCACCCAGTCGTTCCGATATGTATCACGATACCTGACACCCAATACGATACGTATCGTGATACTAAGTAAATTGATTTATATTCATAAGATAAGTAGTTTTTTGTATTCAACGTGTTATATTCACTAAACACTAGCCTTCTCTGTAAACTTTTCTTTTGTTTTCTTCAAAAGATATTTTCGTTTTTGGTATGACAGACAAAAAAACCGGAAAAATCAAACACAAATTGTTTGTAAATTTTAACTTAGGTATCGTCGGGGTGTATCGATACTTGGATCGAGAAATAAGATATTGCTGTGCATCGATGAATCGGAGTATCGTCCCAGCCCTAATATCCAAACAGGGGAACAGAAGACAGGAACCCCTCATGTTATCTGTGATAACCTACATGTATCTATTATTCTACATCTTCTATATTCACCATGTGGGATCGAAAAGTATGGTGTTGCAATTCCTTATACAGTTTTTTGGTATTTTATCATTTTCTAAATTAAACTTTACAAAACTGATGCCTGTGTAGTAGGGCAATGCCTAATAAATCAATCCATATCGTCCAGGTATATGAGAAGGTCATAGTTTTTGCAAACACTTCAATACTTTGTCGATGACAAAAAAACTTTCCTTTTGACAAACTCTTGAAGTGTTTGCAAAAACTAAAGACTTTTCAGATATATAAACGATATGGACTTACTTATTGGGCATTGTCATACCGCAACGTCTCATCAATTTTGTGCAGCATCACTTAAATGATGAAAAAATCTCAAAAATCTCTGTAAGGAATAACATTATACGCTTCGATCCCATGCGTTGTACATTTAAATTTACAGATTTGTCACAGAAACTGTTGATGTTAATTTCACGTATAAAAAATAACTGTCAAAAATTCATAGAACAGATCATTATAAAACTTGACCTTCATGTAGGTTTTTACACCACCGTATTTGGAGATTCGGCAGTTTTTGTCCTGTCAGTGTGCGTCTCTTTGTCCGCATACACTTACTTTCACCTTGGCGATAACTTTTGAATCGTAGGTGATAGGGTTTCCGTATGTCCCATGTGCATTCCATGAGACAAGACAAAGAAAGATCTTTCTTTGGATATCAAAGTTTTGAACCTTGTGACCTTGAACTTGGATTTCAACCGCTTGTAAAAGCTTTAACCTTGGTTATAATTTATGGCATGTGATAGGGCTTTCATATTTTACGTGTGTATTCTTTATGGCAATACCTTTACATCTATACCAAAATGTTGGTCTTGTGACCTCCATTTTACGACAAAGATTCTGTCAGACCTTAAAACTTATCCACGTCAATGCTTTTATATACGCTCTATTGTATCAAACCTCCAAAGGAAAACTTACATTCTTTAAAACTTTAGAAGATATTTCCATGGTTAAAGGTCATCGTTTAGTCTTTGGTAGTCCAAGGCAATTCTCTACATCCAAATAGGGATGTCAAATTTATAGCTACACATGTATAACAAAATTTTACTCTTCCCATTTACCATGAGCTAAAAGACATGACTTTGGTTCAAGATGACAAGCATAAGGAGAAACAGTTATTAACTTTATAATTTGACATCAAATTGAACAGACAAAAGAGTAAGAGACAATTTTGTTTATTTTCATCTTGTACAATCGAATTTGAAATTAAAATCTCCAGTTTCCTTTAGAAAACTAACGTTAATTTTCAAAGATGCAGCAGCGTTTAATGTACTATCACAACACAAGATGTCTTTTTTCAAGAGATAAACACCCTGTTTTGAATAAAAATCCCAGTGAATTTTTTCACCAAGTCTCGGAGGCATTGTTGGTCCCGTAGTTATGAAATGTTCATCACCAAAGTCATATTCTGCCCACAAGGCCACACCATTGCACTTCCCTTCCAAGCTGAAAAGGACAAATACATGTAGAATCATTGTCAAGTCTCCATGGCAATTCTTCTCATCTATACTGTGAACTTGTACACATTTACAATGTAAAATTCATAATTACTGTAAACAGTCTTTTATTCGCAGCGTCTTAAGTTCGCGAACAAGGGTGAAGTGACTGGTTCGCAGCTTTTATTATCGCAATATTGTACATGTATTTGTACCTTACTACACATGTGTAAGGACATATTCGCGGCGTTTTATATTCGCTAATCAAAGGACCTTGCGAATATCGTGAAAATAAAATGCTCCAGAATAAAAGACGGTTTATTAACCTTCGCTACTTTTGTGGTCAGCCTTATACCGCGAAAGTTTTTCTCAGTGAATAAGGACGCCAAATGCATTATTCAATAGCATCAGGAACGGATCTGCGAATCTTTGTCCAAGTAAAAAGGTTTACTGTTATAAAACCATGAAAGAAAGTACAATCGAAAGATTCTATGTATACAGTATGTCAAGTCTACCTCATTTGAAACTGAATAAAAAAAGAATATGCCATGCTTAAACACATACTATCAAGACTTAAGTATTCATGTTCTCTGCAATATTAACATCAATATTCATTGTAAATTCCAAATTGAATGATGATTTCAATTTCAATAGTGAATTATTTAACCATGTCTTTTTTTATCACATAATTAATTATCCTTCTATAGAAAACAATTGTGCAGACATTACATTACACATCCGCAATCTATTAAGGGAATTATCTGCACTATGCTCATCAAGTATCATTTTCATTAAGAAATACCCCAGATTTGGTTTTACCTTTTGATTTCTAATTTGGTTTCTTTCTGCACTTGCTGTTGTGAGCAGAACTGAGTATAAGTCATAGATAACACAGAATCTGGGCGAGATCGGGCTATACATGGATATTCCCACAGTGGCTGGGGTTCTATTATGGCATCAGCAATGTCCGAGGAATTCTGAAAACATATAAATACATGTTTATGTAACAAGAAGTATATATATACAAGCGATTTTATACACAGGGTTAGCTTCTGATTAACACAGAGGTATGGTACGTCATAAGCTTTCCTAGACTGTCTGTCTAAATATGATTGTTAAGAGCCAAACAAACAATTCAAGTATATGTACGTAGTACTACAATGATTAAAATTCAAACTATCAATCTATGCAACTGACTTTCACATTCAATTACATGTGCATTCAAATCTTTTTCTGATTTTACAAATACAAATGTAATACTGACTTCTAAAAAATGTTTTCTTGTGAAACTGCAGCTCATTGAAAATGGTTATTCATTATCAGCTCATTTTTTTCCTACTTTAGATTTACTTTTCATTTTACATATACATAAAGAGTAATTGTACATGTATTAATTTGTGTTTTGTTACGGGTACGCAACACACAGCACGTGCATTTATCGTACATGTAATACGCATTAGTGCATTTCATGCAATAAATGCACTTGCTGTGTGTTGCATATCCGCAACAAAACACAAATTATGACATTTATTCTATCTATATGCACCATAATTATCTGTTTCATTCTTGTTTTCTGAAATTGCTTTTTCTAGGTAAAAGGGTGATGTCAAAATTCATATCTCCGCGGGTCCAGTTTGCAGGTTAGAACAGCCGTCGCGGCATTTTTCTTTAGATCTTATGCATTGTGACGTCACGAGTATTAATACACGAATTGCAGCACGTTCCTTTCAATAGTAACATCCCAAGGACTTACATTGGCTGTGCATATACATGTATAACATTTTAACACACACAAGTTGCATATTCAGTCTTTTCGGTATACAGAGTGACTTCCCATTAGAGACGGTATCTGATGCAAACTATTTGTTACTTCATAAAATTCTTCGGAATCTACAAGCACAACATTCTGGTAAAAAAAGCTTCAAATGTGACAATTCTACATCAATTTCATTACGTTATAAGGAATTTACGTCACACACCATCCCAAATGGGAAGAAAACTGTATATCCATAGGACAAAATTACAATGTCAACACATTGTTTTACCCTTTATATACATGTATATCAATAAAAATATACCTCGATTAATCTATCAAATCTTGATATGTCAAATCCTTCACAAAGCCCAACCGGAGCTCGTATTTTCCACAGATCGATAAATTCCACAGCCACAGCTTTAATCGTAACTGAGCAGGGCAGCACTGAAGCCTGATCTGCCATGTGATTGGTCAATTGTTCTGCTCCGTACCAGAATGCAATGTGATGCCATGGCAACACTGAAGATTCGAAAAATGGCTCTCCAATCACAAGGTCCAGCTGAAATCAATTTGTTAGAGCTGCTGGATTATTGTTGAATTTTACTACATTGCAATCTACATCTTCCATGACATAATGAAAAACCATCAAAGAAGTACCTAACCGTTATTCAGTCTCAAAGTCGAGAAGGCAGGGCCGAATTGTGAGAATTCCCATAGGAACGGTTGCGAACCCCAGAATGAACAACATTCCGAAGTGAGACCAGGTGAATGTTACAATGTTTGAAAAGTTGAGAACATCCTCATCTATATGGACTATGATGCTTCCATTAAAATGGCTATTTTAGGCCCTTTACTCACTTACTAAATAAAATCAAACTTTGTTGGCTTGAATCCATTTTTTTTTTTGGTCATTAAAAACCCCCTATCAAGGCTTAAGATATTTGATTCATTGAATGGAAAGGAATATTTTTTGCAAGATTCACTATCAAAGTACTTTTAAAATTTTGATCTTTTTTGTGCTTGAAACTTTTAAAGTTCAGTAGAAAATATCTTTTTGAATGAAAAAATTACATTAACTGCTCTTTGCTCTATACATGTATATTCAATACACAGCGAATAAGTTACATGTGTAGATTTTTTTAGGTTCCTACCTTATTTTCATTCAGATCTGTTTGACTGATTTGATCAGCATCTTTGTTAATCAGCGTCACCAAGTCCTCTAGTTTGTTCTCCTTTACAAACGATTTGACTGCATTTCTACACATTGGATGGGGCTCTATCATATACACCTGTCAAAATATACAATTATAAGCATGATCAACACTTTGGTGTCAAGGTTCATTGAAGTTAGTATAACTTACGCAAACCCTTCTTCTCACTATGTCTTGAGCATTGCAATAAAAATTCCTATCATGATTCAGAAAAACTTTAATTTCATTCGTTGATGTACATTGGTTGTTGAAACAAGGCAAAATCCTTTCCTCCTAACAGTGATTGAGAAGGACATATTTTGAATGTGCGATTTTTTAAAATTAATGGGACTATGGTCCATGGCCCCTATCCTTCCCTATCACTGTCCTTAAGGAACACAGTATTCTAAAAGTAAACAAAGAATTCTACAATATGCACCGCTATAAAGAAGTTATGACCTTGACCTTGAACAACAACTGAAATTGCTGGTTCAAAACCTCTCTGATCTATTTTTTGCTTGTATAAACCTAAAGTGATCCACTGCAAATTCTAAACCACCACCTCAAAGATACATGAAAAATGTATAACTTATTAAAACCCTGACTAATGTATGAATGAATGCATGTAGATAAAACAGAAACAGATTCAGATATTTTTTACATCTTTAAAAAATATCTGTTCACTTTACCAATAATGGTTTTGTTGTCAAAGACAAACAACACAACCAAAACTAATTGTGAAAAGCTTAATATGAATGTTCAGTCTATAG
Organism: Pinctada fucata; assembly: GCA_028142955.1. Taxonomy (NCBI): domain Eukaryota; kingdom Metazoa; phylum Mollusca; class Bivalvia; order Pterioida; family Pteriidae; genus Pinctada; species Pinctada fucata. The sequence continues at coordinate 15,292,224 of AP027113.1, read as the reverse complement.
TTACCTTGTCATACCCTGTATAAGCCGCTGTAAGCGGTAACAGACTTCCGTTACTGTAAACAAGACATTTACTTTTACCCCTTCTTCTCTGTACATTCTACAATGAAAACACATTTTGTTTTACAGTATACTGTTAAGACATCACATGAATTTGCTTTTAAAACAGTAACATTTATTGGCAAACACTGGCATGCTTTGTATAAATTATCTATTATTGCTGATTGATAAGATATGGCATATGGTAAAACTTTGATTTTTTACACAGAAAGTTTGACATAAAATATTACTTTTCAAACAATAGTCCTGCAGCCTGTTTCACAAATGTTCTTATGTGGGATTTTCATAACTTTTGATGGCACAGTTCTTCTTTTCAACTAAAATTTATCAAGTTTTGTTTCTGAATTTATCCTTAATACTGTATGTAGAAATGATATTAGAAAACACAATACAATCTAAATTGAATCACATTTGAACCTTTTATTGAATGGCAAAACTTACGAAAATTCCTAAAATTATTCATAAGAATTTTTATGAAACTGGGCACTGGTCACCTATCATATGGAAGTGAATTCAATACCATGCCGATGACATAAGGGAAATATGGATGTTTGGGTCTAACTTATGATATTAGCAATGACAATCACTTACCTTTGATAAAACAGACTTGTATGTATTTCGTCTGACTGGGTCATTGAGCATGCCCAGTCTACTCCTACTGTATGTTAAGTGAATTCCACACGTACATGCTGGACCGCTGGTTGGGGCTTGGTCCTCATCTGAACTATAAATAGATACAAAGTTTGTGAAATGGGATGGTACCGGTCTTGTAATGGACTGACCTTTTTCAATTGATACAGAAATTGTCTGCGTATTTTCTGAATTTGAGAATGTGACACTCTGAAATTTTTGTAAATCTAACACTTGAAGCAACGAAGTTATCTTACCTTTTTTGAACATCAAACCATAAGCTGTATTCGTCATGGTTACTAATGACCTTGACCTCTTCACCTTTGCTGACCTCCAGAGGTACAGATGGGTAATATACTGCTTGCATCCAATGATCTCTCCACTGAAATAGAATAGAACAAATAAGGACAGTATCTATAACATTCATGTAGCAGAAATTGGATCAATAAAAGAACTTAAATTCAAGGTTAATTGATGGAGTTAAATTTTTTCTCTTCTCAATATTTAGCAAAGAAGGGCTGAAAAAAAATTCTATTTCTAACGTTGACCTCTAACCTTGTCACTTAATGAGTTTCTTTCTCTTGCTTGATGAACTTTCATAGTAAGTTTGAAGGGAAGACTGTGTCTCATCCCGCTCATTTAGTTGACCTTGACATTTGACCTTGAAATCAAAAGCATATAGTTTCTTGATATGCTGATCTTTTGTGGCTAGTATGATGTTCATAGAGTAATGATTATCCAGAAAAAATATAGGGACAGACGGACTGACGTAATGCCGTAACATTATAAACATTACATGATTTTTTTTATATACAATATATGTACCTGTAATTCTTGTATATTGGGATGCGCCCATCCTGGAGCACAGCTGAGCATGATATCCCCCACTGTGTCCATCCGTAATTCCCACCACATAAATATACCGTCCACTTGACCGTTTATACGACTCATAACTGACACCACACTCTTCTCATCTTTTGGAAGTGAAGATTTACCAGTAAAATCAAAACTACAAATAAAATGAACATCATATAGATAAAATGTAGTCAAACCTAAATTAATTTATATCTTCTAAAACAAACAATAATTTGCCTTTATCATACCATGTATACTACATACAGCGAGTTGAAAATACATTTGTACAAATCAGTTATAGAAATTGCATGATTGAAAAAATATCTACATTTTGTACTTCAATATTTCCCCTTCTTTGATTCCTGTACATGTATCAAATAAAATTTAATTGGTTTTTTTTTTTTACATACATGTATATACATGTAGTTATAATGAAATTAAACTTGAATCTCTGAAGTAACATACCTAAAAACTTCGACCGGATCACAAATGATGTCAAATTTATCTTGCGGTAATTGGTCCATCTGTAAATCATGAAGTGACGGAGCACCAGCACACTCGGAAATTTCCTTCGGGAATGTGATCACTTTATCGTCAGAAACCTTTATCGGAAGAATTTCTTTCCACCTACGAATGAAATCTGATGATATAGGTTGGACGTACATGAAGGCTAATGATGGCACCACTATACAGTCCTCCTGAAAGACAAATGTTGGGTTAAGAACCAGCCTTTCTGGTTTGCTATACCGTACATTGGTTATGATGTTTTTGTTGTAGTTTGTATCCTCCACCTCTTTATAGGCGCACCCACAATTTTGTGGTAGATATTACAGTACAGAACCTAACTACGATTTTGTGGTAGATACTACAGTACAGTACCTAACCACCATTTTGTGGTAGATACTACAGTACAGTACCTAACTACGATTTTGTGGTAGATACTACAGTACAGTACCTAACCACCATTTTGTGGTAGATACTACAGTACAGTACCTAACTACGATTTTGTGGTAGATACTACAGTACAGTACCTTACTACGATTTTGTGGTAGATATTACAGTACAGAACCTAACTACTATGTACAAGTACCCTCCACTGTGTATGCAATGTATGCTATGTATGTGAGGAGGCTGTGTTGATTTGTGCTGCATTGGATGGTCAGTATTTCCAACGGCCTTTAAAGTGACACCACACGAGACAATCATCTCAGCCACAGCTGCCGAGGGGTCACTCTGACTGTTTTAATTCCCTCCGAGCCAGAGAACAGGTGGGTGCAAAACGATTAATCACCTATAAGAAAGTCCGTCCCTGTCGGGATTCAAACCCTGGACCACTACTATAGAAGTCCACCGCTCAACCGAGTTATGACAATCTACTACTTTTGCTTTGCATGGAAATGCATCAGAATTAGAAGATTAACATAGACAACAAACCTACACATAAATCCTTAGCAAAAATGACAAAGAAACTATATTTAATAGTATTGTTCATATACATGTAGGTTTTGACAATGCAAGGAATGCCACACTGTAAACGTGGAAATTTTCGCATGGGGACAATTTTCACGATTTTCGTGATTCTATTATTATCGCAAAAATAGCCCCGCATGAAAATTTCAACCAGTATAAAAGACTTAAGGGAATACTCCGATTTTGCCAAAATTACCCCATACGCACTGTCGCAATTGTCATTTCGTGAAAATTTGCCCAAGCAAAAATAACCACGTATACAGTAGATGCCTTTCAATTCGAAAAATAAGACAGTAACCACAGTTATGCGATTCTGCCTTGCATAATATTGTATGATATAATGTAATTTCGAATCTTTCTCAGCATATCCTGAATCCTATATATATCATCCAAATTTTTAAAATAATTTCCATAGATGTAACGTCACCAACCTCTAGTAAATGTGCATGAGCGTGTGTGTAAGTTCCTATGGCTCCCTCACCGATAAGCTCTGTATCAAAAACCTCCGTAACCAAGATGTTAGCTCTGTGGGGCATGTCACCACCTATAACATGAAAGTAGGTCATAAGACATTTCGTCAATATACGTGACGTGTACATGAATGATAAATTCTTATCAATATACATATCAGCACAATCCAATATGAATGTCTTAAACTGACTGCATGAACAGCCAATTATTTAATTTTCATTGTAATGATGATTCTGATTGGTTGAAATATTCCAGGTATACCGTATACAAAAATGTCTCTGACGACGTCATCATGGATGATATGTTTTTAGAAAATTGAGAATAAGTGAAGGATTCATGGATGAATTCCAAAAAAAAATTTAAAGATTGTTGGTAGGAAATAAAAAGATAAGGAATATTTTCTATTGTCAGCAAATCTGAATTATATGTTTTTTTCTTCTAGCTCAAACTTGGACATAATACATTTCTCCATATTTGAGGTATCACTTGAAATTGTTCTGTACAAATAAATTCCATTGCAACCAATTCATATGATAGACTTTCTGCCCTTGATAATTCTAGGAATTTGAATATTGAAAATATCAGAGCAGTTTCATTTTTGGGCTGTAAAAAATGATCCATTGGATGAAAATACAAATTTAAAAAAATGGATTTGCTCTGAGAATCTTGAATTTAATTCATTATTCAAGCAAACAAAGCAAGGACATTAATTCATTCAAGTGGACAAAGAAAGATAACTCTTTGTCCTGCACAATATGAGTAGTACACACACTACTGTCAAACTATTCTATTCAAAAATGTTATTAAATTAATATTTTCAGATTCCACAAGTTCAAGACAAAGAAACTGGTTTTAAAGAATCTATCCGGTAATTAGTAAAATTGCCAGCTCCTACATGTACATTAATGAAAAATACATCTTTATGTTACCTCAGTTTCAAAATCAGGGATTCTTAAAATTAAGGTTCATGTATCTGTTGTACAAATGAATATCAAGTGTATTACATAGTTAGAATCATTGGATATTTTTACCTAAATATACCGTATACAACATAAAAAATGGTTTCTATCATCAAAGGTCAAGATGCTAACCTTCACTCATTCCACGAAAAATAATCGAGGCACTGCCGAAGATTACCGAGATAATTTTAACACTGTTTAAATGGACGAGACGTCCGCGAGATCTCCATTTGTACACTGGATACGTTAAGGCATTAGGGGTATAATACTCTACTGCCGGTTGTTTTGATAAAAGAAAAATTAAATACCATGAAGTTGGTCGAAGACGCATGACTTCGGCAATGTTTGTGACCATATATTTTCATGGCGACTTAAATGAAACATTAAAAAATATCAAATATCTAAAAATATGTAAGATATGGAAGTTCATTATTTCTAGGTTTTCCACGATATTGTTTTTATACCCCTAATACCTTAAAGTATTTGTATGTCATAACGCTAACCTTCACCGACTGTAACATCTGTTGACCTCTTCGGAATCAGTCTGATTTTGTCTTCATATCCATTATCCTTTATTATCCCCCGTGCACACTCAGCCATTGGTGTAAAAGCCTTCATAAAGATATTGAAATCAAATATGTACAGATAGTATATATTAAAGATTTATAAGCATATGATAACCTTCATATCAACTGGAGTACAATTTTAAATTTATCTTAACCTATATGGGCATTAGTCCGTTATTTGGAAATAATAATTTCCGCCACTTTCCTAAAATTTTATTAATTTATAACTTTAATAAAACTATGATAATTTGGACCACTCAAATTCCCCAAATTCCAAATATTCCACGGAAGTTTTCATTGAACTTTGTAAATAATCATCCATATGATCAATGACAAATATGGACAATTACCATATCCCAATACACAGTAATAAATCAATAAGTAAGAAAATCATAAACCAAAATCAAACAAAATCAACTTTTAAATAAAACACCGCTAAAGACGGTATGGCCGGATTGCAAAGTTAGTTTTTGTCACTAACTGGGTCAAGGTCAATAGGTCAAATAATACAGCATAAATTGAAAGTTTTTGTCAGAGGCAACCTACATGTATAAAATAAAGTTTCTACTGCATACAGTTCCATAGATTTTGCTTAAACCAGGAACTTTAACCAAAATCCTTAACTAGGTCAAAGTCCAAGGTCAAGGTCACTAGGTCAAATGTTAAGGCATAAATTGAAAGGTCTTGTCATGGGCGAGCTTCATTAATAATATAAAGTTTCTACTGCATACAGTACCATAGATTTTGCTTAAACCAGGAACTTTAACCAAAATCCTTGAGTAGGTCAAAGTCCAAGGTCAAGGTCACTAGGTCAAATGTTACGGCATAAATTGAAAGGTCTTGTCATGGGCAAGCTTCATGTATAATATAAAGTTTCTACTGCATATAGTTACTTAGATTTTGCCTCAACCAGAAACTTTAACCAAAATCTTTAACTAGGTCAAAGTCCAAGGTCAAGGTCACTAGGTCAAATGTTATGGCATAAATTGAAAGGTCTTGTCATGGGCAAGCTTCATGTATAATATAAAGTTTCTACTGCATATAGTTCCTTAGATTTTGCCTCAACCAAAAACTTTAACCAAAATGTTGACGGCAGACGGACGGACGGACATCGTCAATCTATAGACCGGAATTGCTTTGCAATCCGGCCAAAAACAGGAACCAAAGCAAACAAACAAAAACCTCCATCACTTGAAAAGAAGCAAACTCCAAATATGGGAGTGAGACCAGGTCCCCAGGAAGAGTCAGCATCTCCTGCTTGCATGCATCACAATACATGTACATTGATTCCCAACAAAATTACAGTCAAACCTGTCATTGCGGTCACTCGTTTTTGACGGTCACTCCCTGTAAATGGTAACTTTTTACTTCCCCCAACATGATTTGCTATATAAAAATACCTAAATTAACCTAATAAAACACCGCTAAAGACGGTATGGCCGGATTGCAAAGTAAGTTTTTGTCACTTACTGGGTCAAGGTCACTAGGTCAAATAATACAGCATAAATTGAAAGGTTTTGTCAGAGGCAACCTACATGTATCAAATAAAGTTTCTACTACGTACAGTTCCATAGATTTTGCTTAAACCAGGAACTTTAACCAAAATCATTAACTAGGTCAAAGTCCAAAGTCAAGGTCACTAGGTCCAATGTTACGGCATAAATTGAAAGGTCTTGTCATGGGCGAGCTTCATTAATAATATAAAGTTTCTACTGCATACAGTACCATAGATTTTGCTTAAACCAGGAACTTTAACCAAAATCTTTGAGAAGGTCAAAGTCCAAGGTCAAGGTCACTAGGTCAAATGTTACGGCATAAATTGAAAGGTCCTGTCATGGGCGAGCTTCAATAATTATATAAAGTTTCTACTGCATACAGTACCATAGATTTTGCTTAAACCAGGAACTTTAACCAAAATCTTTGAGAAGGTCAAAGTCCAAGGTCAAGGTCACTAGGTCAAATGTTACAGCATAAATTGAAAGGTCCTGTCATGGGCGAGCTTCATTAATTATATAAAGTTTCTACTGCATACAGTACCATAGATTTTGCTTAAACCAGGAACTTAAACCAAAATCTTTAACTAGGTCAAAGTCCAAAGTCAAGGTCACTAGGTCAAATGTTACGGCATAAATTGAAAGGTCTTGTCATGGGCAAGCTTCATGTATAATATAAAGTTTCTACTGCATATAGTTACTTAGATTTTGCCTCAACCAGAAACTTTAACCAAAATCTTTGAGAAGGTCAAAGTCCAAGGTCAAGGTCACTAGGTCAAATGTTACGGCATAAATTGAAAGGTCTTGTCATGGGCAAGCTTCATGTATAATATAAAGTTTCTACTGCATATAGTTACTTAGATTTTGCCTCAACCAGAAACTTTAACCAAAATCTTTAACTAGGTCAAAGTCCAAGGTCAAGGTCACTAGGTCAAATGTTATGGCATAAATTGAAAGGTCTTGTCATGGGCAAGCTTCATGTATAATATAAAGTTTCTACTGCATATAGTTCTTTAGATTTTGCCTCAACCAGAAACTTTAACCAAAATGTTGACGGCAGACGGACGGACGGACAGACGGACAGACAGACAGATGGACGGACGGACATCGTCAATCTATAGGCCGGAATTGCTTTGCAATCCGGCCAAAAATACCTTGATTCATTAGAAATATTTCCGGAAAGTTTCATGATCATAGGTGCAATACAGGCTCTAATGTGGTCCAGAAACCATTTTCAATCATCTGAGTCCTATGGCCTTGACATTTGACCTTTTGACCTCAAAATCAATAGGGGTCATCATTGATTCATAAGAAACATTTCTGGCAAGTTTCATGATCAAAGGTGCAATACACCCTCTTATATCATCCGGAAACAATTTTCAATTTTCAATTACCTAAGTCCTGTGACCTTGATCTTTGACCCTTTGACCCCTAAATCAAAGGTGGTCATTTTCTATTCACTGGAAACATTTCTGGCAAGTTACATGATTATAGGTGCAATACAGGCTCAAATTCAGTCGGGAAACCATTTTTAATCATCTTAGTCCTGTGACCTTGACCTTTGACCTTTTAACCCCAAAATTAATAGTGGTCATCCTTGATCCATGGGAAACATTTCTGGCAAGCTTCATGATTATAATTGCAATACAGGCTGAAATATGGTCCGGAAACCACTTTCAATCATCGGAGTCCTGTGACCTTGACCTTTGACCTTTTGACCCCAAAATCAATAGGGGTCATTCTTGATTCATGGGAATCATTATTGGCAAGTTTCATGACTTTAGGTGCAATACAGGCTAAAATATGGCCAGGAAACCATTTTCAATCATCAGAGTCATGTGACCTTGACCTTTGACCTTTTGACCCCAAAATCAAAAGTGGTCATTTTCTATTCACAGGAAACATTTCTGGCAAGTTACATGATTATAGGTGCAATACAGGCTGAAATATGGTCCGAAAACCAATTTCAATCAACAGAGCCCTGTGACCTTGACCTTTGACCTCTTGACCCCAAAATCAATAGGCCTCATCCTTGATTCAAGGGAAACATTTCTGGCAAGTTTCATGATTATAGGTGCAATACAGGCTGAAATATGGTCCGGAAACCTTTTTCAATCATCTGAGTCCTGTGACCTTGACCTTTGACCTTTTGACCCCAAAATCAATAGGGCTCATCCTTGACTAATGGTGAGTAAGTGTATGAAGTTTCATTGTTATAGCCTCTTTCGTAGTTGACTTATAGTCCGGAAACCAATTGTTGACGCCCTCCCGCTCGCCCGCCCAGACGCCCGCCCAACCGCCCGCCCAGACGCCCGCCCGCCCGCCCGCCCGTCTCACATCAAATTAAGAGCCGAGTTTTGCAACTCGGCTAAAAATACCTAAATTAAACGGCCACTCTCGTAACGCGGCCAGCGGTCACCAAAATTCTGACCGAAATTGTTTCCTAGACTGTTTTCAGCAGCCAGTTTTAGCAGTAAAGTACATTTGTGTGTTTGAGCAATAGATATTTACTAGTAGAAATATTTATTTTAATGCATTTATTACATGGATATGCATAAACATATCGCTTTATTTATTTAATAAGAGATAAAAAATAGACCATACTTGCACCTTAGACAGTATGATCAGTTATGGTCCCCTATATCGTTAACCTGGAATGAAAGGCCACCTTGTCTTAAGCGGCCATATTTGGTTTTTCCTAAAGCTGACCGTCTATCACAGGTTTGACTGTACCTTAGAATTCATATGTACATGTATAATTCATTCTGGCTTTATCTTACCTCACAAGCTGTAATACTGTCAGCTCCAACTCTGGCCGCCATCATTGACAGTAAACCTGTTCCCGTACCAATGTCAAGGACGTGGACCTTGTGACCTTGACCTCGTTTGATCTTTATGGCTAATTCCAATGCCTTGTAATACTTCTGATTCTGCAAAATAAAAAATATGTTGGAGATTAAATAATATATTTTAAATACTTAAAAATTTAAAATGTTAAGGCTCTCATAAACACTATACAATATTCTATCAATGATAACATTTTGTAATGTGCACACGTAATTCTGATGTTTGCTTGAAACATGTTGAAGACTGAAAGACTTAGCAAGGTCAAAACTCAATGTGACTTCAATTTAGCATATTTTTACCAAAAACTTAATATTTACGATATACATCATTTGAATTCATGAGCCTCAGAATATCACAATTGTAAAGTGTATATGTACAATGTATTGTGAACAGAAGTACACGTAAATCAATATGCAAGATCGCAACTACAGTGTCAGGGATTTTTTATGGGGTTCTCCAGGGCCGAAATTCGGCCCCATTCCCAATGCTGAAAAACAGGCATTTTCCCCAATTTCTGAGTTTAAAATTCCCAATTTAAAAAAAGAATTAAAATTCCAGTCAGCAAAGTATAAAACCTTTTGAAATTACTGAAAATATATCGATCAAAAGCTTGGTTCATAAGAAGTTGTTGAGTCAATGTAAACAAGTTTTGTGAAATTCGGTAAAAATTGAAATAATTTCTTAAAGAATCTTTAAAAACTAAACACTTCGACAATTATTTTAATTAAATTTTTATATCTAGGATAGCTTTGTAGCAATATTTATCATATAGAACAACAACTTTTTACTTGTTTTCTCAATTTATTTGTATAATTTTTTCCCAATTTCAACCAAATGTCGCTATTTTCCCAATCTTGAAGGCCCAGGACCCTGGAATTGAAGGGTAAAAAAAAACCCTGAGTGTGTGCAGCGTGTCCGTTCTGATTTGCATTTAGCCACCTACCTAATCCATTGTAGTAGAATTGTACGGGATCGGGTTCTTATGTTTTACCTGTATACGTCACAACCAGGTTCTTTTAAACTGAGTTGTGATCTCACCTTTGGAATATACGGACGTGTTCTACGATCTCCGAAGTCACACAACTCATTGTTTGGCTAAGTCATGTAAGTATTATTTGCCAGTTTTACTTGGCCATTATTGTCATGTATATATTTCTGCACTTCACTACACCATTGTTCAAAACTTGGGTAACTTTTCTGCCAAAGTAAATTGATGACTTCAAAATAACAGAGAACAAAGAGTATGTAAAAACATTTGTATAATATTGGTTAGAAGTAGTTGCGATCTTCTGTGTTGTTGCAGCTTTATTATCTTACTTACCCTTTCTGTATCATGCAGCATATCAGCATAAGCTGACCTGTATCAAATAAATACAATTAAAATTACAATGTGTATATAAACACAGAAATTTTCAATGATCAAAACAGAATGTTACTCTCTAAAAAAAACTTTTTTACATTCTAAACGGAAATTTTACTGGTGGAGAAGTAATTATCGCCGATTTTTGAAGCATTTTTTGCTCTATTTCCTTTAGGATTCAAGACATGCATATGAAATTTGGTCAGCACAAACTAGAACCCTTTAACTATACTTCCATAAATTTTCTATAAATTCTGATGACCCGTACTGGTTTTATAAGCGATTAAAATGTGCTATTTTTAAGCACTCTTTATAGATGTTGGAGAAGCAATTATCGCCACGGGGGATCATTCTCGTCTTATATCCACAATATTCCAACTAAAATTATATCATCGGATTCATCTATTCTTTCTGTAATCAGTTGTGATAAAAATGATTGAAAATATTTTGAAGTTTCTTCAATGATTGAGAGAAGACAGCAAGGTGCACCGCCATCCCCCCGAGGAGCTTGGGGGAAAACAACGCATATTCATGAAATTTAGCTGCTAAAATCTTAGCTTACATAGCATGGATTCATTTGAAATTTCATATGTAGTTTGATGCATATACAATGTAAGAAGTATAAGTGCTGAAAAAATTAAGTTTCTGTCATTAGTAGAACCTAAGATAATGGGCAAACGGCGATAATTACTGCTCGGCGATAACTACTTCCCGACCAGTACTTCTAAAAAGATACCCAGCTCAGTCTAATGAAATCAGCGACAGATACTTTCTCTTTCAGCCAGGGACCCAGGGTTACCCTCCGCCCCCCCCCCCCCCCCCCCACCCCACCCCACCACCACTCCATCTCCATTAGTGCACTGGATTATGACATTATTGTTTTAAATGTAATATCAGGCACTGTCAGTATCATTATCAATTCAATTTTCAATTCATAACTGACAAAATTTTTTACAGAAATAATTACCTCGCTATTTCTTGATGGTAATCGTATTTGTCATCCTGAAGTACCCAATCTGTTTTACCCGTTACAGGATTAACTGTAGAAACAAAAGTGCTCATTTCTTTACTTATGTTAAATACTTGATCTACACTCTTTACAAAAGTTGAGATTCCAGAGTAAACTCGAGCACTGCACGTGGGCGCCGCCATGTTGTCATTTTGAAAGTTTTCCCCCTTCTGTGATGGAGCACCTCCGTAGGACGGCGAGGAGTACTCATCAGCTGATCATGGATTTTACAAGTATGTTTTGTATGCTTAGCACTGCATGTTTACAGTAAAATACAGTACCCCTGGACAATTTTCTGATTTTATTCTATAGATAGACTGGTTATTTTCTTAGCTGTTTATTATTCACGGCAACAACAACAATCAAAAGACAGAGGCCACTGGATGGCAGAAGACTTCATTAGTCGAGGAACAAACCCGTCTATTTGTTTGTCTGTAACTAAAAATCTTTAACAATCATGGGCGGATCTGGAAAATCATTTCAGGGGCAGCTCATCGGGAAGGGTATCCAGCCTATAGATAGTAATGGGGGAAAGTTATATACATATATAAAAGGGATTATAATTTTTGCAGAAACATTCCAGGGATAGGGGTCATGCATGACCCCTAACATCCCCTCCAGATAATTTGACCATCCAACATTTATAACAAACACCAAAACACGAGAGACCTCATTTCTCTGGCTGTCTATCCGGGTACATTCTAAGTGGGAGTGTTGTAATCCGGATAACTACTGACTATTTACCTTTTGTTATTTATATAGTAGGTGACCATCTAAAGTCGTTTCTGCAGGTGCTCATTGGTCGCCCCTTCCCTGTTTATATGAGGGATCGGACAGGTAGGAAAGGAGGAAGAGAAAGGGGCGAGAGATGGTAGGCAAGAGGAGGGAGGGACAAACCGGTGGGGAAGGGGCAATGGACATGTGTATTAGGAAGAAGAAAGAAGAAGGGACGATAAGGGAGAAAGGGACGGGAGGGGTAGGCAAGGGGGGAGGGAGAGCAGGGTGGGAGGGTAGGCAAGGAGAAAGGGGCGGGAGGGGAGGCAAGGAAGAGGAAGAATATTGGGAAGAGGGGTATACCCCTATCCGTCCCCTTTTATGTGTATAAAGTATTTCAAATGATTTTCCAGGTTTTGATTCCGAATATATTTGGCATTTCACGTCTTCTTGTTTTTTTGTTTCCTTTTTTCAGTCCTGGGTATCAACCTCTAGCTACCTCATCTCCGAAACCCGTATATTGGCGGATTTAGGGGATGCGGAGGGGGCGTCCTCCCCGGCACTGACCCAAAAATTTTCAAAAAACCCTATATTTTGGCCCATTTTCAGTAATAATCGGCAAAATTCGCCCCTTGACCCCCGGCAGAGGGGGCGCTGGATCCGCTACTGCCGTAGTTGGTCTAAATGACAGGGGTCGGGGTAAAATGTATAAAATCAGTCCTTGTTATTCCTGTTTTCATAACATCCACTCAATTAGCCTGCATGCATGGGCGGATCTAGACGATTTTCCAGGGAGGGGTCCAAGTCGTCAAGGGGTTCAGCACAGTTTTAAAAAATATACTAAAATCGGAAAAAATAGCATTTTCTGCAAATTCCAGGGGAATGTTCATCGATCAAGCCTTAACCCCCCCTCCTAATCCCCTCTGGATCCGCGCTTAATTCAAATGGACATTATACAGCCTCAATAACCAAGCTCATATCACGGAAGTGATACTTACGTATACGAACGTTTGTGAATTTTGACGCGGCCCCTAGGTGACAGACGATATAAAATCTGTTTACGATATCATTCATGGTTCCGCCCTCACGTCGTCTGAACTAACCATATAAAATTTAGTGAAATGGCAAAATTAAGCGACAAAAATTCGATGCAGGAAGCATATTCCAATGTAAGGAATGACACTGTCGATATGAACTGGTAAGATTCATAGTATATTTTTCCTTTTTATCTAAATTTCGCACTATCACCATTTAATTTTACTGTATTGCCTTATAAGGTAATATACCGGCTTATTGATCCCTTTTATGAGTTACTCATGCGTAATGTAAAATCAGTACGTATCTAGAAATAATGACCTTTAAAGTGAATTTCATGCATGATATTTTCAAGTTATTCCTTTAAATAATTCCTTGAAACGAGAAGAGAATTAACGGGAAGAGAAAAAAATGAAATGACGGAAATTTCACAAAATGCATGGATCCGCCCACCTTTTAATTTGAATTTCGACAAGTTCAAGCAAAATAACTTAGGTGCAGTTTAATCTTAAGATGTATCACTTGTACTTAAAACGAGACACCTGAGATTGAGAGGTTTACAAGTACACGCAGACACTGGACTGGGTACACATTAGGTAAAGGAGGGAGGGTCAGTTGTCAGCCCCCCCCCCCTTCCGAATTGACAAAACCCTTATTTTTTTCGAGTTTTGACATATATTGTATTATTATAATTTGTATTACATTTGTATTATATTATTATATTTTTTTTCAAGATCGTAGAATGGAAAGCCCAATTACCACCTATTCGACTGGAACAGTACCCGCCCCCATCCCCCTCCTTCACCGAAAAATGTTATAGATGCGTTTGCTTGAGGATTGGACCTTGGTTTTGAATAAGAAAAATGTTATCTAAAACGGGAAAATATTACAAGGGGTCCTTATATCCACCTTTATCCTGCCTTCCTTTCCTCGCCTGGGTCCCGGTCGCCCTATTTTGAAAAAAAAAACCAATATGATTCACGCAGGACATTTTTTACATAACAAAGAGCAGTGACAAAGCTTTTATCACAATATTAAAGATAATTCTCTATTTTCAATACAATATTTTGTTACATGGAAAACTGATTAGATTATATACGTTCGAATGCGAATTACATATTTTATTGTTCACGTACCTGTATTTTGACTATAGATTTTAAGTTCTCGTTTGCAGTTTAATATGCATCTTATTATTAAAAAGGCTAAGGTTTTCCCTGTTTAGATTCTAGTCTTTACAAGCTCGGATCAAGACCTGGGGGTTGAGGGTGGGAGTCCCCCTTGGAATTTGTCAGAAATGCGTATTTTTCCCGTTATACATATTTTTAAATCCAAATCATATGTTGGGACCCTTCCCTCCCCTGCCTGGATTTCCAGTTCCGCCCATGCTTTTTATGCGCATCAGTAGACAAGACGATCAGGGTAGCAACCCCCTCCCTTTACCCAAAAAGAAATTTGAGAAAATCACATTTCACATAATGGGGTCAACTTCACTGGTGAGAGTAGCCGCAGAAACGGCCAACGACACTTGGGTATTTGGTTGATTGGGATGTGTTAACACCCCAACCAACCAAATAGCCAAGTGTCGTTGGCCGTTTCCGCGGCGCTATGGCGAGAGTAGAACCTGGATATGACTTCCCTTGAAGGATGTTCAGTGAAAGATAATTTCACGTGTTTTCTTACTGGTACATATGTACCCGGAACGTCTTCAATATAGAGAGCTTCCGGGTACCAGATAAGTACATCACTGATCTAGGGGGTTTCGGGGGTGGGTCCCCCTGGAATTTGCCAAACGTGCTGATTTTTCCAGTTTTTACGTACGATTTTTGTCAATACCACAGATTGAACTTGAACTTCCCCCAGCTTGAACATTTTCTAGATCCGCCCATGATATTCCTTAAACTTAGTTTAAGGACTATCATAGGCGGATCTAGAAAATGGTTACTATCTCAGGAATTTTTTTTTTTTTAGTTACTAAAAAAAAATTCCTGAGATAGTATACATTTTGTATTTGTTAAAATGGTTCTATCGCCTAAGTCAAGGTCCTAAGGTCAAGCATTTTAAATTTAGTATCAATGGAAAATGGAAAGATCTTGTCATAAGAAATTTACGTGTAAAACATGTTCCAGCCACATCACTCAAAATTGCTTAAAAGTTATGCCCAATGCCTAAGTCGATCAAGGTCATGAAATACACGTTACGTTGGTACCAATGGAAAGGACGGTCCTTATTAAAGCTCTATCACTCACCATTAAAAATGTATGCTCAATTGAGGTTAAAGTTCATAAAAAGTAAAACGCTAAGGTCAAGACCACAGGGTCAACTGAAAGTTCCTATAACCAAAGCTGAATTACTTGCCAGGTTCTAGCTTTTTGAAAGGTAGGCCAAGCTCCAAGGTCAATGGCATATAAGCCTAAGGTAAACGATCTTTTTATTGTGAAGGACAAACTGACGGACGGACGGACGGGGTCACCTATGTCCCCTCGCTTCTCCGAATTAAGAGGGCGATAAAGTACCTTAAATTTTCAGAAGATTCAATATAAGCTTCTACTTTAACACAAATCCTCATCGAAACTTCTTGTATTTGTTCATAAATTCATAATTTACTTATGACATTTTAGGTTAGTACTAGGATACAAGGATAACGAAATTGTCTTGGAAGATACAGGAACAGATTTTAGCGAGTTTGCATCAAAATTCTCAGGTAAGAATTCTCTAGATAGATTATCAATTTTCAGAATTTATTTATTTATTTATTTATTTACATTACAAACGTTTCGGCCATTGGCCTTCATCAGTGGAATGTTTATAGAATTGAGTGTTCGTACTTGTGACGTCATTGGAGCGCCAAAACGTCATTTGCGTTTATTTATCTATTTATTTATTTATTTATTTATTTATTTATATACCATTCTATTTTATAATATATCATTAAGATATGCGTAGATGTATGAATGGGGATACATGTATACCGAACCAGAGTATCGTACCGTACTAGACCCCCCCCCCCTCCCCTTCTTCAGCGTTTAATTCCTAGCTCATAACAATAAAATTGTATTGGATTCGTTCATCCAACATATGTCAGTTACATATCCCTATATTTGCCCTATACAAGTTATATAAGTATATCATGATATGTATGTATGGCGTAATTTTAAGGAAATTATACAGTATGTGGACCCAAATGGTCGTTTCGACCATAGATCTATAGCAATTATACTATACTTCCCAACGGAAATACCTCGTAAAGTTAATGCTGAATTTTGATGTGGACCATTGATTCATGCAATTTTTTTAAACAAGGAATACAAATATACGTATACTTAATATCTACAATTTACAATGTAAAGGGGCAAGATCTACCCCGAGGGTTCACATGATGTTCTGGTGTGTGAATAAAAAAATTGGAAATTTTTAGGTCCAAAATTGGGGAAAAGTACCGTTTTTTTGGCGTTGAGAATGGGGCATAATTTCGGCCCCATGTGGACCCTAAATTAAATACCAATGACAAGGAACAAAGGTCAAGGTAACAGGTTTATTGCTGAAAAATATTCGAAAAGAAATTACAAAAATGTTTCACAGGATGTCATATATGTTAGTATTTTTGGACAAAGATCACTGCATGAAGGTCATTTCTGAAAGACCACGGTTTTATTAAGTTTATGTTACACAACCGTACCACTGTAAGGTACTTAAATTGTCCTCTTTTATCCAATTTAATTACGTCAGCAATCAAGTTTTTCAACCGAATTTTTTCTGGAAAAAAAAAATGTAAAATTACAGTATCTTTTTTTAACATTTCATATAAATTAAAGGGCTCAAGAACCCAGGGACGTCAAACGGAAGCACCTTTAAGTTGTGCGAACTTATAAGTATACGCCATGGAAATGTTTAAAAACAGGAAGGAAGGAATTATACGCAAATTCTACATGCTTCAACAAGCGTATCCGGGAGTTACTGACACATAAGTCAACATAAAGACGTGTAGAAGGGGGGGGGGGGGGAGGCTGGAGTGAGGGTGTCCGCCCAGTATTCCGAAGGTCCGATAGTTCAAAGGCCCATAAAGCCGAAGGTCCGATAGTCCGAAGGCCCGATAGACCGAAAGTACTGCATTCAAATATACAAAGGGATCCATAATCCGAAGTACCTTAAAAATCGAATATCCGATATTTCGAAGGTCTATTAGACCATAGATTTAAAGGTCCGATGGTAAGAAGGCCTAATGGTTCTATGGTCTGATAGTCCGAAGGTTTGTAAGTCCGAATGCCCTGTAAATATGAACTTGATACAAGATACCTCCTGTACAATTGATATTGGCAGATTTAGAAATCTAAATGGAGGGGGATGGGGCTGAAAGAGATATTATCAAAGAAGTTGAATTGAATATATACCCAATTATTAAATCAGATTTAAAAGGTAGCATCATAAAGAAATGATATTATGTTGTTTGAAACAACATAAGCAATCGCACGTAAGTTAAAAATAGCAACGCCAACGCTGCAAGATACACCCGTCGGGGTATTAATTTTGTGAAATTCAATGCAATTATATGTCAGTTTAATTCTTAAAATGACTTGACCTTTAAACACAATTCTCATTTAACATGATTAAGATACCAACAATATGAAAAAAACATGTCTTCAGGTGTACATTGTACAAAGTTTGAATCGAAAATAGTATTTAAATAAACAGTCAAAATAAAAATTTCCAAATAGAAAAAGAATACGTTGCCTTCAGCCACAAAATGACATTGACCTTTGACCCCTAGCTTTAAAAAAACCATTAGGTTCTTTGACTTGCTAAAGTCAACCCACATGGAAAATTTGAAGGTCCTAGGGCTAAGAGCTATTCTAAGTTCATGATCCATAACTCTGCAAAAACATGTTAATCGCGAAACTAAAATCAGATCTGTTATTCATTATTATGAAGGTGTATACCAAGTTTCAATTCAATAGCTGCATAGGCTGCAAAAAAAAGTCATAAACTAAGTACAAGTAAAAATGGAACAAACTTTATGCAATTTGGAGTGACTAAATCAAATTCAAAAATCATTAGCACCATATAGCCTGTCTCCGTTGAATTGAGTATGATCGATATTTAAGTGAATATATTATAGGTATCATATACCATTGAAGAAATTAAAATGAAATGATCTGCTGACAAGAGATGAACTAATTACATTGTAAGTGTTTGATGTGTACAATGACCGAAAAGTCACGCATTCCTGCCCCCCCCCCTTTCCTCCTAAAAATCAAATGGTAAGGCACCGTCCATTTGATATTCTGGGGGGGGGGGGCTTGGGTTTTTTGTCGGAGCAAGATTATTTTTTTCGCCCCGGACAGGGGCAAAATTATTTTTTTCTCGCAAAGTTGGAGCAAGGAAATTTTTTTAACAATGTTAAGAATGTTTGTGTTTTATCAATCGAAATTATTTATATTTTTATTCACAACTCTAAATATTGATATATCACTTAATTTTTATGCAAGTATTCAATCATCTTCTAAACACAGCAGACAAATAAAAGATTTTTACAATACGATTCTCAATAAACAAAATTTATACAAGGTACATGCATATAAGAGGGTCTGAAGGGAAGGTCTTTCAGACAATTTCTTAAATGAAGAATTGTAAATTGGTGAATAACCGAAGATTTCCCTTCCAAGCTAAATTATAAGAACATGAAATTAGACTCTATGCAGTTTGATACATACATTATACATGTATTAATACATCTTTTAAGGAAGCCCATTCTTTTATTCACATACATGTATACTTTTTATATCTGCAAAAATATGAACTTTGCAATTAGAGAATAATGTTTTGATAGAAAAAAATTGATATAAATTGAAAACTGCGGCGAGCGAAGCGAGCCGGAAAATTTTCAAGAAATTTTATGGTAATTCTTCAAATTCAGATTATTTGTAAGATCAAGATTATTTTTTTCTGTCACACCATAAGCAAATTTATTTTTTTCATCAAAATTCAGAGCAAAATTATTTTTTTCGAAACCCCCCCCCCAGAATATCAAATGGACCGTGCCTAAGTCCCTTACTAGTATGGCAAATTTAGGAATTTTATTGGATATTCGAACTATAGGACCTTCGGACTATCAGGCCTTCGGGCTATCGGACCTTCGAACTATCAGTCCCTCGAATTATCGGGCCTTCGAACTATTGAACCTTCGTCTTTTTAGACCTTCGGAATACTGAGTGGTCACCGTGGAATGAGACAGTGGAGTGAGACACTAGACTTGTACATAGGCCCAGAAAACTTATGGGAATCGCTCATCGGAAACTAATCGGAAAGGGAAAAATCGATTATCTATTTTGAAATTGGAAAACAATATTTTAAGAAAATACAGCATGAATGATCTCGAGAGAAACAAGATATATTATTCTGCATAAAATTGAAAAAAAAATTGTTGAAAACAAAATATATAGCATGCAACATTAAATTTTCTGCATGTTTTACCATCTTTACTGGCAAAACAAGAGGGTACTGTATAGCTAACGTTTAAAATGAGGGGAAAAAATCAATAATCAGGATCGAAAGACATTTAAGCGATCGACAATCGATTGTCGGCGACAATATTATATTGGTCCATCACTATGAGACAAATACTTTGTTTCAAAGCCCCCTTTAATCCTCCCAACTTTTTTTTTTATTGTAATTAGTCTTGTGAATCCTTATCCATATAATATCGACTGGGAATCATCCAAAAATGACACCGTCTGTAGCCTCTGTACAACGGAATAACGGTGCACTACTTTGTATGAAATTTACAAATGGCGAGATGACGACACCTCTTTATTTTCAAGGTCATATATAATAATAGGTGATAATAGAAAAACTTGTGGTAACTCTAGAAGTCACAGTTTACTCCCAATCTTCATCAAACTTTGCATGCAAGTTGTCCATGGTCAGAGAACAACACCAAATGATTTTGGGTCCGTTGATGCTCAATTTGGTGCTCTATTGTAAATGTTTTTGAGATTGTCGTCGGAATCTTCTTTAACTCATTAGAAATGCTGTTGCCATGCGAGGGGACGCTTAGTAACGTTTTGCATGGCTTGTGATTTATTGATATATTTTACTACAAAACGTAATTAATTATAAAAAAAATCTTTTTTTTTTTCATTTCAGATGACGAGAGGAAGTATGGTTTTCTTAGAGTAGTAGCGGGAGATGAACTTAGCAAGCGAGCTAAATTTGCCCTTATACAGTGGCTTGGTCATAACGTGTCCGCTATAAAAAGGGCGAGGATGGCCACCGATAAAGCTGTAGTAAAGGAAGTCATCCGTGTGAGTTTCTGGTGCTTTCGTTCTATTTCCAATTAAAAGTAATAGTGTTCACTAAATTATTTACCGTCAAAAACCAGCAAGTGTGGACGGCAATGGCCACTGAGTTGTTATATATGCTATAGTGGCTATAATCAATGCCATAATTAAAGCGCTTCTCGCTGCAGGTGTTAAAATTATAAGAATTCATTTTTGACTAAATCGTTCTTGAAAAAAAAGGCATGGACATCGTAAAATGTTCATACTTACTTCCGATCATTTCGATGTTCCATTGAATCTATCCAGTTTCAGTATGTAGTAAAGACCAATCAATCGCGAGAGTAATAATTGTTTTATCAATTATACATTGTATAAGTACCGTGTTCAAGGTACAAACGGTGAGAATGAACTTATTTTAAATGAACTAAAGAAATCAATCAACATTCGCTGTACACATCTGCTGTCTCCTTACAGTAATTAAACATGTCTGTATTTATTTACTAGAAAGTCAATCATCCACTTTTTTACATGCGGGCTTCAAATCTCTTTATGAAAAAATGTACATCTTCATAGGAAAGTTTTTAACAGGTTTTTTATGTTTGGTCCCTATGCGAGATATATATATTGAATTAATTTTGCTCCTTTCAGGATTTTGCCAAAGAATTTCTGTTTAGTGAAAAATCAGAACTGAATGAAGATAAAATCATTGCGGAGGTAAAGAAGGCCGGAGGTGCAAATTACGGAACAGGATCACGGAATTGATGACTGTGATATTCTAGTGCAATGTTAATTACATAACATTTGTTTCTCATTTTAAATTAGTCTTGCATATATCATTTAAAAGTTTCTCCACTTTTAAAAATCCATACCTCATACCGTTTATAATAGGCTTTGTAGTAAATTGTCATGAAATCCATGACGAAATGCTTCATATATACCGGTATAATTGAACAAACTTTTTTTTCCGTCGATATCAGTGATTTCAACTGTTGTATTGCTTTATTGTCAAAAGACAGTGAGTGTGAACGACGAGAGTTGCTTTCTGTGGTCGGCTGCTTCATAACACAGGTACTTCTGCCAGAGAAATTCGTCTATATATATATATATATATATAGAATAAGTGTCTTATTTTGTGTGTTTATGCAGAAATAAATTACAATGGCTGATGCATTTATTTGATAAAATGCGCTAACGCGCATTATATCAAAATAAATGCATCAGCCATTGTAATTTATTTCTGCATAAACACACAAAATAAGACACTTATTATATACATGTAATTTGTTTACAATCACACACTCCTTTCGTTACGTTTGTAAACACTGAAAGAGAAAAAAAAACATAATTATTTTTGCTTTCAGGCTTTACAAACGAAACTAAAAGAGTGTGTGATTGAAAAAAAGACGGGTTTTTTTCTGACTCAAGTACATGTGGTTCATACATGTATCATAAGTTATTTTCTTGCTGTATGATGTAAGACTTAATCAATTTAACTCTTTGGTCAATTTGCCATACACATGAAGATTAGACGTGGAATGCCTATACATGAATGTATACAATGCCATGCCATTATACATGAATAACTTTGGTACCGATGAAAAGACGAATAGGTCATTATTCTACGATGAATAATAACCCCCGGTCATTATTCTTCGGGGTCATCGTTCGTCTTTACACCGGCTTCTTGGATTCACCTAAAATTTCAAGCCGTCTTCTCGAGACAATCTTAGGTACATACACTTGTGGGAAGATGATAGCATGACGATCAGTTTCTTGGAGGGATTTTTCAAAATCTGTTTGACGTCGTAGAAAAATAAGTGCTTTAAAACTCAATGGATGAGGTCATTTCATGTTTTTATTCTACATGTATTTTGCGTCCTCTGTCGAAATTGAAGTACATATATGACATGCGACCTACTCTACAACATGTACAAGTCAATCAGAAAAAAAAACAAAAGCATACAACATACACTCTTACGGTAACCATGAAATTAGACATTAAAAAGTATTGAATTATAGATTAACTTGAAATATATTGAATGGAAGCGTTAATTGATATAGCAGGATACAATACATGTACCTTGATTAATTTCCACAACCTAAAACATAATTATGATGGTCAAATGATTTATTTAGAAATAAGTATGACAATGCAAAAAATATTGCTTATATATAGATATTTCGTTCTGCTTTATCTATTTATTTTTGTAGATACATTGGGGGGGGGGGGGGGGGGGTCATAATTAACCTACCACTAGCAAAAGGACGCAAAACAGAAAATAAGAAAGAAATGGCTATGTCACAGTATTTGTAGTCGTATAATGTAAGGATGCTTCATGCTAAATTGCTTTAAAATTCTAATATTTTTGTACGCTGATCAGAAGGAAGGAAACACATTTATAATATATACATATTATATATATAGCTTATAGTTTCTTGAATTTTGAATTTGATCTCCAGATGTTCCATTAAATTTGCACGAAAATGTCACGTTTAGTGTTCGTCTGTGTGTTACCCCCCCCCCCCCCCCCCTAGCGATGGAAGTTGAGGGGGTATACTGGTTTCACTATGTCTCTGTCCGTCCGTCTGTCTGTCTGTCTGTCTCTGTCTGTCTATATCCACGCACATAAATTATTGCTTATATTCCAAGAAGGGGCCTCATTTTGATTTTGGGGCCAATTAATAATTCAAAGGTCAAAGCTATGCCAGACATGCATGTATAGAAAACAACATTTCATATTATTTCAAGGTAACTCGAGTAATTCTTCACCTACAATGACGAAACGTCATGCATATATTGCTTAATTATGATCCAAGAAGGAGCCCTTTTTATTTTGGGGTCAAAAGGTCAAGGTCAAGCAAGGCGTGTCAAAAACATATCCGAACTGTAACTATAAGTTATAATATTCTCGATCTATCTACAATAATTAAACTTCGTGAACACATATTGCTTATGGTCCAAGGAGGAACCCTATTGATTTTGGCTTATGATCAAAGAAGGAGCCCTATTGAATTTGAGGTCATAATATCAAGGTTAAGCCAGACATATTGAAAACAGCATTTCGAAGCATTTCCCGACCGTAACTCGTATAATTCTTGACACAAAATGATGAAACTTTACACATTATTATATTGCTTATGATTGGGGTCAAAAGTTTAAGGTCAAACTAGAAATGTAAAACAACATTAAAATCATTTGCGGACTAAAATTTAAGTAAATCGATTCTTAATCTACGTTGATGAAACTTCACACTTATGATCAAAGGAGGGGCGCTATTGATTTGGTGGGTCAAAAGGTCAAGGTCAAACTAGAAGAATGCACGGAAAACGGCATTCAAAAGCATTTCAGAACCGTAACTCAAATTATTCATGACCTACAATGATGAAAATTCACACATAATTATACTGATTATGATCCCAGAAAGAGCCTTATTGAATACTTGGTCTAAAAGTCTAAGTGAAACTTAGGCACGGTCCATTTGATATTCTGGGGGGGGGGGGGGGGGCTTGGGTTTTTTTCGAAAAAAATAATTTTGCTCTCAATTTTGATGAAAAAAATTAATTTGCTAATGGTGTGACAAAAAAAAATAATCTTGCTCTTACAAATAATCTGAATTTGAAGAATTACCATAAAATTTCGCTTAAATTCTTGAAAATTTTCCGGCTCGCTTCGCTCGCCAGAGATTTCAATTTATATCAAAAGTTTTTTTGCTCGCTTCGCTCCCCATAGTTTTCTATCATAACATTATTTACTAATTTACAATTCAACATTTAAAAAATTGTCTGGAAGACCTTCTCCTCAGACCCTCTTATATACATGTACCTTATATAAACTATTGAGAATAGTATTGTAAAAATCTTTTATCTCTCTGTTTAGAAGTGAATTGAATATTTGCATAAAAATAAAGTAATATATTAATAATATATTAATATTTAGAGTTTTGAGTAAAAATATAGATAATTTCTATTGATAAAACACAAACATTCTTAATATGCGCATCACTTTGTTAAAAAAAATTCCTTGCTCCAACTTTGCAGGAAAAAAATAATTTTGCCCCGGTCCGGGGCGAAAAAAATAATCTTGCCCCGACAAAAAACCCAAGCCCCCCCCCCCCCAGAATATCAAATGGACCGTGCCTTAAGACATGTCCTGAAAACAGCATTAAAAAGCATTTTAGAACTGATATATACGTTCTAATCCTTGACCTACAGTGGCTGATTAAACTTCACACAAATATACCTCATGATCGAGGAAGGTGTTCTTTTAATATTGGGGTCTAATGTCAGGATCAAGCTTAGAAGCTTAGAATGTACATGTGTATAAACCATTTAAGGGGGCCACATCGCTCTGACCTGAGTTGAAGACGAGGGCTGATTTTGGAAATTTAGTACTAGTCACTTCTTGTATTAGGTTTCATGACTATATAGACATTCTGTGTAGCAGTTACGGAGACGTCAAAATGGCATCAACAAATCATTGTTCATGTTTACAATTGATCAATCGGCTTGAAAACAAAAACTTCATATTGTGCCATTTCGCCATCAGATCATGCAGAGCCCTTAATTTGGCAGCCATATTTGTTGACAGATTGGCTCTAAAACACAAACTTGTTAGAGGACCATGAGCAATCGATTGCTTTCTGTTAGGATTCGTGAAATTCTGTGAAGTATCCGCCAATCCAAGCCCTTGGCGGCCATAGTTGTTGACTGATCGGCTCGAAAAACAGTCTTGGTAGAGGACCTTGCAATTGAATACTTGCTGTATGTAACTTAAGGTTTTGTGAAACTCTACAGCGGTTGCCGAGGAGATATCGAAAATGCCTTGACCAGCCAATCATGGCGATAGTATTTGTTGACCGATATGCACTTGTTCTTGAAAATGCTTCATGTATGCATGGTTTCGTGAAATTCTTTGCAGCAATTGCAGAGATGTATAAAATGTTTCAGCCAATCGGAGCCTTTGGTGGCCATGCATATCTGTTTACCGACCAGCACGAAAACACAAACTTGGTAGAGGTCACCTTGCAATTGAATACTTAATTGCTATTTGTAACTAAAGGTTTTGTGAAACTCTACTGCGGTTGCCGTGGAGATCTCGAAAATGCTTTTACCAGCCAATCATGGCCGCGATAATATTAAAATTTGTTGATCGATATATGCATGAAAAACACACCGTCATACTAAATGGTAGATGATATATTGAGTACATACTTCATGTATGGTTTCGTGAAATTCTTTGCGGCAATTGCAGAAATTAAAGATGTCTAAAATGTGTCAGCCAATCAGAGCCCTTGGCGGCCATATTTGTTGACCGATCGGCAAGAAAAACATTGACAAACTTGGTAGTAGACTTAGAGAGCACCATAAAATTCTGTGCATGCAGCGGTTGCTGAGAAGATGTGGAAAATCTCCCTGCCAATCTGAGCCCTTGGCGTTCATATATATGAGAAATTTCTTGTCCACGACATGCATGTTAGGTTTAATAGCACCTGAAATTCTGTGCGAAGGGGGGATGTCAAACATGTGTCAGCCAGTTAGAACAGAGGTATGTAAGGAAGGATCGATCGAAGTCCGGTGGTCCCAAGCAGGACTTAACTGGTCGCAGCCCAACAGGAAAACATTAAAATGCGAACCACATGCAGAGTGCATATGGACAAACACATACAATTTATTGAGAGAAAGCTTGGGAATGGACAAGACAAACCATCAAATACGATATCAAAACACTGAAATTAACACATCGAAAAACACAAAGCTACACATAAATAACGAGACCAAGCTAGGGGCAACCGCGGTGCGGATTTAGGACGGTGACCTGCCACGTTAGTTTAGCAAATCGTGTTGTTATCAGGATTACGTGCGCACAACCCTCCCACTTATCCCGTGGTTATACCCAGTCGACTCAATGAACGCACAATTAACCTCCTCATTAGCTCGGACCCCAATAAAGTCATAAAAAGTCCCTCCTGATCATGTACGAGGCCCTCTTATATAGTACTTTTAAATCCTCTTCCTCACTACATACATGTTTTCTTGTTATTATTAATTTTGTTCCAGGCATTTCTATACCCATCGTCGGCCGGATATACCCCGGTTTTTTTTTTTTTTTTTTTTTTTTTTTTTTTTTTTTTTTTTTTTTTTTTTTTGCTCTGAAGTCTTTGATTTAAAAGAAGAGCAAAAGATCGGGGGTATCCGACATATTGTTCTATACCTTGATTTCGTATATTTCTTTTCTGAAAATAAATTATAGATCTAGTACGTAGACGAGCTCTAGTTATCACCCGAGGAGTCCGACTGACATTCAGAGAGGACAGGTGGTCGGGGCCCTGTCTTCTCTAAAGAGGTTTGGACAGGGCCCGTAAATCCTCTTTCGCGAAATAAAGGACCATTTAGAGCGGAGAGCGATTTCCATTTTGAACAGTCAAACTTATTTATACTCTGATTTAATTTGTTTGTAGGGGGTGGGGTGGAATGCGCGTTTTCTGTTTGAAAAAATCCAGGACTCTACATCTGTACACGTATGAAACACCAATATAGGACATGTTCGACACGGGAACTAATGTCCGCACAGTCAGCTCGATCACTTCGAACGGAAATCGGGGGGAAATCACGATTCTGCTGTAACTCTTATCTTCAAGTTTAATTGAATATCCGACGATAAGATGTAATTGTACAATGACGTCTCGAGTTTTTTGAAATTTCCCTAACTTTTGATAAATGTGACATGGTCCGTAAATTATATATGGTAAACATTCAAGAACTATAAATGGTCATAATGATATAAATTATAAGTTATGAGAATTCAAGACCAATGAAACACTATCAAAATTTCTTTTAAAAATGTAGGCAAATTAGAAAATTCTGAAGTGCATCTCAAG
Organism: Pinctada fucata; assembly: GCA_028142955.1. Classification (NCBI taxonomy): domain Eukaryota; kingdom Metazoa; phylum Mollusca; class Bivalvia; order Pterioida; family Pteriidae; genus Pinctada; species Pinctada fucata. Next base: position 15,264,606 of record AP027113.1, on the reverse strand, counting down.
GGGCGAATTTCGCCGATTTTGACTGAAAATGGGCCAAAATATACCTATTTTTGGAAAATTTTTGGTCAGTGCCGGGGGGGGGGGGCGCCCCCTCCGCACCCCCCTGAATCCGCCACTGAGATGCCTTTATGATCCCCCTTTATAATTATTTGAAACATCTGTAATGTGACATTTACGTCATTTTACGTCAAAATCATTTTGTTCAATGGGACAAATAAAAGAACATTACCTAGATTTCATCATTTTCAACTTATTTTCTATTTGTTCAACTTAGAAAAAAAAAATCGAAAAACATTAGATCGGCGTTAACATTAATTCTTATTCATTTAGCATCATTTGTCGATTTTTCGACACACAAATTTCAACAAACAAAATCGGTAAAAATGACACAGTACATTCAAGTTGCAGAGATTGAACATGATGAACCAGTTGAAATACCGAGTGAAGATGACGGATCACTCTTGGTATCAACTCTAGCCGCTCAATTTCCTGGTGCATGCGGACTCAAATATCGTAATCCAGACACCGGTAATTTCCGGGGAGTCCGGTTGAGTGAAGGGTTGCTATATCCCCCGGATGGTGTATGGGGAAGTCATGTCTATGTTGTTGTTTTCCCAAAGTTGCAACCAGCTGTCACAGTTCCAGAAAGATCTGATGAGGGAGAAATTCATTACATACCAAGTCTTTGTGGTAAAAACTACTCAATAAAGTCATTATGATCATGTCTAAATCCTATCTAAATAAATTACTTCTAGCCACAGGCACTTGCTTACAGTCCGCGCAGCTCACTTCAGAAATCGGAAAATTGAAGTTTTTTCCACTTTGTCGGCAATTTTTTAGATTAAAACTTATATCGGTGGATAGATCTCCAACTCTCATAACTAACGTGTATGATATATGTCTGTACGACCGATATTACGCTCACAGTGAAAGAAAATAGTTTTAAATAGGGAGTTTTCTATGTTAATTTTAGCCCGACGTTGCCGATGTTTAACATTGAGTCTATGGAAAACGTTGACGACGTCATGCTAAAATTAACATAGAAAACTCCCTATCTAAAATTATTTTCTTTCATTGTGAGCATACTATTGGTCGTACAGACATATATCATACACCGTTAGTTATGAGAGTTCGTGATCTATCCCCCTATATAAATTTTAATTGGAAAATATGCCAACAAAGTAGAGAAAACTTCAATTTTCCAATTTCTAAAGTGAGCTGCGCGGACAGTAGTGACCTCACCCCTTATTATCATACCCGCCCATGAGATTAGTGGCAAGGTCACGAAACGAGTTTGTAATTCCAGGATAGAAAATATGGGAGGGGGGTAGTGTAAGCACTATCAAATTTACCGTCTCCTCGAAATTCCGAATGTTCGGGGTTTCCCGCGCTTCAGCAGGGGCCCCACGGGGTCCCTGTAAATATCTTTGGTGTACTGTCCACTTGACTTAAGTAGATGCAAGAGAGGCATCGAACAGAAAGTTTTATTTTTATCAGCGCGTACTAATATCAAGTGACTCTTCCTGTTGATAGCAAAAAAATAGTTCCTTTGAAACGATCAAGGTAAGTTCATTTTTATGCAAATTTACAGACCGGAAGTGACATTTTAGCTGCATAGAAACCATCTGCCTCGTGTCATAAATTAATTTTTTTGAGTTTGTTCTTATTTTTTGATGACGATGAAAAAATTCATGAGTGACCTTGACACATCAACGGATCTTGTCTATTTTTTTCATCAGGTGTCAGAAAGGGGAACGATGGTGTCAACTGCTTTAAATACTAAAGCTGGCAGGAAAGGGATGTTTTTTGGGCTAAATCTGTGTAACAAAATGTTGAGAATTTTTATTTCAGTGGAAATTATCCCATTTTATCTTGCAATAATCCAATCTCTTCATTTTATTGGAGAATTCAAGCGTATGATTTATCAATTTTTTGGAGAGAAGACAAAAAACGTATGAGTTGTCTCTCTTTGCAGGAGACAGTTTTTAACTGGTAAATTTGATAAAGTAAACTAAGCCTACTCTCTGTGCGGCTCACTTTGGAAACTGGATAAACGCAATTTTGACTTCTTTATCATGCAAAAATTTACGTGAAATTGATATCATCCAGCATGTTCAATAGATCTCATTTAGTGGTAAATTTTGGTATTATTTATAGGGTGGTCAGTGCACACAACAAAACTTAAGTTTATGGACAAAACAAATTTAGATGGGCCATTTCCCATTATGATATTTTCCATGACGTCATGACGCTCTCCATAAGCTCAATGTTAAATTCGGCGACTTCATGCTGAAATTTAACATTGAAAACGCCCATGTAAATTTTTTTTTGCCTGTATAATATCATGATTGCATAAAACCTCAACCATGTGACTTCATGTTTACAAGTAAGCGAGATCTATTTTATTTTATTTTTTGTGTGACAAAGTCATCAAAATTGTGATTATTCAATTTCTGAAATGAGCTGCGCAGACAGTAAGGTACTGAATCTGCTAAAGCAGCTTTGTGGGTGTACATGTATAATGAAAATGGAAGGGAATTAACTGCCAAATGTTTAGTTGAGATTTCACCTATGACAAAATCATATTTTCAATAGGTAGGAAAAGATTTAAATCTTGATAAAAGGGTATAAATGATGAGTTACTTACAAATGTATGATGGGCTCTTAGAAGTGAGATTGAAACAATATTCAGTATGTACATGTACAGTAACTTAGACAGGTAAATTGTCAACTAAATGCCAGTAAATTGAAGTTGGTTCCCTTTTGGTACATGTACATAGTAAAACCTGATTAGGTATTTTACTTTCCGCTTTTTCTCCCTCGTATGCTCTTGGTCTCACCATACACAAAAAGTAACACATCATGATAGATGTATGCATGTGTCACGAGAGAAAACCAACTACATGTACACAATATCTCTGATATGATAGGTTTCTTTAAGAAACTATACAAAAAACTAGTAAAACTTATCTTTGGGCTAGTGGCTGAAAATCGTCTTCAGAAAGACTGTGTAAATGTAATCATGGCAATGATACATCAATGTATATTGAACGATAATATTTTTTGTAGACAACAAGCGTAAAGGAGACAATGAACTGGAGAATCCAAGTGCAAAGACAAAGCGACTTGAGCAGAAGAAATGCACAGACCTCATAGTCCTTGGACTGCCCTGGAAAAGCACAGAAGATGACCTGAGAAGCTATTTCTCCAAGTTTGGTGATCTCTTGTTGACTCAGGTATCAGTTTGCTTCTATTGGTTGTTTGAAGTTCTTCTCATTATTTTCCAATAACTAACTTACATATTTATTTTGTAGATGTACATGCACTATTCTAGAGTATATTTTCTGCCAATGCTCGTGGAAGTATGTATATCATGCTCAGACTGATATGTCAGACTCCTTATTTCTGATATTTCAGCAACAATTAATAATTACTGGTATATATAAATAGAGATTAATCTAAAATTTGATCTTAATGGGTCCTCTGGACGCAATGAGACTTGGCCAATGGGTCCCCAGCCAAAACAATGGGTCCAAGTAGAAATTAATGCGTCCCAATTTCTACAAACCTTCTTTTTTCACGGCGTTTTAAGTTTGCGAATACAAGTGAGCTGACCTGCTCACAGTGTTTTATGTGCTTGAGATCATAATATGTTCCACAAAAAAGTCTAACTCTTAAACTTCAATCTAATTTTGTCGAAATAAGTATATTGATTGTTTATTTAGTCAGGGATACTTTGTACATGTGTATAGTAAAATGTTTTCCATGATGATTTTGGAACAACATTTTGTAGGAAAATACAGTATATAAAAAAATATTCAAACAAACCAATTCTATACGGTTTACTTGTCATCATTGTCATTACAATTAGATGCTATGCTGATGGTGTGAATTAAACAATTTCATTAGATTGATTCATAATGTCATGTAAAGTTTACAGTGGAGGAATTTTTCATAAATATATATATCTGTATCCAAATGATATAAATAAGTTAGACTCGGGTAGGACTGCATGCATATTACTTTTAATTTAGAAATAAAAAAATGTTGCTCCGCAATGATTTCTCATACGATACTACAGATCTGTCTAAAGTTTAAAAGAGCTGTCAAAATATAAACAAGAGACATTTACACTTTATTTCTCGACTTTGAATAACATAAGCTAAAACGGACGCATTGTACGAAAGTGAACAATGCACACTGTGGGACGCAGTGATTGGAAATCAATGGGTCCTGGGCAATTTTTATGCGTCAGACTCAGAGATGCAGAGGTAGATTAATCCCTGTTTAAATATGCATGTCATTTAATGATTTATGGTAAAATTTTACTGCCAGATTTCGTCACCTTGCCTTTGCATCTCTTTCATCATGTTCATGATCCTGTACCTTAATAGTGTACCTTCGGTTGCATTCTTACACTTTTTATATACCGTATTTTCCAACAAATAATAATGAATCTCCAGAGTTCCCCGTGAGGGGTTTGACAGTAATTGTTTTAGTTGTTTGCCCAGACATGGTCGCCATAGCACTTTCTACATAGACTTAGGCACAGACAGTGAGTGTTTTATAGATATTGTTTTCATTTTCGTGCATGGGTGTCGACAGCGGATGCAGCTAGCCAAACAGGGGATGCTCACTCCTGGGCACCTAGTCCTACCTCTAGCCTGCTAGGGGTCCATCGATGTTCAATTGGTGGTCTATTGTGAGTGCTATTGAGATTATCGTCAGGATCTTCTTTATCGCATGTAGATTTGGTCATTATATAGAATAGTATATATTGCATTTACTTTATTTATCACATGTGCCTGCAAATATGATTGTTCCCCCCATCCAACTTCTTTCTTCGAATCATGACTGAAAATGGCCTTAAGGTTAAGAAAAAGGATTTTTTTTTTTTACTTCACGGCCATCTTAATATCCATGATTCAGAGATAGAATCATGGAATTTGGGGGGGGGGGGGGGGTGGAATGATCATATTTGCAGACACCTGTGTTGAACCTCACAGATTGAAATTTTTCATATCTAGAATTTCTCATTGAAATTATAATTTGTATTTGGGTTTGAATACCTTAAGTTGTACAATCCTTTAGCATTCTTAATCTAGCATTGCCATGTTATATACATGTACACAACTTTTAATAAGGGTTACATGAGGAGGGGGATGCTTTTCACACATCTATTTAAGTTTGAAGTAAGTATTACATGTAATAAATATGCATTTACAATAATTATTACGATGTATGATATGATACATGTAATTCATTAACCAGACTTTTTACAGGTGAAGAGAGAACCTAAAACTGGTCAGAGTAAAGGTTATGGATTTGTAAGATTTGCAAATTACGACTCGCAGCTTAAATGTCTGGCTCAGAGACATATGATAGATGGAAGATGGTGTGATGTCAACATACCTAACTCAAATGTGAGTGGAAAAATTCTTAACAACTAAAGCTTTAAATTTGCCTAGCCCATTTTTGCCAAACTTAGGTAGGACACAGAAGTACCCAGTATTGAATTTTCCCACTTTAAACAAGAGATCCAAATGACCATGTAATTCAATTCTCCCGGTCTTACATGTAAATACATCCTCAAGGCATGAAGCAAAAAAGTCAAAAATTAAAAGATGCATTACATATATCTCTGTATACAGTACTTGTATAAGGTACATGTAGCTATCACACCTGAATGTTTTATTTATTTTCTCATTTTCAGGAAATGAATAGCCCTCCTTCAAACAGAAAAGTTTTCATTGCTCGATGCTCGGAGAATATTACCGCTGATCACCTGCGGGATTATTTCATAAAATTTGGCGAGGTCATCGACGTTTTCATACCTAAGCCATTCAGGGCCTTTGCCTTTGTCACCTTCCTCGACCCAGAGGTTGCCCAGAGCCTGTGTGGTGAAGATCACATCATCCAGGGCACCAGTGTCCATGTTAGCAGTGCTGCTCCTAAATTCCCGGCAAAAGGGGCGGGGGAAAGGACGGGACGGGGCGGGAGTAGAGATAGGGATCGGGACTACGGGAGACGGGACAGGGATAGAGACAGGGACTGGGAGCATAGAGATCGGGATTATGATCGTAGAAGTCGGGATTCCGGATCAGGATCTACTGGTAGAGGGGATCCTAATGTAGATCAGAACGCATTGGGAATGAATTTCCTGAATTCTGCCATGTTAGCTGCAGCCCAGGCTGTATTGAGTGGACATGGGGGTAGTTCATGGGGAGGGATGAGCACCACTACAGGGAGTACCACAGATGGGGGGTATAGTGCTAGTAGTAGGACGGACAGCAGGACCTCGGGGTCGTACAGTGGATGGGGGACTGGATATGATAGTACATCTACTTCCGGAAGCTATAGTGGGTGGAGTGGTCACAGTAGCAGAGGGGGATGGAGCTAAACAGTTAGGGGGGATAATCAAGCTAAGATGGGAAAGGGGGGATGATTAAGAGGATACATGTAGATTTGTTGGATAGGGTTTTAAATAGGGAGTGAGTTTGGGCTTTTCCTGATGTTAGGGTTGGACGCAAAGAGTTTGCTTTGTTCATCCATTCTTCATTGATAAGTAGCTTATTACCAAGCCAATCAAAATTTTGAATTAAAAGATATTCAGAAAAGTAAGGTTCATTTTTACCAGTACCTGTACAAATGTAGGTCGAAGGTCAAGGTCACTGATATGAAAGAAGTTTTCAATACAGTGTACTCATATTGAGTTAATTACCCAAGAATCATTCAAACTAATCTATCCAAATCTAGTTTGGTTGTATATGGATACTTGTCAGGAAGGGAAATATTCAAGAATGTCAAGGTCACAGTTTACAATGTCATGGTCACATTCCTTTTAAGTAATAGCTTTTGCATGGAACAAAGCGCTGTTTTACAAACAATTTTTATTTTCATTTTTCACTTTTCTTAACAGAAAGCAGATTTGCAAATTTCTTGAATTCATAAACATGATAAAAGCATCATAAAAATCATTTGTAAATAGGTCATTGTATGCATGTTCATTGGAATTACTTATAAGTGAATTTGAAATTATAGGCAAACTGACTGATGGTTGACACAATTAGTACTAAAGAAATAAGAAATAGAGTTTTATAATGATGATGGCTGATCAAAAAGTTGTACTTACGATATAGCATCCCAATCTTATCAATAAGTCCCCGATATTATTCATGAAAATTGGGCAATTCAAAATTTTCAGCTAATTCTAAAGAGGTCCTGACCCCTGGTTCTTCCGTCTAGAACTTCACATGGTCGATAATTTTTAACTGAATATTGCACGGCAAATCCTTATAAGAAGAAATTATTTTAACATTCGGATATTTTACTTTCAAAGAAATAAAAACATGTATTAAGTTCATAGAATGTATATAAGCTTTGGAAAAATCAGGCATGCATAAGGTTTTTAAATTCTTAAGTAACAAGAAATATATAGATGATGAGAAGAGTCAGGAAAGAATTCTAATTCTGCCATAGAAATGAAAAAAAGACAGAATAACTAAGATAAATCATAGTAACATTAAGATTTACATGAATTTATAAATAAGAAGGTTAACTGATAAAGGAAGCTTGGAAAAGAGATAGGGGTGCGTTCAGGAACGTAGCCGCACAACGAGTAGCTAACTTTGAGAGGCTAACTCTGCCTGAATGCTTGGCTAACTTTCAGCCCAAATTGCCGTTGCCAATAAATTAAAGAATAAGAAAGATGGAAAATTGTTCACGTAAATTTATTCCCTCCTGCAAACATGTAATTGCAAAAAATAAAGATATTTCAATGAAAATTTTATCAAGAATATAGGATTAATACATTTGTCAACTATTTGACGTCATTGCAATAGCAGACGACATTACACTTAGCGAGAATCACAAATACAGTGCGTGCAACGTTTCCGTTCTTATTTTTCATTTAGTCGCCTACCTAAACCATTGTTCAAAACTTAGGCAACTTTTCTGCCCAAGTAAATTGATGACGTTATAACAAGGGAGAACAAAAGAGGAGTGCGTGAAAACAATCGTATGGTCTTGTGCAGAAGTATTTGCGATCTTCCGTATTAGCATAGAACTTTTAGGCTACATAGGGCAAGAAGCAGCTCAATGAGCGGTCCGTTCATCTACATAGATTTAGTAAGCGCTATTGAGCGGCTACGTTCCTGAACGCACCCATGTTGATTTGAGGTAGAGGGGTGAAAACATTGTAAGATAGGGAAAGAGAGGTGACTATAATGTGGGGATCTGTTGATTTGAGTTGACTATGACCTAGGATAAGAGAGTTGACTATTTTGAAATTTTGGAAGAGTTGACTATGATTTAGGAAGTGAGGAAGTAAAGCAAAGAACATGGATGTTGAGATCAGTGTACTACTTTATCGTAAGCTAGGAAGAAGTGACTATTGTGTGGGGAAAGGAGATGAAATTAACTAGTCTGCGGTAGGAAGTGGGAAAAGAGACGACCATGAAAAATATCTTGGATATTGGGAATTGAGGCAAGTACAATTTCTATTCGGGAAGCAGTAAGCATGGTAATAAGAGAGGGGTGGCTACAAAATTGGAAGTATGGATAGCTGTCTTTGATATGGGAATTCGGAAAGATATGGATGGCTGAAATGGGGAAGAGTTGTCACCTTTGGGAAGTGGAGAAGAGAGGTGAATTTTTGGAAAAAGGAAAGAGAGGTGAATTTTGAGAAGAGAAGTGACTATCATATGGATTATGGCAAAGAGAGATGAATACAATGTACTACATGTATGTCAAACTATTGAATGTGAAGCTTAAACATCAGAGATGCGAGTCCTCAAAGGTTTTGGAGGAGATTTGCATGTGTCGTAGACAACTTCAAAAGGACTTAAAGATCTGAATTTGCTGAAAGAGAGAGCTTGTTTTCACTATTTTCTTACATAAGGAGAGATTGACGAGAGAATATCTAATCAGTAACCGAGTTTGCATTTTGAAATTTTTGAAAAAAGACATGGTAGAAAAATTATGGAGGAGAGATCAACAAGAGAATAGCTAATCCGAAAAATAACCGAGATTGTATTTTGAAATTAGAAAACATGGTATAAATATTGAGTATGAATCAAAGAGGGAGGATTTGTCTGAAATCACTGATCATCTGAGACTGAAGTGAGAAGAAACAGGATGGAAATTGGAATGTTTACAAGCGATGTTTAAGAAAAGACATGCCGCTGACCAAGATTAAGAACATGCGTTTCATCAAAGTCGGAAGAGGTTAGATGTGAGAACGGCTGTACAAATACGATTATGAATTTGAGAGTGATATCAAAAAGAAATTGGAATGTTTACAAGCGATGTTTAAGAAAAGACATGCCGCTGACCAAGATTAAGAACATGCGTTTCATCAAAGTCGGAAGAGGTTAGATGTGAGAACAACTGTACAATTACGATTATGAATTTGAGAGTAAGTGATATCAAAAAGTGGGGATTGCAGCCTGTAAGCTAGACTAATGCAAGGAGACATTCATATGGTAGTAAGCTACATGAATTACTTCGTACTGGAGAGCCAAAATATTAGAAGGTAGAGAGAACGAGATTGAGATGTCGTGTGGAGATAATAATGTTTCCGGCAAACTGATATATTTATTGAGAATGTGGGGTTTGAATTGTTGGAAAACCGAGATGCATGCATCCATAGAGAATGACAAGTTACGCTTACGCAAACTGAAAGTTTGAAGGAAAAGTTATCTTTACCGCAAGAGAATATGATAGGAGTCACCGAACGATACATGTATTTTTGAGTGACTATGTTGAGTTAATTTTGCTAGAGTATCAGTACTTGAAACCATTGTGACAGATATGTTTATGCTGAAGAGTCAAATTATTTTGATAGATTTTGTCCTTGTATGTAAAGCTGTACCATAGACATGATAGGCCCACTTTGTCAATTTGCTGTGTATCCACTTGTGCTTGTCTAATTCAAATTATCACCAATCCATTAGGCCATATTTTAGGTTGTACTAGCGGTAAAACTTAGTCATTTTAATTTCATTGAAAGCATCCATTAATTATTATATTATTAAAGTATCAAGGTCACAATCATAATTATCAAGGTCATTTACAGTACATATACAATACATACATGACCTTTGACCTGTAGAATTCTCAATACATACATTTACATCATTTGCACTCTGCATGTTGAACATGCTCATCATATAAAGACAGTTTTTAAGTTTTCATTCATTATCAGCATAATAATGTAAACACAAAGCTTCAAAACGGTCTGTATTGGCAATTCTTTTGTTCTTCAATTGATAGATACACCATCGCATATGATGTCACTTTTGCTTCACTCTTGATATGTAATTAATTGTAGATGTTAATTACTGTGAGAATCATTAAGGATGTGTCAACAAAAACCGGCAGATAGTTTGTTGTGTTTGTCAGCATTGTTTTATTGTGTGATCGTATTTCAAGTGTGCAAAAACTCGAATCAGTAGAAAGTGAGGTTGATTTAGCCATGGTAGATAGCAATGGTAATTAATGCATAGGTTTGTCAACATGAGAAAGGTAGAGTACCCCTGTGTGTGAAACAATGGTTTGACAACTTCTCTACATGTATGCATATCATGAGGTGTGAATTGTCGGATACAGGAAGCCAGTCATTGTCAACATGAGCATTCTAATTATCTACAAGAAATGGATTCTACACACAACCACAGGGATTTTTCATGCTAATACTGGTTTCTCTAATTACTATATGTGTTAACACATATAGTAAATAGAGAAACCGGTATTAGCGTTATAAATCCCTGTGCACACAACAAATACAGGATTACCAAGCATCCTTATTGTACTACAGGCAATTCAAAGTCCCCTTACAGCAAGAGGCATAATTTCTCCAAAAGTATCTTGGCAATGTCCAAGCTCTAAATTCCTCTCGCACTTTATTCAAATTCACCTCAATTTTTTTTCTTATCTATTGCAAGAAAAACAGTCTTAAACATTAATATCTTAAAGTTATCAAAGAGAATAACTCTCAAAATACAAGATGTGTTTGCAAAGCACTACATGTCAGCAATCGCTCCAGGTCATGGAATTCTGCTAATTAATAGCTGGAAGGACGGAGTGTAAGGTCACTGAACCAAAGGTCACGTGAAACATGAAGCCTAACCTTGGAAGATAAAAGAGATTTTATTGCATTAGTATTTTCCTTAAAGTAAGTTAAACTTCTGGATCTAGGTCAAAGGTTAAGGACACAAATTCAAGGCCTTGTAGATAGCAATATATAATTGAGTACTTGTATTAGCATAACAAAATCTTCGAGACAACGGAGTAAAATTGGACAAATGGATTTAAAGCGTATTTAAGTGCAATTACTTATTTCCTGTTTGGATTATTGCAAAAAAAGCATTTAGCTTGGCCTTGAATTAGTGTATTTTTCCGGAGGTCAAAGGTCAAGTCAAATCGGAGGGCTTGGCTTCACAGTGCATGGATGTATGAAATATCAAAACTCTTATCAGCTTTTGTTAAAAAATGATGTAAAATTTCTAGCTGTTTTCTGTGAAATCGTAAACATGAGGTCAATCTTCAAGGTCATTGAGTGAAAGATGTTGGTATACATAGAAAGGACGTGTCATTAAAAGGCATAATATATGTGTGGCTTATCTTTTAAGATGACAAATGATGCTGTTGTCCTTAAAGTATGTCAGACTCAAAAGTCATGGGTCAAGGTTTCAAATGAAAGGTCATGAGCAATGCACTGGTGAAATATCGAAGGAGTATCCGATATGAGTACTATAACCTTGGTTCAAGTATTTTTGTAAAGCTGAGGTCACTCATCAAGGTCACAGGATCAAACTCCAGATATCAATAAAATTGTCTAGTCATGAGGAAATCGAATAAAATCATGGAGATATTGCTGCATATTTTCCTAAAAGTTGTTCAAGGTCAGAAGATCAAGATGTCAAATTGAAAGGTCCAATGCACATATGAAACATCTAAGCTGTATATGATATATATGCCAACTTGGGAGTGTCTTGCAGACAAACGGCTAAAACACTATACCCCGATCTTTTATACAGGGGGGGGGGGGCATAAAATGGGTAAATAGGACTCAAACTTGCGCTGTAAGGGTCCAAGCCATGCATGTATCAATTTTCATCAAAGTATCAATTCGCAGGCCGAAAGATCATTTGGGCATGCGTGTATGCACTATAAAAAATCTCGATGCATACCCAGGCGATCTTTGCACCATGTATCACTCCATTGCAGAAAATTGCATGTATACAGTTGCCACAGAACTTGAGTCCCCAAAGAAAACGGTGTTCATGACTGATTATTATAAACCATTATAACCCAAAAATAAGTTCTGTTTCAATATATGTCTATTGTTCAATCGCAGAGAAAAAATGTCAAAAATATGCTAAAGAAAACGCGACTGCCAATTGGTCTTATTGGCTGATTTTTAGCTTGCCGGTACGAAAAAGTCCGGAGAGCTTATGCCATACCCTCGGCGTCGTTGTCTTAACCAAAATATTACAATAAGTTCTAAGTCAGGGTCGCTAGGTCAAATATCCTGGAATCGAAATGTAGCACCTGTTATGGTGAATGATTGAGTAAAATATGAAAGCCCTTTCATTTATACTTGAAGAGATATTCGCTTTAAGAACTTCTTAACCAAAATACTACTACAAGGTCACTAGGTCAAGTGTCTTGATATCAAAATGTAGTACTTCTTATGGTGAATGTATGCAAGAAATATTAAAGCCCTATCACTAAGATATGTGAAAAAAATGCTTTAAGAACGTCTTAACCAAAATAGTACTATAAGGTCAAAGTTCAAGGTCACTAGGTCATATCTTGATATCAAAATGTAGTACTTGTTATGGTGAATATATGTATGAAATATGAAAGCCCTTTCACTTATACTTGAAGAGTTATCTGCTTTAAGAACTTCTTAACCGGACGGATGGACAGACAGGGTGTTTCCTACCCCCCAAAATTTGTTTGTGGGGGGTATAAAAAAGACTATATTAAGTTTCTGTTTATGAAAAGGACGCTTGCTATCTCGAATGCAATGACTATTATTCAATGGGAGGGTGGGTAGATGGGCTTCAACAATTTCTTTCCAGACCATATTATTCCTATTGCAATGAAACTTTATACATTAACTCGTCCTGAGTCAAGGATGTGTCCCGATTAATTTTTGTCCAAAAAAGACTGATCTTGAAAATGATTTCCTGACCATTACGGAGTATACTGTATTGCATCTATCATGCTGTAGAACTGAGTCAATTAAGGATATACCTATTGACTTTAAGGTCAAAGTTCAAGGTCATAGTACTTGGCGGTTGAAATGGTTTCGGGACCATGTGTGGTGTGTCTAATTAATTTGGGGTATAAAGGTCAAGGTAATTGAATTTTGATGTTTGAAAATGGTTTCCGAATAATGGTTAAGATTGTATTACATCCGCCATGGAACTACCCAGAAATTTTCCTCATAAGCAAAGGATGTACATTATTGAAAAAAGGGTAAAGTCCAGGGAACTTTGTTGACTAAAAATACTTCCGCATCATAACGAAATCTGTGTTGCATCAATTTGCAATGTGTTTCTCGTGATTCAAAGGTCAAGATAACAGGATTTTGACATTTGAAACTGGTTTCCGAATCATTACCAAGCTTGTATCACATCAATCATTGTCATACGAGGGCTGATTGATATTTTGTGAGCCTAGGTTTTCTTGGATGCAGAAGGTATTCTGCTGATAGATTATCTCCAAAAAGGACAATCAATCAATGGCATGTACTATGCTTCACTTCTGACACAGTTGCGGGAGATAGAATATTAAACTAAAGCGCCGCGGAAACCTCACTAAAGGTGTGTTCCATCAGGACAATGCTCCTGTTCTGTCACTGCCATGGCTGCCATTCTTGATTGTAACTTTAATTTGATTGAGCACCCGCCTTATTCACCTGATCTTGCTCCATCAGCCTTTCATCTACATGTATTAATTCCCAAAACTGAAAGCAGCTATTTCCAGAGGATGGCACCCACTTTCAGTCCGATGATAACTTGCAGTGGATGGCTTTCTGACCAGTCAAGGCGTTCTTTAAAAGTGGTATCGAGGCCCTTATTTGTATATAGATACTAGGGATGTAACAATATATCGATATATTGCGATATTTGATAAATTCGTATCGCATCGCGATACGATATGCGTATCGCAATTTCATACCTCGCACCCTTATAGATTATATTGATAAATCGTTGAATCACTTTGATTTTAATCAGTTTAATTGAAAACAAGCGACAAGTGGTCCGCATCGCTCACATTTGAAATGGATTATGACAAAAGCCATCAAAATGATTCAATGACTTGAGTGTGTTTCTTTCAAGCAAATGAAATTGATAATGTGAAATATTCAATCAGAAAATATGGACAAACACACAATGAGGAACCTGATTTTACATAAAAAATAATGAAAATGAAAAGAAGCCACATATCTCAATACATGCACCTAATAAAATATTGCTATTTATCGCGATTCACTTTAAACGTATCGTTTCACCCCCTAATAGATACCGAAGGGGATTATGTAGAAAATGTCTGATAAAATTCAAAATTAATCCATCAATACGAGGCTCACAACATATCAATCAGCCCTCGTAGTAAAACTTTCCGGAAATGTTCCAGTATAATCTATATTGAGTTCCCTTAGATTACGAATGAAGTTTGTGTTGCGCCATTTATCACGACACTTTCCAGGAATGTTTATGTTCCTTATATTGATTTTCGGGTCAAGGTCAAAGAAGTTCGATGCATGATTGAATATGGTTTCCTTATCATAAAGTGAGTATTGAACCTATCAACCACGAAACTAGCTGGGGGTCAAGGATATGACCTTAGCTATGTTGAATATATTGGGTTAAAAGATCAAGGTCATATAGGACTGAAGGTCAAGGACATATAGGATTCTTATCAATCCGGAATGTTGTGACCACAGACAGAAAATTGGTGTAACTTTGGTGGGGATGGGGACTCTAATCTGTCTAAATAGTGGTCGCGGATCCTATACAAATTTATACACATGTATATGCAAAAGTGCAAGAGAAAAAAAAATCCCTAGGTCCGCATTCGTTTTACAGTTTTGTTTTCTACAAATATACGATCTTTAGTTGGCAATATTTTTGCTATCAAACTGCCTTAACTGTGAGAACATTTTATTTAACCCTCTGGCTGCGGTAGGGGTCATACTGTATTTGTCCTTTTACCGCTCGCTGCGGTAGAGGTCATATGTGTCCTTTAGTTTTCGGCGTTCAAACTCCCCTAACTCGCTTGTTTCTGGACGGATTTTGACAAATTTGGTATCGACGAAACCGGAAAATTATAATCTACAATCTGATAGATGTAAATGTTTATTACGATTTATCGTTTGATTTATATGTACAAAAATATCCCATAAATGAGACACCATGGCTCTCGACGTAAACCGTCCGGTTTTCTAACGTCATCATAGGAAATTCAACCGCTTGTTACATGGAAATGAAATTAAAAAGAAATAGTATAGTTTCACGATCTAACAGGATATTTCTTGCAGATTTTAGCGATATAATGGATACGATATTTCAAGTCTGGTATCTCTAATTATCTTTGATTGTAAGAATTATTCTGCAATTTTTTAAACTTTCTAACTTTGCAGCGAATTGTTATCGAATAAAGTATTTCTATTTGAAAACTTTGAGCGAGCGAATTTTAGTATCAACCCTGCTTTGTTCAAAGATGTATACATTATACAGATAAGTGCACGCATTATCGAGAACGAGCGAGGTGAATGACGTCCATTTGTTGACCCGGAACGTCAATTTTCTTTTCTCGGTCAGTACCAACTTTTAGTTAAAGTGCCGCGTAGCATCTGTACCAACAATGCTGGCCTTGCATGTTATATACCAATTTGTTCATTGATTCAAGCTACATGTACATGAATACTAGAATACAAGAATATTGATAAAATATAGCATAACCGACTCTTTTTCACGTTTTTTTGCGTCATAAGGTACATGTACCCTGCAGAGGATTTTCAAAACCCCCCATAGCGGATCGGGAGCTAGGGAAAACATCCGAGCATCGATATTTTGATTGCACTTTCATATCTTATACTTATATATATTATATTCAAACATTTCACCAAAAGGAAACATGATTAATTGCGAATTATTTCTTCTGTCACATCATATCATTTAAAATACCAAGGTGGGGTTTTCTCAAATCAGAACAAGCCTTTTCGTTGACTCTGGCCTCTTTCTGTCTTATTCATATTTGCGTAACTCTAAATAGATTCAAGGAACCTTTTTCCTTGGCAAATAATGACACTACATGTAACAGAAAACGACAGGTGGTCTATAAAAGAAAAGCACGAAAAATGCTTGACCAGGGAAATTTACAATACACATTTACATTGATTATTTATTTTTTTAACACATTATTTTCCAAACTTGTTTATTTTCATTTCATTTGGATGATTAATTATCGTCGTTGATAAGGGAAAAAATCAAAATTAATAAGTGAATCATGGGCGCATTCCTCCTTGTACCGAATGCTAGGCGGAAAGAAGATTTTTTTCTCGACTTACAATCTCTGATTTTTATTTCTTTTTTTTTTTTTTTCATTTCTTTATTTTTTTTTTTTTACGTTTTTTATGCACCCTCTTGCATTCTTAGTAAATGCATACATATAAACGTGACATTGGAAATAAATGAAAAATGGGGACAGATCAAGGATATGTACATGTATATACAAACCTGCATACTCTATGGTCACAGAGTTACTTCCTTCGTAACCGAATGCCAAAATGCGATCGAAAATGAATTTACTTGACAATGTTACAAATATAATTTTTCATTCCGACACTATAGTTTCATTCACATTCAATGTTATAGAATATTGAAAAATAAAACATGCCATTTGCAAATTGATATGAAGATGGAGGATTTGTTGATGTCTTGTACAGATGATATAAAGACACGATAAGAATGTAAATGAGGTGAACTTGATATAAAATCAAAATCCGGGTCAACAAAGGGTTTTTTTCTACGTCATATTCAAGATTTGAGCGAATTAAGGAAAAAATTAAATCTCTCTCTCTCTCTCTCCTTCCCGTGGAGCCCCTCTCATAAAAGAAGAAAATAAAAATGACGATCATAATCACTTGGAGTTTCGGCAGTTTTCCTGTTCCCTCTGATTTTTCAAAAAAAAATTTTCAAAAATCATAATAGTGTTTTAATACTCAGAATACTTTGAGAGGAGTTTATAAATCAATTAAATACCCGTCCATACCCTCGTCTCGCAAGTCATCCAAATCCCCAAAATTATTCCAAGAAATGCGTGTGTCGCCTACGAAACAAAGCGACACTCAAGAACCACTTTTACAGGGTGTGACATCCAAGTGTGACAGACAGACGGACAGACAGACGGGCAACAGACAAAGTGATCCCTAAGTGTCGCTATGCTTCGCAGGCGACACAAAAATGATAGTTGTATTAAGTTCACCCGGCTGTTGAGTTTCTGTATCCCGAATCTGATTTTGACATGCAACTTGATCTTTGTTCCTGATTTATCAAAGTCAGGAAAGTTTTATCTTCTTATTCTGAAACGTATATAATGACTCCTCTCCCTTTCCCTGGATTATAAGCTTGCACACGGCGATTTGTCACCACCTACCATGAGAAAAATCGCCGTCTACTTTCTATGGTATATGTAAAAGCAATAAAGAAAACCTAAACTAAAAATTTCACCTTCTGAATTGCTCGTACTTTAAAGATTATACTAATATCGAGAACCCCGTCCCCTTCGAACACAAAAAGGGGTTCATTACATCAATTGTACTTCTTAATGCCAACGCTATTAAAATCATTAATAGTATCATTAAAGGAAAGGGAGGGGGATGTTACAAAACGTAAAAGATGTGGCAGCCGTAAAAGTTTAACACTTATACCAATCATTTTTTTCCTAAATTAACACAAAGAATTAGAACTTTTTCGTACAGTCCACATATACTTAATGATTAAAACCAGAAAAAAAATGACATGATAATTGTTTCTAAATCTACTGTCCACACACTTCAACAGAGACGCGGTTTGAGTGCATGTAAGGGAAAACAATAATGCACATGTAATTCTTTCGAAAAAAAAAGTGGATCATAATTTTGTTTGATAGTTTGGTACTTACAGATTTTATCTGCTTCAATTTTTCAAGTTTGTGTCATTTGAAATACTAGTAATGGAAGAATTTGTACATTCTTGTGACACAACAGTGGCTGGGGAGGGGGAGGGGTGAATACTCAATCATCCTAGTCTGTTATACGAATTAAATTATTTTTCCATGTATTCATCTTATAATAATTGATAATAAATCTTACTTGTCTTAGTAGAATTGTGACTTCAAATCGTCATTTCATTCATTGTACAGGATCAAATTCATTGGTTTTCATATAAACGATAGCTCTTAGAAGTTTGGATGTAATAAGCTTTTTATGAAAGAGTTTTTTTTATTGTCGGAAATAAATAACTAAGGGATACTGATTATTTTTTTAAAATATGTACCCTTATTTTATGGATTGCCTTTAAATCCGTGTCGAAAAAAAAAACCACACACACACACACACACACACACAAAACCCCCACAAAAAACCCCACTAAAACATCGACAAAGTATAAAGTGTGTGCGATTTGACACTGAGAAAGGCTGACAAAAACAGGCGAATTCAAAACTGACAGAGTCTAAACTTTCTCAAACTGAATGCTTCTAAATGAAACAAAGAGATAATTTATAAGAGAAGGCGAAAATGAAGAAACAACGCATGGCAACTGTTTTCCTTCAGATTTTGTTTTTCTACTAGAAATACTTTGTCAACAACTGGAAAGTAGGAAGTTTTGTTACTTTCATCATGGAAAGAGAATTTCAAAGAAGTTTTCTATATTCAATTTTGTATTTTTTGCTATACTTTTTCATAAATAAACGGAAATACAGAGAATAATTGTCGTGAAAATAAGTTTTGATATCAGAAGAACAATGTGATGAAACATGTACGAAAATTTCTACAAAATCCATTGAGAATGTCCGTGAAATTTGTATCTAATATATTGCATCGTCTCCTGTAAGGTTACTGGTAGATATGAAATACTATTGTAAGATTCAAAGATGATTAATGTCTGACATGACGAGAGTTGAGAGTGCAGATCTATTTTACTGTTTCGTTGCGTTTTAGATGATTTTTGCGACTCTCGGGGAATCTTTTTCCGATTTTATTTTCCACTGAAAATACAAATATACTCTTTAAAAGCATTGTATGTATCAAATTACCTTCTGAATTGATAGGACTAACAGAAAAATTCAAATAGATCATGTAGCAACCAAGTTCTGCAGCACAACAGCTCTTTTACACCTGGCGGGAAGGACGAACGTTATTTTTGCTGCGTGACGTCAAATATTCTCGCAGTGACGTAACGTTATTTGAACAAGGTTGTCGCAGCCAGAGGGTTAAAGATCTTGACAACCTCATTTTTCCGTTCCTATTCGCTTCTGCCTAGAATGATCGAACAAAGTGCAGACTAACACATTTTCATAGGTTATTAATATCGCACATTGCCAATCGAACACGTTCATCCATTTTTTCAGTACAGAACGTTCCGAAAAAGGCATAATTTTAACGCTTAAATCCACCAAAAATGCGGTAAAGTATAAGTCCCAAATCTAATTTATTATGTTACGGGAGGAGAGGGGGGGGGGGGGCGCTTAAAACCAATTATTTGATTCGCACCTAATGATTATCTGGCCTGATTGGAGCCGAGATCTATGTAAACTGGAACACACCTTTGTAAAATGTATCTGTATGTAAACGTTGTAAAATTAATTTCCCGCGGGGTCTGTTGAATTATACGCGGCATATCGGGAAGAAAAATACGTCAGTCCTTCCTTGGAATTCAACCTGAAAGATAAATTTACGTGTACATTTACTTCTTGGCATCCCCCCCCCTAAAAAATCTACGCAACTGATTTTATCTCGGGGTTTTAAAAATCCGGAATAGTAACGTACGATTTGCGGGCGTACCTATTTTTAGTACTTCGACGCGGACTCCGACTTCAAAATGTCCGACTTCAAATATGTTTTTGCATAATTCTTAGTTGCTTTATTCCATTGATCGTAATTACCTGGTTGATTTTATTGCAACATATATTATGAAGATTCTCATATATGACAACTGCTGATAAAATGTTTATTCTGTTATAATTAGCCGACCGACTTCCCCTAGCACCCTAAAACTAGTACTTGGCCGACGCCGACGCGGACTTCCAAGTAAGCTGTACATTATACGTACTTGTATATCTTTTTCACCAATATCAGCTAATTCCTACAAATACTAGTGATAAATTTTTCTTCAAATTCTTCCCATAGATATTCCAAAAATTCAAATTTGACACGTACATCCTGCAATCGTTTTGATAATACTCTAGTCTAGCATCAGTAATTTACTTGACCGACGCGGACTCGGACTTCTAAACAGGCTGATCGAGTCGGACACCTAATTTTAAGTAGTACTTGACCGACGCGGACTTAAAAAGTGACCGATTCGAATGTTGACTTCAAAACTGATTTTAATAGTATGTGTATCTTCTTTCAAGAACGCGGACCTCTGAATATGAAGTTTGAATACATGACCGACTCCAACACCTACTTCAGATTTATACCGACTTGGACACGCCGACTTCAGATTTATACCGACTCGGACAAACCGACTTCAGATTTATACCGATTCGGGCACGCCGACTTCAGAGTTAGACCGACTTGGGTACGCCGACTTCAGAGTTAGACCGACTCGGGCACGCCGACTTCAGAGTTAGACCGACTCGGGCACGCCGACTTTATAGTTGGACCGACTCGGACACCGACTTCAGGGCTCGGCACCATAAACTAAGAATTGACTTAAGTCTATTTCAATTTTCTTTTGTCTCACTATTATATTAGTGATGACTTGAAATGATTCACAGAATTTTTCTATTTTCAGAGTAGAATAGAATGGATGAATTCAATATTTCAAAATTTCACTGATTTGCTATATATCGTACATGTACTTTGAGAATTTGACTTGAGTCAATTTTTAGATTATGGTGCTGGGCCCAAATTTATACTGATTCGGGCACGCCGACTTCAGAGTTAGACCGACTCGGGCAAGCCGACTTCAGAGTTAGACCGACTTGGACACGCCGACTTCAGAGTTGGACCGACTCGGACATCGACTTCAGAGTTAGACCGACTCGGACTCGCCGACTTCAGAAGTAAACCGACTCGGACACGCTGACTTCAGAAGTAGACCGACTCGGACGCCGACTTCAGAGGTAGACCGACTCGGACGCCGACTTGAGTATTAGACCGACTTCAGGGATGCCGAGATCAAAACAGAATTTGACTGCCTCGGACGCCGACTTGAAGGACTAGTTAATGTTATCATGAGCACTATGATTTGACCTACTTGGACACCCACTTTGAACAAGCTACTCTGATGGAGAATAAACAATACGAGTCGGATACAGACTCTGAACAAAATCAAACCTATCTAGTGAACTGTAGTGGAACTTGTCCTTTATTGTTTTCAAGTTCATTTCTGTGTAAACTTTAGATTATTCTTTGTTTATCTTTTAACGAAGGACAGTCACTTATGAATAATAATACATAGCTATAACAGGATGTAGGACATTTTCTGGATGAAAGAAAATTATTCACTCTGATAATCATTCAAGTAGTGATATTTCGTACATGGGACAAATATTCTCTCTTAAAATTTGGTTAATTTCGTCAAAATTAACATAAATTAAACCAACAGAAAAATGGGAAATTTAAGTACCCTTCCCCATCTTGCTACAGGGTTTCCATCTCGCTAAAATTCCATATAGATACTGTACATGTTGCAAAGCGGGATACTAATTTCAAAAATCGGTTGGATGGGAAGCAAGATATAAGGTCTGATTTGAATGATGTATACTTGTCAACTTTTTTATCAAGATAAAAGTATAATTATATATAAAAGTGTTATATTCTGAGCTCAAACGGAAATTCATATAATTTCTTTTCTTTTTTCTTCGCAAAAGATACATGACAGATCCCAACATTTAACATGAACTTACAAATTGGTTCTTTCAAACTTATGATACATTGTAGAATTGTACTTTTTCTTTTATTTATAATCCGGAGCTGATATCGTAAAACAGAGTTCTGTCATGAAATAGTGAAGAAAACAGATTTTGACCCCCATTCAGAGAATCAAATTTAAACTTGGATTTCATTAAGTAATAGTAATAATAATAATAAAAAACAAACAAACAAACAAAAAACAAAAAACAAAACAAAACAAAACAAAACAAAACAAAACAAAACAAAACAAAAACCAATAAAAAAAAAAACCCAACGAGTCGGACGTCCGAGTCGGCTCTTCTGATTCTTGCATTGAATCGTAAGCAAGAAAGATAACTGCGTAGATCTTCTCATGGTAGTCTTTCAATAATCAGAGTTATCCTTCCTTCATACTTAGTACGGTGCGTAAATGAATGAATGAATAAATCAATAAATCAACCAATCAATCAAATTAACATGAAAACTAGTGATATGATATATAGCAGATTAATAGAATTGTCGAGTAAGTTCATTCAGTCATTCAGTCAAGAGAGAGAGAGAGAGAGAGAGAGAGAGAGAGAGAGAGAGAGAGAGAGAATACAAATCATAGTTTTAACATAGTTATTCACATCTCTTTCTTATAGAAATAAAATTATGGACTGTGCGGAATATTTTGATATTAATCTAAATTTAATAATCGTATAAAATTACACCAATTATCTTGGACTCAAGACACTCAGATTCAGATTCTTTATTCCAAAAGCATACAGCTTATAGGATTGACATATATACAATATTTACAATTACATTTTTTGCTTTCTACAATATTAACAATATATATATATACAAAGTTAAGTGAGCAGTTACATTAGAATGTGGTAATAACAAGTCCCTTTGATAAGTTTATAATTAAATTCTTTGAGTAATGCTGGAATGATTCATAATTTACTTCTACTTATAATTCTAAGAGTCATTTTTGTCTATAGTAATTAATTAAACACAAATAAGCAGTATTGACAAGCAAACAGAGCGGAGAGTGATCAGCTTATGTTATTACAATTTACATAAAGAACACCATTAACAAAAAGCAGCTAAATGCTACTTTGGTATAATAAACCAGAATGATTTCAATTTGGTAAGTCAGATGCATATAATCATAAGTTGAGTCGGCAATTACTATTAAATAAAATAATGATACAATGGCGAATCAGGTACATGTATATGATAGTATATCCAAGTATGACACTGTGGTAAATCAAGTACATATGACTCTGTGGTGAGCCCTATGGTATATCAAGTACGTATGACCTGTGGTAGATTAAGTATATATGACAAGTACACACGACACTTTATTCTATAAACTATAAATAGCGACGCGCTGGTTGGCTGATAACATCGTCGACGCTCCTGAATAAATCATCATATACCACGGTCTAAAAATAGACCGAGATATCCCCTACTATCTTCTGTAAATGGCGACGTTATTTATTGTGAATCAAAGATGAAATTATAGAATAAAACAGTTATGAACTTTTAACTCAGTTTATATGATGTGATATTGACTTATTGTGAAAATATTGACCTCGGCTTCGCCTCGGTCATTATTTTCACAGTAAAGTCAATATCACATCTTATACGTCAAAAAATTGTATAGTAGTAAATCATGTATTAATGACACTGTGGTAAATTAAGTTTATATGATACTGCGGTGAATCAAGTATAAACGACTCTATGATAAGTCAAGTACATATGACACTGAAGTGAATCAAGTATATATGACATGTGAATCAAATATATATGATACTGTGGTAAATCAAGTACGTGTGACACTGAGGTGAGTGACAATTTGGTAAATCAAGTACATAATCAAATATATCTTTAGGATACTGTGGTAAATGAAGTGTGACACCGTGGTAAATCAAGTACATATGGCACTGAGGTAAATCAAGTACTAAGTACTTATACTGTGGCAAATTAAGTATGACACTCACTGAACATGTATCTCGGATGTGTTGTATCTATACAAGTCTCTCGTACATGTATCTTACGGAAGGGCGCTATGGTGTGTAACCATGATAACGTGTCGAAGACACTGGAAATCTGTAAAAATGAGTTTTATGATTACGACGTATACAAGAACCACAGGAGCTCGATGTCATGGATCTACGTACATTAGCATCCTGCTTCTTTGATCTTTATTTCGAAGGAAAGTGAAAGTACTGTAGAGAAGGGACGTATATAATTCAGGGTTGTTGGCGCCGAGCTCCTGTGAAAAGAACTTGTGCTATGTTGATATCCAATTCCTTGAGTACTTCCTTCCAGTAAGGTTTCACGTGAGGCTGTGCGACGCTTGTGAAGAGAAACAATCAGAAACTTAAGCAGCAGCAACGTTTGATATTGGATCGACTCGAAAAAAATGCTCAACTCTAATTACTTAATCGTTAACCGTATTGTACGTTTGATAAATGACGGTTATGAAGAAATTTATTGCGCCGAAACCCACCCCATTCCCTTCTTTGTATTTGCCAAACATACTCATTTCCCCATTTCATGTATCTCTAAATCCGCCCGAGACGCGTACGTTTACGAACTTTTCTTTAAACGGCTTTAAAGTGTCCCCGACAAGATATAGATTTCAAACCGGAACCTTAAAATCTTTGGGGTTTTTTTTTTAGTTTTGTATTTCCTGTTTAACAACTAGTTGATTTTGATGGACATGAGTTACCTGCTCTTACTTTGCTAACGCGTCGCGTAGATCTAATGCCTGCCTTTACGAAATCTTGTTCCCAACTTTAAAAATCAAATTTAATTTAATCATGTCACGTAAAAGGCAAATCAATAAAAGCTCGGAACATGATTCATATGTTGAATTATCATTGTCTTTGGATAAAAGCTTTTAAAGATTGATCTACACGGGGTCATGTGAATTCAACATCATATTCGAGATTAAAGTGCGCAGATTTTTTGAGATTTGAAATTTGGTATTTACTTGCAAAGATTTTTTATTTGTAAGTGATCGGAATTTCATATTTCGCATGTGTTTTCAATGTGACAAACCTTTCCATGGATATCAACCCTGACCTCGGAGTATGACCAACTTTGAAAACAGCTCGAACTTTTACCTTCAAGTTGTCTATAAGTTTTGAATGGTAAATAAAGTGCCTTTCATAATTTACATGTGCATTCCTTGTGAAGGGGTCTTTCCATGGTACCACTTTTTTTTTTTACCTCGTGACCTTGAGCTTGGGGTTTCTTTGCAAAACTTTAATCTTGGGCATAACCTTTGAATAGTAGGTGATACTTGTTTCATATTTTGTGACAATACCTATCTGTTGGTACCAAAATGTTGTTCTTGTGACCTTGGGCTTTAAATTTGATCTTCTTTTGAAAATCTTTAACCTTGCATGGCCTTAACTTTTATATGGTAGGTGATAGACCTTTTGATTGATACCAAACTTTTGACCTTGTGACTTTAACCTCTAGCATGAAACGATTATTTTTGTTCGTTAATTGCAGACATGTATAATATTTTAGAAAAATGTAAATATGATACATGTATTTTCCATGGCATTATACTTAAACTATACGGAACGAGATATTTAAAAATTTATCTTCTCTTTAGCTTTAAGTTTTTCAGGCCAAAATTATCAAAACTGAGATTCAGCATATTTTTTTTTTGAATTTGTGTCAGCAAAAATGTTGAATGTCTGAATTGTAGTGTGTGAACGCGTTTTAAATTTGATCAAAGTTGACAAGATAAGCAAAGTTTTATTTCAAATCGACAAGTTTTAGATATTCATCAAGACTAGGAATACAGGTACGTGACATTGTAACAATCTCCATGGATCTTTTCAGACCAAAAAATTACTTTAATAGCCGGTTAGTGTAAAATCATGTAGGTGGTGATACACTTGGGTACTCGGATTTTAATGAAACTTTGCACAAATATTTATTTTAGTACCAAAATACGTATTTTAGATTTTTTGGCGTTTAATCAATGGTTGCTATTGAAAATTACATTTCGAATTTCCTTAGCAACAAGCCTTTCTTTGCAAGATTTTGCTACAATATACACATTACTTACATCAATAAATTGAATCATTTATCTTTATAATTCAAACATATTCTTAACATGGAAAGGGTATGCCATGAAGTATCCCATTTTTTAAAATTTGGTAAAATTTTGTGGAAAAAAAGAAATTTAAGTATATAAATCTCTTCTTTTTTTGCAGTTTTACATTTACATTCATTTAAAACTAAAAATATTAAAAAGTCAAATGGCTACATTTGATCACTATAATTCTTCGAGAAAACCCCAAAAGGGCAACAACTTCACATTTAGTATAGTGACAGAATACATAAAGACATTCTTATTTATAAACTTTTCTACCAGATTAATAAAAAATAGTACTCTGATATTGTCCAGTTTCTCTGTCTAGTTTCTCTGTCTAGTCTGTCTGTCTAGCTGGGTGGCTTGCTGTCCGTCCATCCGCAAAACCTTTAACTTTGGCAATAACATTTGAATGGTTAGTGATAGGGCTTTTAGAATCATATTGGGTATGTATATGTATATTCATTGGTAAAATGTCGCCATCTTGCTTTTTCTTATATTACTGATGACATCGTTTTCTAGTTCCTATCAGTACGAATACATAGGTTATGACGAAAACGCAATGCGATGTACGCAATCCGGTTCGAAAGAAATAAATTCTGAAAACTAGAATATCAATATATATGAACCTAGGGATCTATATGTTTGTAAACATAATCAGGATAAACACGAACTTGTTTGATGGAGGTTCTTTATCGGTACCATGTGTACCTCGGTCTTGTCGGATTTTTGTTTTTGTTTTTTAAATTTCTGATGTCTTATGTAGTTATGAACCATTTGACGCCGACAATCGATAGTCTTTCGATTCTGACGATCGATTTCATGTTTCTTTTTTTTTTTTTTATTAAATCGATCGTCGCTGAGAGGGCGATGGTTAGGATTGCTGTGTCTTTTCTTTCATTTTCCAACGTTTCAGTTACTATTTTGCAATGATGATAAAACATGCAGATAATTGTCATGTTTTGGATTTCTTAGATTATCTTAATTTGATGAAAATGTCAAAACCTTTATTCCTTTCTGTTGTGTTGTGTATGAGTGTTTTTTTTTATTATTTTATTTTCCTATTAAAAACGATCGGTTTTACACCGATTTTCCGATTAGATCTATCGATTTACAACACTAGTTTATGTCATCTGTGTTTATGAGTCGTTTTGGTGTCGTCTCTGATAAATGATATTGTGTTTAATGCATGTTTGTTGGATATTATTTTGCCTATACATTTGGATTTGTGTGTCCATATCATTACTAAGGTATTTGGCAAGTGAACCATCTAACAAATTTTTATGCGAGTTTTAAATTTCACGATTCAAGGTCATTCATGGGTAATTAGGAAGGTTACTTCCCGTTTTTACCACTTTTGAAAAATATTCATTCCTGTTTCTCCCACTTTATATAACAAAACAAAGTAATTAACTTAATAATTGTTTATCTAGTTGATACTAATTAGTGTTAAAACATCTTGTAACTGGTAAAAATCTAGCTTTTTATGAAAAAAAGTATTTTCATGAAAACGTTTTACTGAAGATAAATTGCAGAAAATATTTTTTGCAATCAAGGGCATCTTTTCGTAATATGGTATGAACGACAAGACTAGTGTAATACTATTATCTTTTCTGAACTGTGTCTTACATTAAAAGTGAACGGATGACTACTGATTCTGAAAGTTAAAAAATGACACTATATTAACATTTTTGAAATTGAGAAATTTCCTTAAAAATATACTAGGAAAGTATTGGTCATTTCTGCTTTGGGAATGAGTCCAATAATCGTGACAATTGGCCTAAAATAAAGCCTTGAAAAATCATCGATCTGTGACCTTGATAATTGACATACGACCTTGAAAAGAAATCCTTCTGGGATAATAAGTTTTTTCCTAGAAACGGTTGCCAGATTTTGGTTTTTCTACAAGGACAAAATCTCTCATTGACTATATAAGTTATTTAATATATATAAATAACTAGTATTGCATAAAGGCTTCGCTTATGATTATTATATACCTGACAGGGTAAGATATGTGAGCTATGAGGCTCCTCTTGTTTGTAGTAATCCAACAAAACATGCGTACAATGTATTTAGTAATCAATAAAAACAAGTTTGACTAGAAACGAAATTATCATTATTTGATTCTTTGGTCTCCCCTGTTTTAAGTTATTCATGTGAGATATGGCAGGATTTTTTTTTTTTCATTTTTGGGAAGGTGCCTGTGTCTGTCCCATTTGGGACAATTTGCGACATTTTGCTGAATTGGGAAATTTTTTATACAAATTCTCATCAAACTTTATCCCTAAAGTATATAATAACACTGGTAGTCCATTGATTTGCTTGAACTGAACAAGAGAAGAATAAAAATCTTAAAGATGCACTTAGAAATATGACATTTTGTGCTGGCTTCCAGGTTTGGAGTATTATTTTCTCATGCGATTTTTTCATATTTCCTCTTTGGGAAGAGTAATTATTATTTTTTTTTTTTTTGGAAAAATAGAGGAAATTTGGCATTGGGAATGGGCCGAAATTCAGCCCCAAAACAAGGAGAAAAGCCCACTATATAATTGGAATTTCACTCTGCTCAGGCTATAGAAAAGCTACATTTAGATTTCTGTAAGAAGATTCATAGAGTTAAAAAGTCGACATCTATTATGATGCTTTACATGGAATTAGGTAGGAAGCCTTCATTGATTAGGAGAAAATTGAAAATAATCAAATACTGGTTGAAAACATTAGAATACAATGTAGCAAGGAAAATTGTATACCTTCTTTCTATTAAGATTTGTTTGACAGATGTGATAGTCGTTGAAACAAAGTATACTTGATTTTTTTACGTGCACTTATTTTCAATAACAGATTCAATTTGACACTTTTGTTTTCTAACTACATGTACATGTTGTTAATATTTAATGTACAAGTTATATTTCATTATGAGTGACTCAGATTTTATCATTTTTAGACGGTGAAATTGGATGTTCATTAGGTTGATTCTACATATGCCATTTTCATGGACTATCGGGTGATTATGAAAAAAAAAAAACGTGGAAAAGGGAGGCGGATAACTTCCGACCCCCCCCCCCTCCCCCCTACCACTTCCACACACATCATCTACCCTTGCTTACTTAACTGGGAACCCTGTATGGAAGTGCAAGCCCGATCTGGCGAGGGGGGGGGGCAGTGGGTCCAGGGTAGAGCTCTGGTGGGGGGTTTTCTCAATATCTGTAATGTCAAAAGCCAAAAATTTTCAATAAAATCGGACCACTGGGACTCGTTCTTGAGCTAGTATTTCACATTGATAACATGAATTTCACAGTGTTAATAAAATTCATTGACGAGTTGCAATTCACTATCTGATTCCCTGGAATTTTATACAATAATATCATATTTCAAACGCGGATATAGAAGGCAGTACCCTCTCCCCAGAAGCAAAATAAATGGTGATTTGCCCTGTTCTTAGGGAGCAACCATTTGATTTTTATAGGGGGGGGGGGGCAGGAAGACTTTGCAAAAAAAAATTCCGGATTGAAATTTTAGGGAAAAAAAATTTCCGGCCCAAAGGGCCGGCGAAAATTTTTTCCGGATCATGAAATTGCCCCTCCCCCCTCTCTTCCAACCTTTCCACTGCCAAATAAACACTTTTTTGTGTATCATAAACAAAGTATAAAGAAATGGTACAAACTTTACGCAATTTGGAGTGAATAAATAAAATTCAAAAGCCATTAGCACCATATAGCCTGTCTCCGTTGAGCATCATTTTAGTAAACAGATTATAGGCACCATATGCCATTCAAGAAATTAAAATGAAGTGATCTGCTGGCAAGAGATGAACTCATTGTGTGTTTGATGTTTAATATGGCTGAAAAATCACGCTGGATTATTTAAACTTTAGAGTAATTTTCAACATTGGAAAATTATAAAAAAAAAAATAATAATCCGGCCCGAAGGGCCGGCGAAAATTTTTTTTCCGGCTCTTAAAATGGCCGAAAAAAATTTCCCGGCCGGCAAAAGTCTTCCTGCCCCCCCCCCCCCCACCCCCATAAAAATAAAATGGTTTCTCCCTTACGTATATTTTTTCATAGATTGACCCCCAGACAGCTTACAACCCCATCTCCCCTCGATAGAAAATTCCTACCCTCTTTCTTTCATAGCTGGACACTCCACATCCCCCCATCCACTCTCTTCTGTTATCATTCTGTCATCCGACTTTTTAATTTTTCATGGACTGGTAAGCATTATTTATATTTGGAACTCGGACATCTTTCTTCGTCATTTGATTCCATCACAACCAAAACAAAAACAAAACAATCTAAAGAACACTCTTAAGAGATAAGCAAAATACAAAGATAGGACTGAAAATACACCTTCCAAATTAAATTTGTGTCACTCTCTGTTAACCACCCACCCCACCCCAATGTCCCATCGCCGTTTAGATTGATCTTTCCAAAAAAAAACAAAAAACAAAAACAAACAAACAAACAAAACCAAATACAAAAACCCCAACTACCCATTGCCTTCGAAATTCTAAAATTTTTATCTAATGGGCAAAGACGGATAACTCTTATGTATATAGTTTGAAGTCCGCGTACTAGTTCGAAGTACTAGTTTTAGGGTCCAGAAGTCCGAGTCGGTAATGAAATTGTACACAAGATCGGTTTCTATTCTTTAAACTACGGTGCAGATGAAGACGTTATGCATAGGTATGGATATTCAGAGAGATTCATTTTTATATATTGTAAAACAGACATGATATTGAAGAATAAAGACTACGAGTCCGCCGAAGTCGGACATTTTGAAGTCGGAGTCCGCGTCGGAGTACCAAAAATAGGTACTACCACGATTTGCATCACGTTTGTTTTGATTGTTTACTTCCGGAAACAGGTGGTTGCTGATTTCTCATTTGAAAAGCCGAAAGCAACTGGAAAAAGATTTTTATTCAGTCCTGGATCTTAAAGTATGATTCATTTAGCACTGTCTTTAATGTTGTCGGAAATAAGGCATGCTTTTCATGTTTTTTCCTTGAATTTCCTCTGACCGCCAGAAAAAGACGGAAACAAATCCCCATATGGCTGCAAGAAGCATGGCTGGCTGTCCAGGGCGTTCCCAAGTGAGCTAAAGGGTAAACATGAGAGCCCAGTCGTTGAACACTCTGATCTGACAGTCTGTCAAAGATATCTACTTATTTAAAAACACTTCCATCCTTCACTTCGTGGAGTCATGGTGGTTGTTAACATCGTACCCCCGCTGTGTGTGAGCCATTAACAAGTTTTACATATCTCCTGTGCAAATCAAACAGGCCCATACACAAGATTATTCACCTTCTTGCCAATGAAGTAATTTTAGAAACTTCAGCCTTGTCCATAACACAGGTTGACAGAGTGGCCGGGTGTCCAGAGTGTCCTGGAGAGAGCTAAAGGGTCGAGCCTTATTTGTCTACAATATGACAACCACAGACCATCGGTGTCTCTTAAATAAGATATGCTATGCACTTACATTATCATGATTATGTGATATGAAAATGGTCTATTATCCCCACCACTATCAAACTTACAGAGATGGTCTACATGTAGCATGATGTAGCATGATACCTTCAAGGTCAAGGTCACATACATGTATGAAAGATAAAACATATAAAACATGTGTCTAATAAGTCCTAATTCTAAAACATCGTACATTCACATGAATTGTATAAAAAAATACAAATATACTCATTCTAATTCCCTGTTTCAGGCA
Source organism: Pinctada fucata (assembly GCA_028142955.1). Classification (NCBI taxonomy): domain Eukaryota; kingdom Metazoa; phylum Mollusca; class Bivalvia; order Pterioida; family Pteriidae; genus Pinctada; species Pinctada fucata. Next base: position 15,232,657 of record AP027113.1, on the reverse strand, counting down.
TGTAGGTAAGAAAGAAGAGTAGAACAAAGTTTGTGGTATGTCAGTACCAGACCAAAGGAATGACCTTGAAGCAGACGATTCTTTACTTGATGTTCTTGGACTAACACCAAATGATCCACTGAATGGCTTTGCTGGTAAGTACTAGATGGTCAAATGGAGAGAACAATGAATGCATATCATTTTAGTTATATTCATGAAAAAATAATGAATTAGACCTTTTCAGGATAAGTAGATTATCTCGGATAAGTTTGTACAAATTAAGGTACAAGAATGGTATTCAATTTCCCTCCCAGATAATTTTAAAAGACTCGTAGCCAAATCTAGGATCCTATCCTGGGTCTAGTAGTAGGAAAAGAGCGTGCTATCGCTGCCTTACACTGCAGTGCTATACTAGTTACTAGATTAGATTTGAAAGTAGGTCAAATATGCTAATTCATGATAACACTTATATGTCAATTTGCCCACTTTCTTTGTGTTTCTGCTAAGATTTGGTCGTTCGCTGAAGTAAGTGGACTTTCAGTATTTAAGTAAATGTAACATAAGTATTGTGCAAGAAATGCCATATTAATACAAAAGTGGTCCAAGTGAACCTCATCATGATATAGGAAGTATTTCTTTAGAAATTTTCCTTTTGAGCAATATGTTTTCATATTTTGTTCGACTAAATCATATTTGCGTTAAGTATCCTCTTCAAGATTAGTGACTGCAATGGAAACTGATGCTCAGAATTTTTTTTTAACAAATCTAGAATTTTAAGGATATTAAAGTAAGTCATTTTTAGGCAAGTTTATATATATACTCTTTACTTTATTTTATGCTGGGATCTTTTCATCATTAGACATTGATATAACATAGAAAAGTTTCTTGCCTATATTTCCACATGACAACGTTAAAAACCAAGACACTGAATATTTGTGGATATATTGACTCAGAGAGTTTCTTCTCATTTATCTGAAATTTCATTTTCTGTACTTTCAAGTTTTAGATTGTATTATGTTACATTTCCTTTTGATATCATTACAGAGATTTGGTACCAGGTCTTTGTTTGGGCGTTAATTTCCTCCGTACTCGTTCACCTTGTGGCAGCACTGATAGCGTTTTGTCAACTCAGGAAACACCGGCTTGGAAGATGGGTCCCGATAGCTCTCGTTACAATGGGATTTCTCTCCCCCCTCACTGGAGGAGTTTGTACAAGTAGGTGTATACTTTTACTACTTATAGTCGGGGGATAGCTCTTGTTACAATGGGATTTCTCTCCCCTCTCACTGGAGGAGTGTGTACAAGTAGGTGTATCCTTCTATCAGTTAAGAGCTTGCTCCTGTCATACTTCCAATCCATAGTAGGCGCGGGTTCAGGGATCAACCTGGACTGCGTCTTTGCGATTTTTTCTCATTGTTTTTCTTAATGACATACTACAAAATTTGTAATGGGTCAATCTGGCGCATTTAGCTGAAATTTTGCGCAGTTCAGGCTGTTCAGCTGCTCTATTGGGTCCAAATAATGAGTAATTTACAGTTATTATAAGTCTCTGAATGCTTACAATCTTGCAAGTTTATATAATTCCATGCATGTACATTATGTGGATAAAATTTCATACCCAAAAAATGGCAAACGTAACTTGAAAGAAGTGAAGATAGTCACATTCAAGGGACCCAAGAACGTATATCCTCGACTCGTGGTTTTTGGACTTAATGGACCATAAACTCATCAAGTCCAATTTCCAGATTTATCCCTGGGGGTTAGGTGGGGGAGGGGGAGATGGGTCCTGGTTGCTCTTGTCATACTTCGATTCCTCTCCCCTCTCACTGAAGGAGTGTGTAGATCTACAAGTAGGTGTTCACTTTTATGAGTTTGCTTGTTCATGTAATTCTCATTTACCGCTTGGACCTCTTATTCATTATTAACTACATGTTTTTCACATTATTACTCTTTTGCTGACATATGTTAATTTTATTTTACAGGTGCAGCTATTGCCTTTGTATACAGAGGATCAGACTTTGAGATGAAGCCGTTCTTTGCATTATGTTGGGGCGTGGGACAGACTATTATCTTAATATTTGTGTCCTTCACTCGAGTTTTAGCCTCGCTTTAAACAAATTTTTACGCATAATTCAGGCCATTCATCGATGAGCATTATTATTCCAATATTTTATTGCCTTATTTTCATTCATTTATTGGTCAGTTTTTCAATTCTATATATTTTGCAGATATTGTGAGGACTTCAAATCATTTTACTACATTTTCATTTTTTATTGCATCATATGTGATTTTGTTAATCATTTTCATTTTTATGTTAAGTTTGTAAGTTGTTGAATGGAAGTGTCAATAAAGATTGTATAAATAAATATGGCTGATACAAGGTGTTTGAAACATATTTTTGACAAACAAATGAATATCCTACATACATGTATAATGCTGGCTACACCACTAGTTAACATATGCATATCATGGCAAACATAATTATGTGAGATGTGATTGGTCGATAGCAATTTTCAAACAAAAAGGCCCATTACCTTGACTAAGTCATTAAGGTTACAGACAGACAGACAGACACACCAAGAGGAAGCTTATAGTACCAACCAGCTTTGTCAGTAGTGGACCAAAAACAAGATACATGTACACTCAACTTCAATAAATAGAATTTATTATTGTATAAAATAACATTTTATTTAGTGTCAATATGGAATGGTCAAGTCTATCTGTGCAAATCTGACAAATGTACTCTGGATTTTCTCTGATCCTTAATTCTGTCATCTGTGTCATCAATTTAAGCCTTGTCTCCAAGAGGGGACTGCTCTGAAATCAAAATGATAATGATAATTCAGTAACCTGCATTTTTATATTAGTCGTAACAGTCAAGATCAATGAACCTTTGAGAAAGTTAATTCTACATGAATTATACATGAATTATACATGCTATTATCATCTCTTTATTTATTTTCAAGAAGAATCTACATGGTAACTTTACATTTATTTACAAGTTCTTTTAAGAAATATCGTACCAAAAAGACTGACCAATTTCTATCTGTGTGTAAGCAATGAGCTTAATTATAACATCGAACAAAACACTTGAGAGAAGTATGTCTTCTACTAGTGCACACTGCAACAACTTCATATGACACTATTAACGACCCTTGATTTTTGAAGTCTGACCTTTTTACTTTCATAAAATATAAAATTCTTCCTCTGCTTGGCAATCCACAGGCTGCCTTCACTTTCATTGTGCCTTTAGGTTTTATAAAACCCCAAGACTTTCCCACATATTAGACTCCTTGTTCTCTGTTTCAAGATGGGTCAGGTGGAGTACTGATCGATTCGCCAGACCTGAAAGCGGTCCATGACTCCCGACCCGTGTCCAAACAAGCAGTTGACCAGCACTGCGGTACGCCTCATTTCAGTCAACATCCAACCATGAGGTTTGTACCTGGTAAATGGGAAACTGGTTGTGATCTTGACCTTTGACCCCTGACCTTGAAAATAACCAGCCCAAGGATTCTTTCCTTCTCATGGTCCACCGACTAAGATTTTAGACTTCATCCACCCAACAAACATGTAGAGACAGATGGACAGACAGTGCCATAATAATACATGTATGTTGGTCAGAAGATCAGAATATTGACAAGTAAAAATAGAAATTAACTGTTACCTGTGTGGCATATGTAAGACAGGCCCTGATCCTGATGGGCCGATTTCTTTTGTTCTTGACTTCCATCCAGCTGTTGGTTTGAGAAGTCTATTGGGATCCCTTTCTACTTCTATCTGCAAGTTTAATTAAGGTAAGTGAGCTGAAATGTTTTGTTTATTTGATAAGAATCAGTTTAAGATTGAGATACTTGGGCTTTAAGAATTAGATATTCATAAATGTGCATGTAGTGTTACTTGATTTTTATAGAAAAGGTGAACATTTACAGCAAGAAATGGTGAAAGATATACATGTATTGTAAATACTCGCTAACTTCTGATTTTTCACTTAGCCAATGACCCAATGAGAAGGTAGCTTGTAGTATTTTTAAATTAGTAATTTCCGTTTCTAAGCCTGTCCAGTTTTGTATGCGATTATTAGCATATGTTCTATTTTACTAATGTATATTCTGAAGTAACATTTTTTTTTGGTAGAATTTCTCTACATCGTTTTTGTAAATATTTATGGAATTGAATTTGTGATACAATCACATTCCGAGATTTTATCACTTTTGTTTCATTATATATGTAGGTGCAACATATGAAAAGAAGAGTCATATAAAGGCCATATGATCCTCTTTTTGTTGCCAGGTGATTAGGAAAGATTTATGAACACTACACAGTAAATGAATGAAAATGCATGTAATACCTGTTCTTTACAGCTCTCTAATCTTTTTTCTTTCTCCCTCCTTTCTTCCTCCTTGGCTTTTTCCTTTGCTAATTTCTCTTCTATCTTCTTCTTGTCCTATAAGTATACAATAATTAGATGAAACTGAGAGTGAAATTATTTATCATGTAGTACTATATCATTTGTATATAAATGTAACTCAAATAAACAAGTTCATTTGAAATTCTACATGCTACCATTTAGAATAAATTAGCATACATGCACATTAGTAGATTGCGTGATTCCACTGCCAGTTCACACAAATTGAAATTTTTAGTTCCTTACTGGTTTGCAAGAAGGGACTTCAACCTGACTGTGATCAGTTTTTCTCTCAACCCGGACCGAGATATCTACAGATTTACCCTTTCTGAGACAACTCTGTCAATCTCACCCCCGGATGTTTGTCTCGAACCCTCTTCTGTGACTTCATAGACGTTCATGTGGGTTTAGCAGTGTTTGACGTCACATGGAGCAATATTTAACGCAAAACAAGCAATGTTTATTTATACATTATGTAAAAACATATGGCTGAGAGAAAAAAAATCAATCACCCCTTTGTACAGGGACAGGGAAATCCCACATTGTATCAAAGATTTGCAACGTCCATGACTCGGCAAGCCTCGTCATGGACTACAAATCTTTGATACTCAGGCAGGATTTCCCTGTCCCTGTACAAAGGGGTGATAGATTCTATTAGTTCATCTGTCTCCCTGTCTGACTACATACCCTTTCTTTGAATCTCCCTACATATCCTTTCTATGAAACTCCCTATCTACATGTAACTTTGTTATACCCTTGTCAGTATCTCTATATAAAATCCCCATAGGAAAAATGCCTTTAAATTTGAATATTTGACCAAGCGGTCAATATTTACATCAATATTAGCCCTAGGGCAATATTTCAAAAAATATTGACCGATAAACGGTACATCGTTTGTGACGTCACGTCATTGATGACGCTATTACATTTAGCTCTACCTATTTTTCCGCGCTCTTTCTCTTATAGAAGAAAATGAACATAAATATGCAGGGTCAATCGGTTCGTTGCTGCAGTATGGATGTAAGGTATAACAAAACAATTATTGACTGGGAATTCGGGCAATATATGATTTGTTGGACCTTCAGACAAAATATAGCCCTCGGGCTTTGGCCTCGGGCAATATTTTATCTTCAGGTCCAACAAATCATATATTGCCCTCATTCCAAGTCAATAATTGTATAATATACACTCTCCCTGAATCTCCATACCCTCTCCCTGAATCTCCATACCCTCTCCCTCAATCTCCATACCCTCTCCCTCAATCTCCCTATCTGACTACATAACCATTCTCCCTATCTAACTACATACCCTCTCCCTCAATCTCCATACCCTCTCCCTCAATCTCCATATCTTCTCCCTCAATCTCCCTATCTGACTATATAACCATTCTTCCTATCTAACTACATACCCTCTCCCTCAATCTCCCTATCTGACTACATACCCATTCTCCCTACCTAACTACATACCCTCTCCCTGAATCTCCCTATCTCCCTAGCTGAGAGCTGCCGGCTCCTCTCTCGCTCCTCCATCTCCATCATGCGTTTCTGCTCCTCCATAAATTTGTCCTCCTCATCTTTCTTCCTCTTATGTTCTAAAACCAAACATTTGACCTCCTCCTGAAAAGAAATCAAGATCATGCATATTTACTTATTGCCATGGTAACCTAATTATAACCAATTCATATTAATTGGGAAAACATGTACATGTATGATAAGAGTTCACATCGAGTTGAAAACCAGAGTTAACGAAAAGTGCCGGATTGCCGGCGATCTCCGGTGGATTTTTAAAATGTCCCACAGTTTCTGGTTCAGTGCCGGACAAAATGTCCGATGATTTTTTTGTTCCAAGATAGTAACATATCATTTTCCTTTAAACATATACAATACACAATACAATACAGACAAATCCATGTAAAATTTGTTTCTCCGACATCGCCGCGCTCTTTAAACTTCAAAATAAAAAGTATCCATCATATTGTCACATTATCGATCGTTGGTTAAATCGAAATGTGAAGTATTCAATTAAAGGAATTACATTGTCCCGACTAAGATCTGTCTATAACGATAGATATTTCAGTGAATTTGAAATCACAGTGTCCCGTATATTTTTCAGCATTGCATCACGAGTCATTTTACAGTAACGACACCAGCTGTGAATGGCCACAATATACCGGGCGGTACTAGCTTACATGCCCACTTCAGTCACATTTTGTAAATGAGTTTTAGAGAAAACTGTATCAGGGACGTATATATACATCCCTGACTGTATCAATATTGTACCAATTGATCTTGTCTGTTCTGTGATATATGCACTGTAAATTATTCATTGGAAATGGTAAAATTGGGAATTTCACGACTAAAAAATGTGCTTGTATTATATTATATATACATACATTGTATGTAAAGCTTTTTGAAAATTGATCAATTTTGGAATGGCCCTTTCGTGAAGAAAGATGGCCCATTGATTTTGAGAATAACCCATTGAAGTCCAAGTGGAAGGGGCCATAGTCCCAATGAGCAAGTTTGCCTTCCCGATCACTGCATGAGTACTACATCTTGTAATTTTTTTTAAGTTTGTATACTTTTCAGTTTCTCTTAGATTTTTTTTCTACAAATACAAGCAACAAATTTGTAATAAACCATTTTGTAATTGTCCGGTAATTTTTAGCTTTGTCCGGTAGATTTTAAGAAATTTCATAAATGTACAGGACAAATGTCCTGACATGTGTGGATTTTTGGTCTCATTCGTAAACTCTGGAAAATTATTGAGAGAAATAAACTAAAGAAATCACATTAAGCATTTTCCACCTGCATACATGTAAGTGATAAAGTCATACTGATATGTGTTTTGCATAGCAATTGAAAAATTATTGTATTAATTTCACCATTACATGTTTTATCTATCAAAAGCTGCAAATGCTGAAGTCTAATTACTGTATGTGAACTTATTTCAGCGGAATTCAATCTGATTAAAACCAGATCTCTACATGCTCCCGATTTTGTTATGTCGCATAGAGGATCTGGTATAACCCAGTAGACATCGACGTGCAGGTGACCTTTGCTGAGAAATTTCTCTGTCCAATCAAAAAAGTTTCAAGCAAAAATCTTCAACCAATCCTCATATGCGTATCAAACGCAAGTCGGTTCTGCAAAAATTCTGCCGAACATAAGATAATTAGAATTTAGAATTAAATGACCACAGGCCAGCTTTCCCGTCTTATCAGACGGGCACATCAGATTACAAGACGTAGAGCCATAATGATACGATATCTTATCGTATAATAAAATCAAACATAAATATGTGCGTAGTACTTCAAATGGTTTTCTATGAATTGAAAATCAGTACCCTTCAATTTACAAGAATTAGAATTAATGAGAAACAATTATGTAGAAAAAGAACGGATTAAAAGTCACTATTTCTATTTCTATTTGTAACATTGCCCTTTCCTGGATTGGTCGCCGCATTAAGTCTACATGAAATGATAGCATGATTCGAAGGGAATCCAAGCTACTGTGTAGCATGTAAAAATTCTATAAACCCTTTGAAAAATTCCCGGTTTTGAAATATAAACATGATGAATAGAGGTTGTATTAATTTCTGTCTTCTTTGCCAAGTTTACTTATTTTTCAAAATAATACGTTCACTGTTGTTTTTTTTTATTTTCATTGTATGTGACCACAATAACTCCAATGTAAACCAACGCTGCGGCAATGTTTACACACAGCTGGTTCTTTGTGCTGTGGTCATCTCTTCGGAACTAAGCATTTTAGGATGAGTTCTTATACATCCACATGCCCCTGATCATCTCTACAGTTCTCAGGCCCATCTTTTGATTGGTCAGTTAGAAAGGTCACCTGCACGTCGATGTCTACTGGGTTATACCAGATCCTCTACGCGACATAACAAAATCGGGAGCATGTAGAGATCTGGTTCTCATCAGATTGAGCGGAATTCATATTATAGCTGAGTTAGTGCTATGCAGACTGCGCTAATTTAATACATTGCTAAATAATTCATCTGTCATAGATTATAATGGAGAATGGAAGCTAATCTATAATTACTCTAAGACTTTCCTGTCCATTTGCCTGATTTTGCCCTGTTTAAACTAAAATTTGGTTGCACTAAAATAAGTACATCAGCAATATGCTGAGAATACAAATATGGCCGCCAAGGGCTCTGATTGGCTGACACATTTTCAACTTCTTCTTTTTAACCACTGTACAGAATTTCAGGAAACCTTACAGGAATGTGCATGTATATATACAAGCTGTTTTCATATTTTTTGTACAATTTTTCCATTGTTTGAAAAAATAGAAATTGAAATTGAACTTAAAAAATTCAAAAACCTGTCTTCGTTTTTCTTCTTCCTCTTTACGGTTTTTCTCCAGTGCTTCTCTTAGTTTTTTCTCCTCTGCCTGAGCCCTCTCAAGCTCCTTCTGTACCTAAAGGCCAAAGGTCAAAGGGTCATTTAACAATTATAAAGAATTAAAGGCTATGATGTCAAGGTGAAGTAGATAAATGTAAGAAATCACAGTGTCTTGGTAAAGTTAGACTGAAAGTTCAAGTTTAAGAAGTCATACAATTTTTAATGTAAGGTTACAATGTCAAATAAAGGTAGAAGATTACCATATGTCACTATAAAGTAAAATAAATTGACATTTGTAATACAATTACTTTACCACTACATTGCAACCATTGATCTAAGAGGTAACATACAATGTAGATGTGAATAAATTACAATTATGTCTTAATGCAATAAGATACTGTAAACCATCTTTTATTCACGGCATCTTAACTTCGCGAACAAGAAAGAGGTGACTGGTTCACAACATTTTATTTTCGCAACATCGTATGTAAGTTTTATAATACAAATGTGTTGAGACGAATTCGCAGTGTTTTATTTTCGCGAATTGAAGGACCTCGCGAAGATCGTGAAAATAAAACGCTCGCAAATAAATGAATAAAAATAATTTTCCTAAACAAATACTGTTTACAGCTTTGAATTTGCCCAGTCTTATTTTTCCCCAATTTTGGTAGGAGACTGGTTCGTCCAGTATTGAATTTGCCCACATACTCCACCATCTAATAAATCCAATATATATAAAAAAAATTTTACGCCCAATCTTAAATTCTATTTCATAGACTGTTGGCAAAAAGAGCAAAAATAAAACGGGGGCGAAAATTTCCCTGTACACAGTAATTTTTTCCGTCACTGTCCAAATCTTAGGTTATCAAGGGTTGTAATGTCAAGGTGAAATTAATCATAAAGGTCAAGGGTCACAACCTCATGGTGAAGCAAAACAAAGGTCAAAGGTTACAATGTCATAGAACGGAAAGTTACCATGACATTTTTACCTTTGATTTTTTTTTAGATTTATCCCACCATAAGATTTACCTCATTCACTTTTAATTTGGTGTCTATTTTTATTCTTCTCAAAAGCTAGCTCCTCTGAGTTTCAAAACTCCAAATTTTGTTCAAGACAAAGACGTTTACTTGACTTATACAAAATGCAATCTAAACATTTATTATATCTTCAAAACAATGGAAATACAGTATAAATATGCTGAATTGTCATCTTCACGTCTATTTCTCTCATCCTACCTTCCATGCATTAAGTTTCCTGAATCTTTCCTGCTTCTCTTCCTCTATTTTCTCCTTCAGCCTCGTCTGTCTTCTTTCTTCCTCTTCCTGCTCCTTGGACATATCGGTGTCGGCTTTTGTCACTAACTCGTCTTTCTCTACCTAGAGATGAAAGAAGATATAAAACTCAGAAGCCCAAGAACATTGATATACTTGTTACTTGTTTTTATTTTTATACCATCAATATATGACCTTGACCTACATGTAGATGATGACCTTAAATTTCTTTTTTTTTTCATCTTGACTTTCATTGTGATTTATATTTCCTGCATGTTGACTGAACGTGTATTATCCATCGTTATGATGACATATGTATAAAGGCCAAAAAAAAAAAAGGCCAAAACAATTAATTATTAGTTTCTTAGGCACTTTTTTCAAATAATGATGAGATTTTTTTTTCAATAGGACTTCACACATGAAAACTGATGATCGACCAAGGGAGGATTTGAGTGGCACCTGCCACAATTTGCACCGAGACAACATTCATTTTTCACTTGTTTTTACGCTTTAATGTCCCAGTCACTTGAACGCTTTATGCAAATGTAAAACAAACAAAAAAACAGAACCGAAAATTCAGGAAGAGTGCTAAAAAATTCTGGATGCAGGGAGAATTTTTGTGATGTGGCGGTGCCTGAATAACTAATAATAAATTTTGTTTGGCCTAAAGAAATACTGAGAAAATCTATAATCAATTATATAATTACTGAATCATTCTTGGAAAAACTTTTGAATAATTAATGTACTTTGTTCTTATACATTTGTATGTCCCAAATAAGAAGCAACTCTATATTTTGTAAAGACTGAATAAGATTAACAAGACAGTATACAGTGTATGTAACTCTCAATATGTACAAAAGGAAAGACAAAAATTAACACATACTGTAAACATGGAATTTTCACATAGGGGGAATTTTGGCATCTTTTGCAATTGTATTATTATCGTGAAATTAACCCCTGCTTGAAAGTTATAACAAGTATAATACCGTATAACCAGAAATATTTGCGAGTATCAAATTTCGCAATTTTATGGTAAAATACGGTGTCTTTATTTTCGCGAGTACAATTTTTTGCGATTCCCGAATAACAAATAAATGTGTTCATATGATGTTACAGTTTTGTACCTTTCATTATTTCAGTTTAAGTAAGTTCTATCATAAGAATACACTCAATTCAATCCTCGTTAGGTTTAATCAGAAAAAGTGAAGAATGACACATGTACAATATGAACAAATGTAACGGATATAACAATTTATTAAATACCTTATCAAATACAACTTTTCGCGAGAATATTTTTTTGCGATTCAAAATCATTCGCGAATATAGCGAAAATTAGTACCTCGCGAAAATTTCTGGTTATACGGTACTCCCCATTTCGCCAAAATTACCCCCAAATTTTCGCAAATGAATAAAATAATAATAAATAGTTGCAACAGTACACTTTGGGATAATTTTTGGGCCTTTTGCACTTATATTATTATCGTGAAAATAACCCCTGCTGGAAAATTATAACCAGTATAAAAGACTAACTATTATACTCCAGATTTTGCAAAATTATCCCCAATGTTCATTTTGCAAAGATTTCCACCAGCGAAATTAACCATCATTGTACATCATGTACATACATGTATGTTGATAATTTGAACAGTACCTCCTTTTTCTCCCTCCACCTTTTTATACTTTCTTTCTTCTTCTCATTAAGAGCCAGGTAGGTTTGGTACCACTCCTCGTGATCTCTGATCTCTTCCTCAGTACGAGTAGGTATAGCCAACAGAGCATGTTGTATGAAAATGGCTCTAGCCTGTTTAAGATTCAGACATATTGAGTCTGTGCAGAATACAGAGTTATTTCCCATTTGAGACAGTATCTGACATAAAACCATTCTGACGTCATGAAAATGGTATGGTAACGACAATATTCACAGTTCATGGACTGTTTCTATAGAATTTGACGACGTCACAGTTAGTCTACGTCAGATACCATCCCAAATGGGAAGTAACTCTGGTTTTCAAAATTACTGAATATTAAGCTATGATCTTCTTCTCAGTACAAGTCGTTGTATGAAGATAGCTCAAGCCTAGGTGAAGATATATACATTTATAATACATGTATACTAAAGGTGATGCAGAAAATAAAGTTCTTTTCTGTGACTATTGACTCTGCTTCTGAGTGATTGAATATATTTTATTGATGATTTGTTTGGGTAGAGTAATTTTCTTAACCATTGAGACTAATTTTCAAGCTTTATTTCAATTTGGGAAATATCAATTCACTTGTGTAAACAATTCAACTCTATCTGGGGCATCAAAAGACAAAATTACCTTTAGCTTATGTTGCTAGTGAATATGCATTAGTTTTGTATTGATGATTTTAATACGAACGTAAATATTACAGATGCCTTACTTACATGTAATAACATGCCTTACTTATATGTAATAACAAGCCTTACTTACATGTAATAACATGCCTTACTTACATGTAATAACATGCCTTACTTACATGTAATAACATGCCTTACTTACATGTAATAACAAGCCTTACTTACATGTAATAACATGCCTTACTTACATGTAATAACATGCCTTACTTACATGTAATAACATGCCTTACTTACATGTAATAACATGCCTTACTTACATGTAATAACATGCCTTACTTGCATGTAATCATGTAATAACATGCCTTACTTACATGTAATAACATGCCTTACTTACATGTAATAACATGCCTTACTTATAACGTTACTTATTTGTCTGAACTTTTAAGAATGATCATGCTTCCGTCTTACTCTTTCCATCCTTACTCATTCACATTTTGTCAGAACTCGATGAATATTTGCTGATCATGATTTCTTCTTTCCTTTGATAATTGTCTACTTTCTTCCTTTACTTCTTACTTAATTCCTCCTTTCTTCCTTACTTACCTTGTGTCTTAGTCTGAACTTGAGGAATGTTTGATGATCATATTCGTCCCAGCCTCCTCTTACTCCTCCCGTTTCTTCCAGGAATTTCTATATAAATAAGAGAAAGGCAAACTTCATTACACATAGTTTGAAAATACTGAAAATTTTCTGTTGAAGTTAAACCGCTGACATCAAAAATGAAAACTTTATATAAAATCTCACACTTGCATTTAGCTTATTGAAAGCCTATCCAGGCATAAACCCTTATGCATTGGTGTTAATCACAGGACAGGGATTTTTCAGGGTATTTTACTTTGGGTCCAGGGTCCGGTGAAATTGGGAAAAATTGCGGCGTTTTAATGAAATTGGGAATTTCCAACAGTTTAATTTGATTCTTAATGGAATAAATCCTTACACAGAGATATCACTCCTTCTTATTCAAAGTGTATTCAATAAAATAAACAAAGTACTAGTAAATCCATCTATACTTTAGATTGTACTTCAAAGGACATAATGATAATCTTCTAGGATGCAGGCATCTGTTCAGAGTCAGAGGGGCTACTTAAATGATCGTGATCAATCAGGATTCAGATTCAAAGTCAGTGTTTGACGGGGGACATATTCCCACTGTCCGTGTCGCCCTATTCTGTTTACTGAACATGAACTACTTTCTGTTGTTTCTTTTATAGTCACTATCCAAAATTTTATTTTGAAGAACGTATCTCTCCTCTACAAAGAAGATGTACTCCTGCTGTTGTAAGACGACATGGTCATGGGTTCCTAATACTGGAGATACGATTTGATGATTAAAACGTAAACCTATACCGGATATAAGATTTCTGACCAGTTTACACATCGATCGTCAATGTCGCATTTCTGCAATGTATTTCAGTCGTCATTATTTTGCTCTTTATTGAAGAACACTTCAAAAAAATTATGAGGTTCAAATTGGGAAATTTCAACCATAAATTGGGAAAATACAGGCCATTTTGGCGTTGGGAATGGGTCCGATAATCGGACCCAAAAACAGACTTGAAAAATCCCTGCAAGAGAAATATCCTTAAAGTGTATCAAATTTGTACCATATGTGAAAAGGTTTACTGTAAACGTAGTTATTTTTGCTGGGGGAAAATTTCGCGATTATAACATCAAGACTTTTCGCGTGGAGGAAATATTCGCGATAAACATGTCTTTCCTATTGTAAGAATGTAGTAGGGATATTTTTGCATGGGGGAAATTTTCGCGACGTCACTCGTTACTCTAAAACGCAAAAATTACCCCCATGCAAAAGTTTCCACGTTTACAGTATTACCTCAAAAGCAGCGACTTGTGGCGGTAAATCTTTGGTGATATCTCTAGCACTTGCTAATGGAGCCTGAGGTTGTGTTGGCTTGTTTGACCTCGCACTGTCGTTTATCTGCGACCAAGCCTCAAATTTCCTTTCTAAAACCTGGATTTCTTGGAATGTAGTCCTCTCATCTCTTAACAGCTCCTCATATCTAAATTTGAAACATCATACTATCTATATATTCTGTCTTATCAATATACCAAGTTACATCCCATTTGGGACAGTCAGTGTTCTCCCCAGAAATTTCAGATAGCATGGTGCTAAATCTTCGCGGTGCACCTTGCGTTGGGATGCGTCATTGCGCTTTGCGTCATTGCATACTGTTTCATGTGTTGTTGCTTTATTACTACACTGTTCAAAATAATTTTGATAATGAAATAAATGTGTTAGTAATACTACATTCTTATCTACATACCAATTATCATTAAAATTCAGACAGCGAGCTCATTCAGGTGTTCTATTTGTAAAGAGAGATTCACGACGGTTTTAAAACTCAATTAGTTTTGGGCCTTTTGAGAAAATTATCTTGAGACTGTCTCATGACCATAACTCCAGGTAGCTTAGTGTAAGAATTTAGCATATTACACTGATTTGGACTTGCTGGAAGGAAATTCTGTGAATGGGCCATTTTCCATAATTTCTAAAATATCAATGGACCATTTCTTTAAAAAAAAAGTTCTAAGTTTTCAATGGGCCATTTTGCAAATTAATGGGACTATGGTGCATGTTCTCTGTCCTTCCTAATCACTGATATTAGTGAATCTAAGTGTGTTATGAAAAGGGAGTCTAACCTTGAGTTCTGAATTTTTGGATCAGGGAAAGGTTTCACCTTTTAAAAAAGGTTGAAAATTATCTTTATACAGATTCCTGCTTGAAAAATTGGGTCCAAAGATGGAAACATTTATCCCCCCCCCTCTCCTTACTAGCCAATTGCAATAATGTTTGTGGTAATCTCTGGCAAAGAAAGCTGACAATTGTTCTACTTTGCCCACAATATGGAGCAAACCTGCCCCCCTCCCTCCCCCAAGAAACCAAGATCTATTTTATATGTCAAATATAGTATATAAAGCCTTCTATATCGCGCTCAGACTCATCAATAAAACGATGATGTGCACCATGTTGTGTTTTGATTATTTATTTCACCCATCCGTCTAACTAGATTCAAGGGTATTTAAAAAAAAATACGGACATACCGACTCGTTATTTATTCAAAGTAAAATGATTTTGCGCGAGCGAGATCACATCTCGTAAAAGCGGCAATTATTTTGTATGACAAAGACGGCGAGGTCGGGTAATATGTTGAACAGCACTTCAGACGGATTAAAAACATATTTTAATGACATCTGCTATAACATATTTCTATTTCCACTTCACTGTCATGCTGTAACTATATGACACGTGCCGGTCAACACAATCTAGCGATTATACATGTACATGAAAACGTTTTCATGAACTACGTTATAGAATGGTTGTCACTCGATAGACATTGACAACGCAGTTATTTTAAATGTCGGATAGATTGACGTGTGCCGTAGAAGACAGACACATTCTCAGCTCAGGTAAGTAAAGCTTGCGGGGGGCTACAAGACGTTTAACACCTCGGATTGTATACAGCCGGAGCTAATTAACTGGGAATGCGGCGGTTAAATCAATCAATTAACACAAAGGGGTACACAAAATAGTTAATACACGAATTTTTAGGGAAAAATATAGCATGGCGGCCGTAAAATATAGCATGGTGCTAATCCCAATAGCGTGGCGGTAAATCTCGATAGGGTGGCGGGGCCGCCACGCTAAAATGTCCTGGGGAGAACACTGACAGTGTCAGTTGATGTAAATGTGTTATGACAATTCCTTTGGAAATGATTTTGTTTCTGTGATTATTTTCTTCAAAGGGCCAATTTAGGAAAATAATCACACAAACAAAATTATTTCCGGACTAATAAACAAACTTAAAAGCGGCAATTTTATAGGGAGGGCCCTGCACTATTACCAGAAGAAGAAGAAGTAGTAAAATCCGAAAACAGAGATAATATATTTTCATGTACTAATCAATTTTAAAGATATCCATCCTTCACTCACTGTTTCCTTTGCTGTTCTTTGAAAGCACTGATCGTTCCCTCTATTTCCTCCATAATCACTTTCAACTTTTCTACAACTGAAATAAGACAAGTGTCATAAACTAGAAATTCTTTGGATTGTCATAAAACTTAAAATACATGTACATATATTTTGTAATGTTTCAATATTGAATTTTATAGGCTCAGTTATATATAAATGTTTTTTAATAAGTTATAAACACCAAAAGCAAGACAGTCATTACTTATATTTACATTTATTCTTATTATCGGTCATTTTTATTTGCATGCAAGTCTATACATTTTGCCTGTTATAGTGTCAAATGTATTTGAATATTAGTAAATTCTCCCTAGATGCAAAAAATGAACTTGACGCCATGATAGGGACCCAAGTTATATAAATGTAGTTGCCTAATGGGCATTTAACATAGGGAATCTACTAGTTATGTAAATATTTTAATGTGTGGGGGGGGGGTTATTTTTTGCGAATTTCCTTGGTTCGCGAAAAACGCGAAAATTACCCCCAAGTGAAAATTTCCACATTTACAGAGGTTGGGGCACTTGTGTATGCAATTATAATTGCATTTTGTGGTCCTTAAATACATGTATCCCTTTCCAATAGGCCACTTGCCAAAATTCATAATGGCTGACAAAATGACGAAAAATGTCCGAGGTAGGCAATTTTCACGCACTTTTTCATTGTTACGTCTCAATGGAATTGCGTCTTTTAACAGTGATGTCATAATGTAAAACAGCGTCAAAAGATGTTGGCTCAGACATTTTGTGCTTTCTAACAAGATCGGAAAATGGTCTATTTAAAAACACTTTTAAGATTAATTCTAGCATGAGAAAATATAACTGGAGAAGCAGCATTGCAAGGGATGCACATTTCACCTGTGAAACATAGCAACACTTAAAGGATCATTATTTGTTGTGACACCAAAAGTGTGACAGACAGACAGATGGACAAACAACGGACAAAAAGATCCAGTGAAACAACAAGAATGTATGATTATATGATAATTTCCTCACACTCTGGTGTTGGCTTGACATCTTTCAGTTCTTTGTGGAATCTTTTAACCATATGACTTATTTTCTCCAGCTGAGTTCTCAGCTTCACACCTGAAAAAAAATTATCAACAATTTTTAGAGATTTTAGTTATTTAATATTCAGAAAAAAAGAAAACGAAATGACGAAAACTGAAATGAATTAAAGTAGTCAGCAAACATTTTCTCTTTTCACTACATGTATTACAATGTTCCTTACAAACAGTAAAAATGATCAAGAGGCATATCTGTGCTAAAAACAGGTACATGTATACTTTGACCACACTGAACTTTTTTAATATTTAAGTATCCTAGACAAGAAACTTTATCAAATTTCAGCTCTGAGTCATTGCAGAAGAAAACTTGAAAAAAAAACTATAGAGTTAACACCATGAGCAATGATGAGATAAACATATGCATGCAGCTCATTGAAAATTTTTCTAAGAACCCTCTGACTTTATTTGTAGAGAACTGACCAAAAATGAATGAATATCTAATAGCATATCAATTGACCCTTCCGAACGCGGGAAAAATTTCCATGACGTCACAATGCAATTTCGATGTTTGACCAAGGTTCGAAGCTTGTTTGTCCGAGGTAAAAGCATTGTGACATCACAAAATTTTGCATTTTTTTCCCGCAATCGGAAGTATAATTTCACTCACCCTCAGATTTTTTTCTTTACTAAGTGACACCTCTAACTTTATTAATTGGTAGAGAACTGATCACAAAGGAATAAATTATCTATATATCAATTTTACATACCCTCAGATTTTCTCTCCGAACTAATTTTATTTTCCAGCTCCTCCAGTATACTGTAGTCATGTCTGAATTCACTCCTCTTACTAAACAGGTGTGTTGCTCTCTCTCTTTCTAGAGCCACTATCCTACAATGATATAATATGTAAATGTATGTATGAAATTAGTTTAATATAGTAAATAACGGGGTGTAAATAGAGAATTTCAGCTCTCCATTATAACTGCAAATAAATTTTTTTTCAAGAGATCAATTTGCAAATATTGAGTGAAAATTTTCTTCAGTCACTCAAACAAATGAAGTAATCAACCAAAGTAAGCAATTTACCAACTATCACAGTTCACACTTGTTGTCTCTTGACAGTATAGTAATCAAGGAAAACAAAATGTTACAGAGTTTCTCATCTCATTTCTTGTAAAAGAAAAAATGCAATGATCGCTGTGTGATATAAGTCCCCTACCGGCGGCATAAATTTATGACTTGCATCTCTGTTCATCAGTTCATCTTCTTCAACAACAGCCAAGAAAGGTCTGGGAAACTGAACTCACGAAATTTGCTTAGTCCAAGGGCCATAACTCTTGTGAAAATTAGTCAATCTAAATTAAACTCAAATCTGCATCACACTATAATGTATTCACATACAAAAAATCAGCTCATTATCTGCAATAACAGGCATGAAAAAGTCCGGAAAACTGAAAATTTCATGAAATTTGCTAAGTCCAAGGGCCATAACTCTTGTAAAAATAGGCCAATGGAAACCAAACTCAAACTTGGTCTGTATCACACTGAGATGTATTCATTCACCAAAAATCAGTGCATTATTTGCAATAGAACCAAAGAAAAGTCCGGAAAACTGAAATTTTCATAAAATTTGCTAAGTCCAAGGGCCATAACTCTTGTAGAAATAGGTGAATCTAAAGCAAACTCAAAGTTCATCTGTATCCCACTGAGATATATCCACATACCAAAAATGAGTTCAATCTATCCGACAACAGTGGAAAAAAGTCCGGAAAACCGAAATTTTCATAAAATTTGCTAAGTCCAAGGGCCATAACTCATGTAAAATTAGGTCAATCAAAAGCAAACTCAAACTTGATCTGTATCACATTGAGATATATCCATATATTAAAAATGAGTTCAATATATCCAACAACATTGGAAAAAAGTCAGGAAAACCGAAATTTTCATAAAATTTGCTAAGTCCAAGGGCCATAACTCTTGTAAAATTAGGTCAATCAAAAGCAAACTCAAACTTGATCTGTATCACATTGAGATATATCCACATACCAAAAATGAGTTCAATATATGCAACAACAGCGGAAAAAAGTCCGGAAAACTGAAACTTTCATAAAATTTGCTAAGTCCAAGGGTCATAACTCTTGTAAAATTAGGTCAATCGAAAGCAAACTCAAACTTGATCTGTATCACATTGAGATATATCTACATACCAAAAATGAGTTCAATATATGCAACAACAGCGAAAAAAAGTCCGGAAAACTGAAAATGGGACAGACGGACGGACAGACAGACAGACGGACAGACAGATCGAGAGGAAACTAAGAGTCCCCTTCGGCATTGCCGGTAGGGGACTAAAAAAAGTAAAAGAGAAATGAAATAATCTATGTTAACATCAACCTTAAATCCACTTTACTCTCATTTTCTTTCTATCCCCCTAAAATTTGCAATCACTACTATTATAATTTACTTGATTAGCAGAACAATTATTGGCAGACGCATATAATGTGCATACTATAGCATAAATTAAAATCACGACAGTCAATTAACTCATTTCTTAACTAGGAGGTTTCATCAACAGTTTCAATATTCCTTATCAAAGTCAAAGACAGTAAAAATCTCAATTTTTGCATGAATGGAATGTAACAATTAACATTCTTATAATTATACATCATCCATCGGGTACACATCTTTTTCTGCAGAGATTGCAGTTTTGCTGTATAATATTTCTATTTTAAAACATACTGGACTTGAAGTTTCCGTAGTTCTCTAAGAATCTCAGACTTCTGAACTCTTTCTGTTTTGTTTCGCCATGCTTGCACATTTTTCTCCAGTTCTTCATTCTACAAATTGTCAAAAAAAAAAAGTTTCTGAATTTAAGTTAAGTACATGTACTATGCAATGAGCTCATATACAGCCAATTGTGCCTCATATGAAATTCATGTTAAATTTACATGAATTTCACATAAAAGTTTACATGAAATTTATGTAAAACAAGCACGAACATGAAATTTACATGAATTTTTTTACATGAAATTCATGTGAAGTTTCTGACATGAAGTGTATGGCCGGGAGTTCTATTTCGCATGAAGGTCACAGAGAAAAATTCATGTGAAATTCGTGTGAAGAAAATTTATGTGAAATTCATGTAAAATATTTTTCACATAAATCTTATGTTAAATTTATATGATTTTCATATGAACTTTCATGTGAAATTTACATGGTACTTTTCATGTGAGGCACAAATTTGGCTTTGATATCAAGGATCCAAACACATATTCAAAAGATTGAATGATCTTTCAATGATGGAAATAGCTAAAATGTATACAAATGTACTTAAAGGATACTTAGGAAGGGAGAGGGGTTGATACAGTTCTTGTATATAATCACATCATGCATATGATTTTTTCTTCCCGCACCATGCTCCTGATGCATCACCCACACATTCATTTCTATTATTTTTATAAATCAGGGTTCACTGGGCTAATAAGTTAAGTAAATTAAAATTCTAATTATCTATTAGCCATAAATTGAATGTGATTTTTAATCAGAGATTGTTAAAAAAAGAGTTGTATTTTTTGGGGGGTGGGGGGGGGGGGGGGTTGCTTAATTCAATGTAGGCAATTACAATAAATCCTGACCAGCATACCGATATGTATCTAGTCATTGCACCAGGTATCACCTGATGCATCACCATCACGTTCGGTTGTTTACGTTTCTATAATTTATATAAATCATGCAGGGTTTCGTGCAAATGAGTCAAGTTTCCAATTAAGAATGATTCAGCAGCAATTTGACCTGTATGCATGAAAGCGTGAGATTTCATATGATAGAAATGAAAACTGATCTGTTTTGGTTTGACTAGTCTATTACACATCACCACATGACCATATTTAAACCTTGCATGGAGTCTTGTCTAAAACTTTGTCCGAATTGTACATACAAGGTTAGATGGAGAATTCTTGGTGTAATTTAGTTTTGAAAAAGAGATTAACTTTGAGAGAAAAAAGTAACTTTCAAATATAATTGGGCGTCAGCTGCATGGGCATTAATATACAGTTAAAGTATACCATTGAGGGAGTTAGCACGATTCTGGTTCCCCGAGACCAGACCTATTTCCCGAGGCGAAGCCGAGGGAAATAGGTCTGGTCAAGGGGAACCAGAATCGTGCTAACTCCCTCAATGGTATACTTTAACTGTTTTATTATACCGAAACAAACATTATACTGAAACAAACATATCTCTTAGGTATACAGAAACAAACATTATACTGAAACGAACATATCTCTTAGGTTCACAGGGTTCAAATGGAAATTCTAATGATTTTGCCTTGCCTTCTCGACTGATTGACTGAGTAATGGAAAATATTATTTTTTGACGATAAGATAAACAGAAACATCATTTATCATACTCATACATGTTTAATTTTTGATTGTTTTATTTTATTGCGGATTAATTTATGTGCTAAGCGGATAGGAGGCGGATTACTCTGCTCGCGTATTGATAGCGTCATCTGATCAACCTTCACATCATCCGATCAACCTTCAACGGCGCTGATTGGCTGATACTGACACACCCCAAAGAAGCTCCGCCCCATTTTGAAACTAACTCCCTAGGGAAATAGTCTTCTCAACTAACGCACCCCTTTGCAGGGAAATAGTCTTATCAGGCGATTTTCAGGGATTTAGTTAAATTTAACGAGTCTCTTTTTATATAGGAAAAAATCAGTAGAGGTATAATAAATTATTTTAATTTCAATCAATTTGTTAAAATCAGCCTTGGTGAATTTTGCATGAAAATGCATGATCAATAATCTTCTTTTTTTGCCTTTTAGGTGTTTGTCTCAATCAATGGGATTAATGAACAGACTCCTGAGATTTGGTCCTTGTAATCTCATTTTAGAATCATGCAAGCATCTATTTACTATACAGTTGTTTACTACTACGGTAACACAATTGTCAATAGCGTTAGTTAGTAAAGATTATACAACCTAGTAAATAGATGCATGCACGAATCTCAAGCAAGGTTATGGTCCTTGAAGAATTTCTATAAAAATCACATGTCTGTAAGGTTGAAGGAGACTAACCCTTGCCATTGGATTTTCGGTCTGACACTTTCGTGAAAATGTCCGACAACATTGAATAGACGATTTTCATATTACCGCAGTTGACTTGTATTTTACACATCCTAAGACCCGACATGACAACATTTGACATAACTTTTAACTGTGACGTCGTATCTGAATTATGACGTCGCAATTAGAAAAAACGTCAAAAGTAGTGATGTCGGGTCTTGGAGTGTCTAAAATGCAAGTCTAACGTTAAGGGGTTTCTGCACGGCCATATTGGATTTACATGCCAAAATATGTTATGTATCATAAGGTGTTGATTCAATTTTGTTTGGCCAATTTTTTTTCATTCATTATTTTCACAAGTTAAAATAGTAAAGTAAGGTTGCTAATTCAAACCACAGAAATTTATGCAATAAAACATTTACCCAGATACATGCAAGTTACAGAACTGAGCAGCAGCAACTTTTCAGAAACAATGTCATGTTTCAATCCTATCTGGATTTAATAAATCATTACCTTGACTACAATAACCTGTGTTTAGTTCTTTAAATTTCCATTGCATTAAATAAAAAATAATTTTTTATCTACCTGGGGGTAGGTTCATATTGTCGTTTCTCGTTTCGCCATGTTTGTCATCACATTCCGGATTGATAAATATTTACATGCTACAAGTGATAGTGAATCTCTTCAGATCTGGGCGATTTGAATAAGACGAACGCGTGATTTGGGGATATAAAGGCAAAATAAAATTTTAGAACATATCATACATCATCAAAGTATGCATCTAAAACCAAAATCTTGACATTATTTTTACCTCTGATACTTTCGGTTAGTCTTGTCCGTTCTTGGTTCTTCCCAAATTCATACGCCCAATCAACAGGTGTTTAAAACTATTGAAATATGTTAATGCTATTCATAATGTTAATTTATTCAGAAAAACAATCGTTTAAAATGGTGTGTTTATGTATGCTTAAGCTGGCATGTATCGATAATTCTTTGTTTACCTTTGTACAGGTTGGGACTATATCTTGTAGCGATTAGTTTACCGAGAAACCAACTTCCGGTCTGGCGGACAGAAGAGTTTGGTAAGAAAAAACATTGATGATTTTTTATCTTGATAGCGTTGATCGCTTTGACTTCATTGTTTAACGTCTTTTATAACATTTCTAAAAGACATATACCATGTAATTTTATCTCGATCGTTCGTTGACTGCACGTTTTGGTCTCGAATGTCCCTCTAAATTTTCAAGAGTTATCTTTTCCTTACACTTGTACCCGAAATAAGTAAACATATACGTACCCCAATTATGTGGGCTACTAAGGGGCAATTAGGGAGTATTTATGGCATTGAGCATTGCTGCTAATTCGGAAAATCACAGTCATGAAGGTAAGATTGATTTCAATATGTTGTGATAAGGTATAGGAGTATGATGGTTACTAAATGAAATGTGGAAGAAAGTTGTAAACCTACAGTTCTACAGGTAAGTTCCCCAAAGGGGCCTTACTATTTCTTCAGATCATTACAGTTAGAGGTATATACATTTGTACAGAACACCAGTAGTGTCATAGCATTCATGGGAGATGAGACAGTGCTACAAACTGAAATAGATGTTCTGCTTATAACCATGTTAACTGAAAATATTGTGAACACTGAAGAGATTGTGCTTTACAGTTTGGTGCAGTGTTGAAAGACCAACAAATATATATTGAATGAATTATTTATTAAGACAGCTGTTAGTATTGTAATGGGAAAGGGGGGGGGGGTGAAATAAAGTCTTATGTGAGAAAAATAGTCTAAAGTTGAGTATAAGTTTCCTCTTTGTCTGTCTGTCATCAGTACTAATTTCTTTTGGATTTCTTTTCACTTGCCTCTTGTTTAAAACATAATATTGTATGAAATGAACTGAGATAATGGAAAGAAATACAAAACATCGCTCTTCTTTGTGGAAGAACTTTCTTTGCATAGCAAAATTGTTTACCTAGTACACATGTGGCCTAGATATTTGACCTACTTTTCCAAAAGTTGAGACTGGCTATATCTTTTAATTGGTTAGTGATAGGGTTCCTTATGGTGAGACCTTTTTACAGATAAATTTTGTACCATAATTTTTGATTTATTGACCTTTACCAGTTACCTAGATATTTGAGTTACTTCCTGAGAAAATGAAAATGGGCTATAATATCTTTTGATTGATAAATGATAGGTCTTTGGTACTGTAAATGTGGTGACTTTTGCTTGGGGACATGTGGGAGAAATATTTGTGATATAATCATGATAATTGTCTTTTATATTGTAAGAATGCAGTAGTGATATTTTCGCTTGGGATATTTTTCCAAAAACCCTTAATTCAACAAAAATGCAAAAACAACCCCCACGCAAAAATTTACACATTTACAGTATTTCAAATCTGTTTTTCTTTTGGTGATACCCTTTTTTGTAACCATAATTTTTTACTTATGAACCTTGACCTACATCATTGACCTTCTTTTGTTTGTTGTGTCGCCTGTGAAGCATAGTGACACTTAGGGATCAATTTGTCCGTTGTCCATCTATCCATCCGTCTGTCTGTCACACTTACATGTAGGGTGTCACAACCCATAACTTTTGATTGGCAAGTGATAGGGCTTTTATATTTCACATGAGTATACCTTGTGACAAACCCTTTCTATAGCATAATTTTGGGACGGATTGCAAAGCAATTCCAGTCTATAGATTGACGATGTCTGTCCGTCTGTCTGTCTGTCCGTCTGTCTGCCGTCAACATTTTGGTTCAAGTTTCTGGTTGAGGCAAAATCTAAGGAACTATATGCAGTAGAAACTTTATATTATACATGAAGCTTGCCCATCACAAGACCTTTCAATTTATGCCGTAACATTGGACATAGTGACTTTGACCTTGGACTTTGACCTAGTTAAAGATTTTGGTTAAAGTTTCTGGTTTAAGCAAAATCTAAGGAACTGTATGCAGTAGAAACTTTATATTATACATGTAGGTTGCCCATGATGAGACCTTTCAATTTATGCCGTAACATTTGACCCAGTGACCTTGACCTTGAACTTTGACCTAGTTAAAGATTTTGGTTAAAGTTCTTGGTTTAAGCAAAATGTAAGGAACTGTATGCAGTAGAAACCTTATATTATACATTTAGGTTGCCCATGACGACACCTTTCAATTTATGCCGTAACATTGGACCTAGTGACCTTGACCTTGGACTTTGACCTAGTCAAAGACTTTGATTAAAGTTCCTGGTTTAAGCGAAATCTAAGGAACTGTATACAGTAGAAACTTGTTATTATACATGTAGGTTGCCTCTGACAAGACCTCTCAATGTATGCTGTAATATTTGATTTAGTGACCTTGACCCAGTTGGTGACAAAAACTTACTTTGCAATCCGGCCATACCGTCTTTAGCGGTGTTTTATTTTTATAAAGATTGAGATTGCCTATACCTTTTGATTGGTAAATGATAGAGCTTTTATATTTCACATGTGTATTCCTTGTAACAAGTTCTTGTTAAATATACCATAAATTTAAACTAAGTGACCTTTACCTGGATATTTGACATATTTTTCAAAGAAATTAAGACTAATTGATTTTTAATTGATACAGCTTTAATATTTCACGTGGTTATTTTGTATGATGATACCTGTCTGTTGTTAAAAAAAAATTTTTACGTAGTGACCTTGACTTAGATTATAATTTAGATGTTGACCCTCTTTTCTTAAAAAAAAATAAAATTTAACATTGACCATATCTTTTAATCATTGAGTGAGCAGTTTGATATTTCACATGTGAATTTCATTTGACAAGACTTTCCTGATACTTGTCATTTTGAACCAAATGACCTTGACCTACATATTTGATCCATCTTTTGAAAATAGGCCGCTTCGCAGGCAACACAAGCATTCCTTGGATTGCTATTTTTGTTATGCCAGTAGGGTACTTAATTTGTATTGCTTGAATGTTATCATACACAGTAGAACATGTTAATTTCATACTATTTACTGCTGTTGTTTGAAACTTTAATTTAATTACATGTAAGCTTTTAAGTTTTAGATAACATTTCTGATGTAACAATCGACCCTTCCGATTGCGTGAAAAATGCAAAATTTCATGACTTCACAATGCTTTTACCTCGGACAAACAAGCTTCGAACCTCTGTAAAACATCAAAATTACATTGTGACGTCATGGAATTTCTATAATTTTTCACGCGTTTGGAAGGGTCAATTGATAGAAGTTTCCTCTCACCCTGAACATGTATTTTCTCCTCTGATACAGTCAGGCAGTCAAGTCAAGTATATTGTATAAAGAGAATCAAAAGTCTAAAGGATGTTTGATTTTAAATTAATTTATGTCAAAAGGGGGAGATACAGAAAATTTTGACCTCACCTGAGCCAAAGGCTCAAAGTGAGCTGTTGTCATACCGCTTCGTCTGTCATCCGTCCATCCGTAAGCTTTTCAAATTTTCAACTTCTTCTCCTGAACCACTGAACAGATTTTCATGAAGCTTGGTAAGAATGATGTACTAATGGTTCCCTACAAGTGTTGTTGTTTTTTGTCCGGATCACTGAAAAATCAATGCTTTGACAAACTTCTTGTATGATACACTTAGTTAACATATTTTTCATGTGAGCCATCGTGGCCCTGTTGGGCATTTTTTTTAAAGGAAGGAGAGAGGGGGATACTCAGCTAAATGAATTTACAGATTACAGTCATGTAAATTAACTTAAATTATTATAATCGAAATTTCATAAATGTAACACTGATATGGCAATTAACATGATATAAGAATTAATTTTTTTTAATGTTTACCTGATATTGGTAAATTGACTTGACTGCAAGTTGAATCAGATGTATGTGGAACAATAACATGCATGCATTTGTCAAAAGAAAATGTTACCAAACCCAAATTTATTTTACAGTACATATTCTGGGCTTGGGGAAACAACAAATGGTTGCCAGATTGCAAAACTTGTCCCAATTCTTATGTGTATCGGTATATTCATTTTGTTTCCAAATGAGTGTGTGTAGAAAAAAAGAGTTGATTTCCATAAAGTTTAGTTTACTATCTGAGTAATATCTGCGAAGCTAATACGAGGGCCTGTCAAAAAGTAATGATAAATGCCATACAAGAAATAATTCCTGGAATTGCCGACTATATCATTAATTTTTCAATTAAAGAGCAATGCCAGACATCTTCATTTCACAAGTACTTTCAAGATCGGAAATAAACATGATATGCATTGTATATCAGCATACAATTTATTTTTTTCAAGGTCATAAAACAGTGAGATATATAACTTCCTTCTAATGAAATGTACGGCTTTTTTGATCTAGTATCAGATTCATTCACATCAAAGAAAATCAAATCAATATGATGACACCACGTCGCTATGACATCAGTATAGCATCATAGCCGCGCAACACCAGAGCAACAGCAAGTCTTTTCAGAAACTGAATATTTCAAAGGGAAAGCAGGAGAGGAAATTCACAAAAATTGTGTCCTATAATTAATGCTGTTAATCGATGGATTAAGCGTTTTAGGATTGTCAAACTGTAGACTTTTGAAGAGAAACGATGTTGATCAAGGCCGATCCATTTATATTTGAAATTGAAAAGGGTATCATCTACCAGACAGGTGCCACATCACCTAACGCAATATCACCTAACACCATATCAGCTGAATAATAGGTTGGATTGAGACAGCAAAAGCACATAAGACAAGGATAACATTAAGAAAGTGACAGTGGTGAGTTCTTTCATCATGTCATAGGGATAGATTAGACATGACTGAGGAGCTATGAATCAGAATTTAAATCGCATCCTCAAAAAGCACACTCCAGATTTGCCCAGACCTACAAAATATCGAAGAAGACAAGAAAATTTGAAGCAGCTTGCCATAATTGCCTATGGTAATAGTGGTGTTTTATTGACAGATTTTGTTCCTGTTGGAAAGACTGTGTTTTGGGATGTATTATGCTTAGTTTTTGAGAAGAAAATTGCCACCAGCCATACAGCATGTACAGAAGAAGTGACCCTACTTGCAGCAAGCTGGAGTATATATAGTGCTCATTCACAATAATGCAACACTACATAATGCTCGCCAGGAAGAAAAGTCCAAAAACGGCAAAAAGCTAATGCCATACCCTCTGCGTCATTGTCATCAGTTGGCAAAACTTGCACCTGGGCCATATCTCTTGAACTATAAGGTATAGGGCTTTGATATTTCACATGTAGATTCCTTTTGACATTGAGGAACTCTTATTTGAGACCAGGTCACCATGACTTTGTCATAATCACCTTGAGTCTGAACTTTGACCTACTTTTCAATAACGTTGCATTGGCTGTATCATAAGCTTTTAAAGGGATATGAATTCTATTACATAACTAACTTTGCATGTATAGACTCCTTTTTGATTTTGGAATTTATTTGCGTTTTTATACGCCCGTCATTTGACGGGTCATATTATGGTATGGCGAAGTCCATCCGTCCCTCTGTCTGTCCGTCCGCCTATGGAACGCAATAACTTGAATATGCGTCAACCGATTTTCACAAAATTCATACATTATGATTGGACTGAGGAGAGGAAGCCGCCTTTTGATTTTCAGATTCATCCGATTTGTCGTTACAGAGTTATGGGACTTAGATTTTTAAGATACAGTGAAAATATACTAAAATTGTTAAAAATTATTTAAAAATCTATTTCTGGTCTAAATGTTTTGAAATTTTGTACACTTAATGTAGAAAGGATGTTCTTTGACATATGTAACGGGTTTTTAGTTTTTTGGTGACATAACCGAGATATTATGTGTAATTGGAGGGGGGGGGGTATAAGCACATACATGTAAGGCTAAGGGCAAGATATAAGCGCATGGAACGCAATAACTTGAATATGCATCAATGGATTTACATGATGTTTGTACATTATGATCAGACTTGGAAGAAGAAGCCGCCTTTCGATTTTCAGGTTCATCCGGTTTGTCGTTATGGAGTTATGGGACTTAGATATTTTAAATGCAATGAAAATATACTTAAATAGTTAAAAATTCTTAAAAAAATGTATTTCTGGTGAAAATGATTTGAAATTTTGTATACTTCAAGTAGAAAGGTTGTCCTTTGACATATGAAACGGGTTTTTAGCTCACCTCGACGAAGTTGAATGAGCTTATGCTATAACCCCGTGCGTCCGTGTCCGCGTCCGCGTCCGCGTCCGTTAAGAAGTTTGGGGTAGCTCAGTATTGGGCAAAGTACTGATGCTACAGTAACCAAACTTGCACAAGTGATTCATCTTTGGATGCTGAGGTGAACCCATGCATCAGATGCTGCATCTGACCTACATTTTCCGCTTGAGTTACTTGGTTAAGAAGTTTGGGGTAGCTCAGTATCTGACAAAGTACTAATGCTACAGTAACCAAACTTGCACAAGTGATTCATCTTTGGATGTCGAGATGGACCCATGCATCGGATGCAGCATCTGACCTACTTTTTCCGCTTCAGTGATTTTGCCTTTAAAAGCAAATATTAAGCAAAGTATAAGTGCTACATGTACCAAACTTGCATATCGGATGTATCTTTGATCAAACTTTCATAAAACGACTTTTTCCACTTGAATGATTTTGCCTTTAAAAGCCAATATACATGTACTAAGAAATATGATTGAATTGAATTTTGCTGCCACGAGGTGAGCTTCGTAATCTGTGATTACCTATGTTTAATTTTTTTGTCGCATAACCAAGATATTTTGTGTAATGGGAGGGGGGGGGGGGGGTATATGCACATACATGTTAAGCTAAGGGCCAAATATAGACTAATGGAACGCAGTAACTTGAGTATGTGTTAACGGATTTACATGATATTTCTTCATTGTGATCAGACTTGGAAGAAGAAGCCGCCTTTCGATTTTCAGGTTCATCCAATTTGTCCTTATGAGGTTATGGGATATTTTGGTGTTGTGAAAAAATCCCAACGGGCGTATCTTGCTGTGTGAGTGTAGACTTTATTATACAAAGTTATGCTACAGAGAGCTATGTTATCTTAGACTACCCTACATGTATTTTTTGTGTCGCCTGCGAAGCAAAGCGACACTTAGGGATCACTTTGTCCGTTGTCCGTCTGTCCGTCCGTCCGTCCGTCCGTCCGTCAGTCCGTCTGTCTGTCTGTCACACTTTGGGTGTCACAGCCCATAACTTTTGATTGGTAAGTGATAGGGCTTTGATATTTCACATGTGTATTCCTTGTGACAAGACCTTCTTACACATACCATAATTTTTGACCTAGTGACCTTGACCTACATATTTGACCTACTTTTCAAAAATATGAAAAATGGATATATCTTTTGATTGGTAAGTGTTAGGACTTTGATATTTCACATGTGCGATCCTTGTGTCAAGACCTTTCTACACATACCATAATTTTTGACCTTGTGACCTTGACCTCGATATTTGACCTACTTTTGAAAAAAAGATAAGATTCACTGTATCTTTTGATTGGTAAGTGATAGGGCTTTGATATTTCACATGTGTATTCCTTATGACAAGACCTTCCTACACATACCATAATTTTTTACCTATTGACCTTGACCTACATATTTGACCTACTTTTCAAAAAAATTAAGAACGGATATATCTTTTGATTGGTAAGTGATAGGGCTTTGGTATTTCACATGTGTATTCCTTGTGACAAGACCTTTCTACACAGACCATAATATTTGACCTTGTGACCTTGATCTAGATATTTGATCTACTTTTCAAGAAAAGTAATATTGGCTATATCTTTTGATTGGTAGGTAATAGGGCTTTGATATTTCACATGTATTTTTCTTGTAACAATGTCATTCTACACATACTATAATTTTTTACCTTTTGACCTTGACCTAGCTATTTGAACTTTTTCTTATGATGAGACCTTTTTGTTATCAATTTTTACATAGTGACCTTGACCTGGATGATGACACTCTTTTCTTTTAATTTGTAATTAAGAGGTCTGATATTTCAAATGAATTTCATTTGACAAGACTTTTCTACTGATACCAATAATTTTGATCGACTTTCTAGAATAATAATCAAACCGCTTCGCAGGCGACACAAGCATTCCTTGGATTGCTATTTTTCTTATGTAATAATGAAAAGGGAGGATGGTTTCATACATAATTGACATCTTTGCAATCTGGCCACTGTAGTAGATTCTCATTTAATTAAGGTATATACTTATATGTATATTATAACTGTTTTTAGCTCTACTGGTCTCAGACCAGTCCGTCTGCCGTCCGTTTGTCCGTCCGTAAGCAATTCTTGTGCTCGCATCTCCTCTGAAACGTAGGTGATAGAAAGTTAATTCTTTTTGCATCCTACTTGGTATGTGGTCTAGTTGTGCACCTGACATTTGGTTTCAGCCCCTGACCCCCAGGGCCTTAGAAAATTGGCGAATGGGCATGGTTATGAAAATCTATGTAAACTTGTGCTCGCAACTCCTCTGACACTATAAGTGATGGAGACTTAATTCTTTTTGCAATATGATGGGTCTGTGGTCTAGTTGTGCACCTGATATTTTGTTTGAGCCCCTGACCCCCAGGGTCTTAGAAAATGGGTGTGGTCATTTTCTCCTATATAAATCAATGTCTGGTAAGTAAGTTGTAGAAAATTCAGATATATGTAATGAACTAAAAGGGATGTGGCTTTGATATTTCACATGTACATGATGTAGATTCATTATAACCAAGTTTTTCATTTGAAACCATGACCTTTGACCCAGTTACCTTGACCTTTTTAGTTTGACATACTTTTTAAAAAATTTAACTTTGACTTTAGCGCATGAAATATAAGGGATAGGGCTTTAATATTTCACATGTAGATTCCTTATGAAAAAATCTTATATTTGTGACCTTTAATTTTGACCTACTGGTAGTGGTCTTGACCTTTGAGTTTGACCTTATTTAACAAAATTGAAATAGGGATATACATTTGTATCTCACGAACTATATAGCATAGGGATTTTATATTTCACATGTAGATTCTTCTTTACCATACATTTTATTTTGAACCTTGACCTTTGTTTTTTTTTAATTTCGCAATAGTGTTAATGACCTTTCACCTTTCTGTATGCACAAAGAAAGTATACATCATCTTATACATGTACTGGTAAAAACATTTCGCAATTTGGCCTATCCACCTTTACCGGTTTATGGTTTATTTTTATGCCCCCGGAATCACAGATTCGGGGGCATATAGTTTTTGGCCTGTCCGTCTGTTTGTCTGTCTGTTTGTCTGTTTGTCCGAACTAAAAACTTTAACATTGGGCATAACGTTTGAATGGTAAGTGATAGGGCTTTCATATTTCACATGTGTATTCCTTGTGACAAGACCTTTCCATTGATACCAAAAGTTTTGTCCTCGTGACCTTGACCTTTGACCTACTTTTCAAATACTTTAACATTTGGCATAACTTTTGAATAGTAAGTGATAGGGCTCTCATATTTCACATGTGTATTCCTTGTGAGAAGACCATTTCATTGATAGCAAAAAAATTTTTACTTCGTCACCTTGACTTTGACCTTTCACGTACTCAACAGAAAATGGCGTATATACTAACAAAGATGCCACCGGGGGCATTCGTGTTTCACAAACACAGGCTTTTTTACCTTATGTCCTTGACCTAGACATTTAACCTGTTCACAGACAAGTCAAGCTGATGCAATACCCTGGGTTCATGTGTTTGTCTGTTCATTTATCCGTTCAGTTCTTTTGCATGCAATAAATATGTAAACTTGTTGAAAAGTAAAACAGTGCATCAAAGGAGAGAGTGATAATTTACATACTTCAAATAAATATAACAGTTATAGATAGCATGCTTTGATGAGTGATATTGAGCTTCTTCTTGTTGGTTCATTCAAGTTACATTTGCAAGAACTAATGTTGTCTTTTAGATGATTAAAGGGGATGTGATGCTTTGATTTCTAATGATCTTGATATAGTTAATACCCTAGCTGTCTTAATAAATAAAACATTCAATTTGTTGGCATGGATGTAGGAAAAATGTGACAATTCTGTCGTTGCGATCTCTAAGAAGAAAATTTGTTTGAACTTAGCCATTCTAGTTGGTTTGAAGATTATACTGAACATTTGAGAAGATGGGACGCCCAAAGACAAGGAGACGTCATTTTAATCCTCCCTCTGGAAAGAACTCCTTTATTTATAAGCGACGAAAGCGTGAATTAATGGAAAAAGTGGAGCAGTACATCATGGAGGACAGTAGTAATTTACCACCCAGTGCGAAAATTCCTTACAGAATTGTGCAGAGGTCATCTAAAGTTTCAACCCGTATTGTTGTAAAAAGGCTTAAATTCCAGAAAACTCACCCACTCCGAGTCATAAAAAAGAATAAGGATGGGACAAAGATAACAATTATGAAAAAGAAGAGTCAACCTCCAGATGGATACAGATTACTTAATTTAAGTCAACTTGATAAATTTATTTCTACAGTAGCAGCTCATGGAAAAAAATGTACATCTCTACCAGTTCCTTTGGAAGAAGGAGATTCTTCTTTCCTGTTATCAGAGCATGGAAGACAGGGTCTTTCCAGTACTCTATGTTTTACTTGTAAAGCATGTGGTGAGAACCTTGACCTCTCTACAAGTTATTTGCTACCAAATACACCACATTACGATATAAACATGCGAAGTGTGTGGGGAACCATGGCAACAGGTGGAGGCTCTTCATCACTTAATGAGTTACTTTCCACTATGGGAGTTCAAGGTTTGCGGCAGCAAACCTTCACCTCTTTGGAGACATACATTGGCGATTCCTGGCAAACCTTGCTGCTTGAAGACATGCAGAAAGCCGGTGAAGAGGAAAGGAGATTAGCAATTGAAAGGAATGACTTCCATCAGGGCATACCAGCCATAACAGTCATATGTGATGGTGGTTGGTCCAAACGCTCCCACAAACACTCCTACAATGCTATGGGAGGAGTAGGTGTCATCTTTGGAGCTGCCACAGGAAAATTGTTGCATATTGGAGTACGAAACAAGCATTGTTACATCTGCACTGCAGCTGAATCAAGAAACATTAAACCAAAGGAGCATGTTTGTTTCCGGAACTGGTCGGAAAGCAGCCAAGGGATGGAATCTGATATAATTTTGGAAGGGTTTCTTATGGCGGAAGAGCGACATGGTGTGAGATACATGCGGTTCATAGGAGATGGGGATAGCTCGGTGCATGCACGAATCCAGAGGGAAGTCCCGATATGGGGTAAAGAGGTATCCAAACTGGAATGTGCGAACCATGCCTGCAAGTGCTTGCGCTCTAACTTGGAAAAACTTGTTGAGGATAAACCATATCTCAAGGGCAAAGGCCGCCTCACTAAAAACATCATAATGAGACTGACAAAAGGAGTGCGTTGTGCCATCAAAATGAGATCGTGTGAGAGCAATAGAAGAGAAGCCTCCAAGAAGCTTGCCCATGACATCAAAAATTCGGTGCACCATGTATTTGGCGATCATGAGAACTGTAGTGACTTCTGCCAAAAGAGATCAGAACAGTCAAGCTCATCAACTGAAAAGGAAAATGAAGATCATGATCTGGAAGTTGCTGAGTGCCAAGCTGACATTTGGAAAGACCTTTTTGATGATGCCAGCCTACAAGAATCCCGCTTTGCCTATCCATCAAAAGAACCACCTGTCATCGATCTAGAGATTCTGCGTGATGTCACTTTCCTTCTGAATCGCCTTGCCATTAAAAGTGACAGACTGTTAGGAAATTTCACCACCAACCTTGCAGAGTCATGGATGTATATCCGCTGTAAGTTTGATGGAGGTAAGATGACAAACAGATGTAACAGAGGGTCATGGCAAAGTCGCTGTTTTGGTGGAGGTCTAAGGAAGAACTTTGGAGCTGCCTGGTCACCACTTGTATGGCAAAAAGTAACTAAAGTACCACCAACTACTCCATTCACGACACACTATCGTGTTAGAGCACTGAGCCTGATCAGAAGTAGAAAATCAAAAAAAAGACCAGATGTGAGAGCCAGGGCATTTAAGCGAAAGCAGGCCTCAGCCATTAAATCAACATCTAAAAAAGCAAGAAGAGAGTATGGTCAGGATTGCCTTGATTCCTCACCAGACATAACAGCCCAAGATTTACAGACAGCTACCACAGAATACATTGCTAAAGAAATCAACATATCTGATGCTAACATTGACCATATTCATAACTCAACATTAGGACAGTCTTCATCTCCACTATGGTGTGACGAGAGAAAAAAACGACTAACCTCATCAACATTTGGACAAATTGTTAACCGCAACCCAAACCTGAAAACAGGACCCTTGGTAAAAAGACTATTGTATTCGAACTTCAGAGGCAACAAGTACACTAGAAAAGGACTTCAAGAAGAAACTGTAACCATCAGGGAGTACATCAATCACAAACTGGAAAATAAAACAACTGTAAATGTTTCATCCGCTGGATTGGTCATCTGCAAAAACACCAAATTTCTAGCTGCCAGTCCTGATGGTTATGTCCAGGAGGGATCTGTGAAGGGACTTATTGAAGTAAAGAATCTTCTGCAGAGTAACCAGCTTACATTTCAAGATGCTGCAAAAAAATCCACCTTTTGTCTGGAATCTGTTGATGGTAAACTACAGTTAAAAAGAACACACATGTATTACTTCCAATGTCAAGGTCAGATGAATATCTGTGATGCGCCATGGGTAGATTTTGTGGTCAGAAGAACAAATCCCTATCAGATTCATATAGAGCGGATTCACAGGGATAAAGCCTTATGGGATGATGAAATGTGTCCAAAATTAGAGAGTTTTTACATGAAGTGCCTTCTTCCTGAACTTGCTTCTCCTCGAGTTAAAACCTCAACAGGAATTCGGGAACCTCAACTACCATGGGTAGGTTTGATTGAGAGTTATACATTTATAAAATGCATGGAAGGATATATAAAAAAGGTAAAATTTGGCAATGTTAAGTAAGAATATACTTAGTAGAGTAAGCAAGCAATATGTTTCAAAGACATTGGTAAGTATATTAATCAACACATAGAAATGTCAATGTCCATATTTCAGACTTTCTAACCCTATACTTTGGCCAATCGATAGGAGATTTGAATTGGTGTATTTGTAACATCAGGATAGATGTTCAAGATCATGTACCAAAATGATGACTATCAAATTTAACAAATATTCATTCAACTCTACATCATATGATATTGAAGGTTTCAAACATAATCAAAAAGTTGAAAGAATATTTAAGATGGAGATTTCATTTTCTCTACCTAGTAAAATGTACTATATTTTAGACATAAGAAATCAGTAAGAAGTAGATCTGATCACACTTTGTCTTGTTAAAAATATCAAAAATATGATGGCAAATGAAGTAACTAATCATACATAACCAGTATGCTGTGCTAAATATTCACTTTATATATTGCTTTCAGTTTCAACCAAGTAGTACAGCAAAGCCTACAAGGTCCTCCAAACCACAGCCAAAATCAAAGAGAGAAACAGACAAACACTGGCAGCCTAGTCTTCAAAGTATGCTTTTCTGATGATTTATTTGAAATTGTATAATACCTCCAACATGTCTCTCCCAACAAAAACCCCACTAAATATTGCCTTGAAAATGTAACCTTGCCCTTTCTGCATCTTCTATTTACCATCAATTAAGATTTAATTGTTTAAGGTGTTGTTGTATCTATATGATAGTACATTATATATTTCTACAAAATATTTTAAGGTACATTATTTAATACTTTTCTCACAGAGAACAGTATGTCTTGTTTGAAAATTAATTTTTTCCTAAAGGAAAACAGATTTTAGATATTGTAGTGTTTTACTCCATAATTATACATGTTATGGTTTTAATTTGTTCATACATTATAGAGGACTCGCCATCTCAGACTTGCAGCAATTATCAGAGACGATCCCAGAGACAGAAGCGCTCCAAATTTGTTGGACGTAATATCCTGCACCAATGGATAATTGATGAGGCAACTGAAGAACATGAGTGGTATTCAGGGCATGTCCTCCAATGTACGAGAGGCACAGATGGTGGTGTGGCTAGTGTGTATGAAGTGAAATATGAAGGAGAATCTGAAACTTATCTCATTGATCACCTGCAAGAAGACTTAGACAAAGGATCCTTAAAATTTGTGGACATTTAAGGTAAATTGTAGAAGCAGACATAAAACACTACTATAGGTAGAATAACATAAAGTTAAAACTTAACTGCATTTCATATGAAAGTTGAAAAAAAAGGTGGAAGAAATCTTTGAACTAGAAGATAAAATAATGTAATTTACCACCAAAAACCTTTTCTTTATCTTTGAGATCAAATTTAATCAATCAAAATTATTAACATTAAAGTGATTAATCATTTTATAAAGTGTAAAATTCAATTTATTATCTTTTTTAAGTTTCATCAGTGCATGTTTTTATTGAAATTTTGATCCATATGGGCCTCCATACAGATATCAATACTACTGTTCTATTTATAGAAATAGGGAGATTTAATATATTCTATTTATAGCCTAAAGCACATGTAATTGGTACTACTTTTAATGGCTACAATCTTGTGAAGAACCTGTTTTGGAAGAAGGATATTTTATTAAGTGAGACATAATTTGGAATTTTATCCACAGGTTTTTGTAGCTATATGACAGAAGAATTTTTCACAGTTGTCTAAAAATTTTTCAAAGTTTGGATTTACTTGGTAGCTGTGCAGTTTTACAGTGGATGTTCATTTTACCCAAACTTTTATGGTAAGTACTTTTATCTTCTTGTTTTAGACAGAATGTATTCTGAATTTGCAACAGAATATTTTGAAAAACAAAACATGGGGGTATAACAGTTATTTTTTTCAGTTTTTCACATTTTCAGTATTGATAGTGCAAATCCAATATGGCTGTGTAGATACCCCTTAATATGAAGAAGGTCTATTAAAATATCTCTGCATTGGCCAGTGCTGATTACTACAAACTACAAAGAAATGACGATGTGTGAATAAATAATGCTTGCAAGTAACATGTTTTCGAATAAAAAAAGCAAAAATGTAAATATTTTTATGGACAACCTCATTTCGAGACGCCATGTTGTTTATCATGGAGTTTAGAATATTCGTATGAAAGTTGTTTCATTCCAATGTATTTTCGTTCAGCTGTGACTCGTACGTCGAACGTGTCATGTACATATATAGATGTGTGTGACTGTCATATTTAACAATATCGTCACGTAGAATCCTTGTTCTCCTTCTTGTACTCATATCTGAGTGTGGTAACTCCAACTCGGTTAAAACTCTGTTCTTCCACTATATATAGTGCTGTACCACTGCCCTGATACGACACAACAACTCTTTGCTTTGATGCATGGTGTTATTAGCGCTATGTACAATAGATGAAGACGGAGTTTAGAAAAAGAAAATGGGTGGGGGTAGTTCGGGGGTGCGCCGTATTGTTTCGGCATAATATTGGGTTTGAGCAAAATTATACGTAAAAACGGGTAAAATCGGCAGTTTTTGCAAAAAAATTGTAAATTCGAGGAGGTTGGGGTGGTTGGGTGGGGGTGTCAGGACCCTTTCTCTCTAGTTCTAGTTTTCACATTTAATTTCACATTCATAAAACACCATTTAGACTTTCATCCCTCAAGCAAAAAAAAAAAAAAGGGGGGGGGGGAGACGTTACATGTTCTATATGTACAAATTTTAACATTTCTGGTGCAATTCTAAATTTTTAGTATATGAATAAATGTCCGGCGAGCGGTAGCGAGCCAGGAAATTTTTTTTAGCAAAATATTGACCTATTAGAAAATACTTTCTATTCCCTCTATCATTAACAAGTACATATTCTATATCGTTTGAGTTAAATGTCTTTATGTACATTGATAAAGTAATATGTATGAATGATGGATAAGAATAGCTAAATTAT
Source organism: Pinctada fucata (assembly GCA_028142955.1). Taxonomy (NCBI): domain Eukaryota; kingdom Metazoa; phylum Mollusca; class Bivalvia; order Pterioida; family Pteriidae; genus Pinctada; species Pinctada fucata. The sequence goes on along the minus strand of AP027113.1, from coordinate 15,193,268 downwards.
TCAGAAAGTCTATAAAGAACTGGCGGGCGGTAGCGAGCCAAAGAAAAATTTTGAAAATTGACCGATAAATTGTAGATTTATGGTACAAAATGTTGCTATTATAAATAATGTTAATGCATTATAAAATTTTGTTATTGAAAAGTGGGGGGGGGGGGGGCACAAACATGGTTGTGCCCCCCACTTTGAAAAGTGGGGGCATGTGCTCCCGCTGCCCCCCTTCTCCTACGCCCTTGCACAGGTTGCAGACACAATACGACCCCCTTTCCTCTTTTTATTGTGTAAAAGGAGGAAAGGGGGTCGTATTGTGTATGCAACCTGTGTTTCTAACCCTACTCTGCACATCGTGGCATGTTTGCCAACCTAGCCCGACATAGTTGACCCAAGACGATTGTTGGTTTATTACTTACTGTTGTGTAAATCGTTTTGGGCCAGACATTGAAAGCTGAGGATATGGAATTCCAAAATTTTCTTAGCGATACATATTTTTTCAACTGACATGCGTTATTAGACCAGAACTGTCATACCCAAAATTTTTTTTTTTTTTTTTTATTTTTTTGTTGCTCTAAGTACATATTACATGTATTTTCAGTAATTATTTTCATCATTATAGAGCTTTTTTATATATATATATATAGCAGATACACACCTTTCACACACCTTGCATACAAAGTAGTAGTTTAAGCAGTAATTATACAGAAATGATTCCTGCATGTATAAGCTAATGAGTATAATAATGATAATGATGATTCAATATAATCTACTTACTAATTTATAAGTTGTTCTAAGTTTCGAAGAGAGATTGAAGAGTCTGCCACTTCTTATCAAATATAGTATAACTCTGATTTAATTTATATTGAAGCTTCTCCGTTAAATAGTGATATTTCAGATATTGCTTTACCTTTTCAAATGAAAGTTGATTATCATTTTTAGCATATGAAAAGATCAAGTATTTTACAAGAAGTATAATGTGATTTAATGCATTGTTCTGTTTGCCAGGTATTCCAAACAGAATATCAGTTATTCCAAGATTGATGCTACAAAAACTATGTGAATTTATCCAATTTTTTATCTCTTCCCAAATATTTGAAGTAAAAGGTCAGTAAAAGAATAAGTGTTCAATTGATTCTTCTTCATTTTTGCAGAATGAACAATTTGGATTACTACCAATGCGACACTTAACTAGATATTTCTTGGTACCTAAAATTCTATAAAATATTCTGTATTGAAACCAAATAAGTTTTGTATCTTTCGTACATATATGAGTTAGTCTATACATTTTACTCCAAATAAAGTTATCAGATAAATTAAGAAGGGAATTCCATCTAATTTCATTCTTTTTAGGCATTTTAGAGTTTTCTAGAAAAACAGAACTGATAGTACGCGTACCTTTAGCATCTTTGCAAATAAGCTTGACAAAATTTGGTTGGTATGGAAGTGGTATCAGTAAGTTACTATCAAGTTCTTTCAGTATGGGCCATGTTTTTAGCACTGAGTATTTTAAACCAATAAAAAGTGTAAAGGGGAAATTTATTTCATAAAGTCTACAAAAATCATGGTATGAAACAAAGTCACCATTACTATCAAAAAGGTCTTGAACTATCATCACTCCCCTTTCATATAAAGATTTGTAGAAAACTGTGTCATTATCAATAGTTATGGAGGGATTATGCCAAAGGGGAGACAGAATTATCTGTGAAATTTGCTCCTTATCACTTAATTTTATAAATTCAATTAAAGTAAAGAAAAATTCTTTCCAAAATGGGTTTTTAATTTCTTTTGCTCTGGATTGTAAATATTTTATCCCCAATTGACAAATTGATTCAATATTACATTTACAGATTTTACAAAAAATGTCTATCCATACACTGTCACTTTTTTGAAGCATGCGTCTAAACCAGGTTAATTGTAAGCTTTTAATAAATGATGTGATATCAGCCATACGGCATCCTCCATTTGAATGATCTTTTTGCATGTTTTTCCTAGAAATTTTGTCTGGTTTGTTGTTCCAAATAAATTTATATAAAATAGTCTCAAGTTGTTTTATCCATTTATCATTTGGTTTAGGTAGAACAGTAAAAAGATGTGTAAATTTAGGAATTAGTAAGGATTTGGCAACAGTTACTTTTCCAATGGGTGTAATATTTCTTTTGTTCCATAAAGTTATTTCATTCTGAATTTTAACTAGTTTTTCCTCAAAGTTTAATTTTTCCATATTAGTGAGATCTGCAGTGAAAGTTATTCCTAAAATAGTAAAAGGGCCGTTGTCCCACTGGATGTTGTACTCAGAGCATATAGATTCATTACCATTTGATTTTGAACCAATCCACACAGCTTTTGTTTTTGAGATATTGGGTTTAAGACCAGAGTACTTTGAGAATTGGAAAAGCAGATCTAATGTACTTTTGAGACTTTTGTCAGAGCCGTTTAAAAAGATTACTGTATCGTCTGCATATTGGAGGAGTTTTACTTCTTTTCCTAGATTAATTCCTTTAATATTCTTATTTTGTCTTATTAAGATTCCCATTATTTCTGCACATAAGTTAAAGAGATGGGAAAAGACGGGATCACCCTGCCTACAGCCCCTACCAATTTTAAAAAACCTTGAGAGGAATCCATTCTGGGTCACACAGAGACAAGCATCTTGATTGAGTATCCGAATCCATTTTTGTATGTCTGGGCCAAAATTAAAAAACTGCAGTGACTTAGATATGAATTTCCATGAGACAGAGTCAAACGCCTTCTCAAAATCTATCATAAGAAGAATTCCTGGTATATTGTTAGCTTTTGATTCATGTAGAGTATCATAAATTAAACGAGTATTTTCACCAATAAATCTTCCTCTTAGAAATCCTTTCTGATTTTCGTGAATTATGTAGTGAAGCACAGACTTAAAGCGATTTGCAATACATGAAGACAATAACTTATAAGATACATTAAGTAGGGCAATCGGCCTCCAGTTCTTTAAAAGTTCACGTGGCTTATTACCTTTTGGTAATATAGATATTATACCTTGTCTCTGTGTGACCGAAAGTGTTCCCTCTCCAAAGCCCTCATTTACAGACCTCAGCCAGAAGATTCCTATGTCTTGCCAAAAAAACTTAAAAAACTCAGAATTATACCCATCCATTCCTGGCGATTTACCATTCTTAAGACCTTTCAATGCTACAAGTGCCTCACTGTATGTTATTTTGCCTTCTAGTTTTTCTGACATTTGAGTTGTCAGTTTATTAACATCGCCATTGATTATCAAATCATTAAGGTTTACTTCATCCAGATTATTATCTTGATTCAAATATAGAGCCTTGTAAAAATTTTCAATTTCTGAAAGAATATCATTTTGATCTGTAATTATATCATCATTTGCATTTACAATTTTAGTTACCGTTTTGTTTACGTAATTTCTTTTTTCTAAATTAAGAAAATACTTTGTCGGTTTTTCACCTTCCTCGATCCATCTGGCTCGACAGCGTATAAAAAGTCCCCTGATATACTCCTTTCTTATGTTTTCAAGTTGTTCTTTTAATTGTTTAAGTTTATCTAAATTTTCAGTTTGTGCTAATGTATGATTTTCAATGGTTTTCTCAAGTTCTGAAATTTCATTAATCAAGTCTTTTTCTTTCTTTTGTTTTTCTTTTTTTTTATTTGAACAATAGCTAATAGTGTAACCTCTGATTTGTAATAGTATTTGTTCAAAGAAGTCTTGGTCTTTGATCTTAAAAGCAATATTATTCAAATCAATTTCATCTATGCTTTTAGGATTATATGGAGATGCTGCATATAAATTTTTAACCTCGCTAATAGTTTTCTTGACTCCCTCTACATATGTTTTATCATACAGTAATGAACTATTGAACTTCCATGTTCCTTTACCCTTAATGAAGTTTGTAAATTTTAAACTTAATTTTATCATTGAGTGGTCTGATCTATAACCGGGATTAATTTCTGTTTTCTCTACAAGGTTAAGTAATTCTGTTGAAATGATAAAGAAGTCAAGTCTTGCCTTTTTTTGCGAGGGACCATGCCAAGTAAATCTCTTTAGATTGTCATGTTGCACACGCCATGGATCAATAAGATCAAATTTTTTCATAAGGTCAAGTAGTTTATTCCTAGCATTAGGATTATTGATATGAAGATAATTAGAATAATCAAGTGTTATATCCTGAATTAAATTAAAGTCGCCTCCCATTACCACAAAATCTCCTGTAAAAGTATCCAAAATCTCGCTTATTTTTTCATAGAAATCAGGATTGTCCCTATTTGGACCATAAATATTCATAAGTAAAATGTCATATTTATTATGTATGGTAATTTCAATCACAAGAAAATTCCCTATGTCATCATGTTCTACATTTTTAATTTTGAATTCAAAATTGTTATTCAAAAGAATAGCAACACCTCTGGAATCTGAATTACCAAGGCTATGATAAACTTCGTAACCCCAGATGGATCGAACAAGGTGAATATCCTTTTTCGTAAAGTGAGTGTCTTGTACAAAGTAAATGGATGCTTTTTTTTGCTTAAGATAGTTAAGGACATCCCGTCTTTTCTCCATCCCTCCAAGTCCCCTACAATTACATGAAATGATATCTAAAGACATTAAAAAGATTTTTAAGGAAGTATTTAGTTTCTAGCTCGTGGCATTTCTTCGTATCCATATAAAATAGTTCAACATGAAGTATAGCATGGCTTAATACAATTAGGACTACATTTCCAGCATTCACATTCAGGCACACACACACACAAAGAAAAGAAAGCATAATACGCATATAAACAACCAAAAGAAAAGAAAAATAAGGAAAATGGACTTACAATTTCGCAATGGGACTGAAAAACGGTCCTCTCAAATTCTTGGCAAGTGCTCTCCGTCCCGCCGTACACAAACCGGTGACTAACAAATATTAGTTAACTATAGAACCTTGGGCGGACAACATTCAAATCCGGATTTAAAGTTATCATTAAACATGTTGAATTATATATTGCAGGAAAATGAATATGAACATTCTTTTCGTAAATAAGATATCAAAATAAGTTAACCTTATGTATATTGTGCATATGTTATGTATTTTTGCAAACATGGTGTTAACAAACTTTAGCGGGGAAAAAAAGGGGGGGGGGGAATCCGCTATAGATAGTGTGTATCGATGCCGACGAAGAGCACTAATAGTAGTATATAACGAATTGAAAATATCACTATATAAATATCGTGAGAAATCACATAATCAAAAAGCAAAGTTGGTGTCATTTGCAACTAGATGTCAGTATAGATATGATTAACAATAATATGCATAGTTAATAATGTTGAAACACAGGTAAGTTCACATCAGTGGCGGATCACGGGGAGATGTCATCGAACATCTCGCTGGGGGAGGACTTTTTGTGTCGCAATTTAAGCTCGATATTGTCATCAAGGTCAAATTTGATCTTCCTTGCACTATTCACGGGTTTTGCATATACTGAGCCATTAAAGTACCAGGCTTGGTCAATCATTTCATGGTCATTGAGTCTCTGGAGAAGCAGCGAGTTAAGGCGCGTAACATCGTCCGCTAGTTTGAGTCCCTTGCCTGCATTTTTAACGGCTGAGCGCTTTTTCATGATCATTGATTTGGCTTCGGTATTTTTAACTTTCAAGATCACTGGACGCGGGGTATTCGGTCGTTTGCTCGGCAAGCGATGTGCAGCTAAAATGTCTTCTTTTTTCAGGTCAACATCTGCGATCTTTTTCAGCATAACACACGCTATTTCGCCCGTATTCTCATTTTCTTTCTCTTTCAGACCATATATCTTTACGTTGTTCTTACGGGAATACTGTTCGTTATAATTTGATTTGCGTTTTGCCTTTTTTGCTTCTTCACCAACATTCTCTACTATAGCATTTAGTTCCCTTATTTTTGCGTCTTTTTCTGCTACTAACTCTCTGACTTTATGAATTTGGAGTTCAAGGTCATCAATTTTATCAGATAGTTTTCCACATTTTTGGTCATATTTTTTCTCCATTTCATCTAATCTCGTGTGTACTTCAGTTTTTGCCTCTTTCAGCATTTCGCTAACAATTTGTTTTACAATGACCGTGAGATCTTCTTTTTTAACAGTTTGTTCTAGTGCATTTTTGATATCTTCTAGATCTGACAGTATCATAGAACCCTCTTCTGTACTTGTATTAGATACTTCGCTAAAATTTCTCCGTTTATTAGGAGGTTGACTAGACGCTCCTTTTGTTTTATTTTGAAAGTACTTGGAGGCCTTACCGCTCGACATGTTGATAACTGGTTTAACTGGTATGCGTGATCTCCGTGATCTCCGTTACGCTCCGTGTAAAGCTCCGTGATTTGTTATCACTTAGTTCACTAAAGTTATATACTTTGTTCAAACTCACTTTTTTCAATGATTTTTCACAAAAAATCCAAATGTTTTGGAATCTTTGATATCATATACGTCTCATATAAGTTCTATATGTTTGAACGATCACTATAACTGCCGTATTTTCCCAAAACTTGGGAGCGGTCAAAACATCGACTGACCACTCGGCGCCATTTTCTTTTTTCCAGTGTCATACCCAAAATGATCTATTTGAGGGGGTGGACGGGGTGTAAGGGAGGGAGGAGGGGGCGGGAGGAGGGAGAGAGGGGAGGAGAAGGGAAGGGGGAGGAAGGGGACGGGAGGAGGGAAGAAGGGGGAGGGAAGGTGAAAGGGAGGGAGAGGCAGGAGGGCGGAATGGGGAGGAAGGGGATCGGGAGGGGGAGAGGGGTACCCCCTGTCCAACCCCCATTTGGGTATGACAAGTCGTACTATTGCCAACCATAATCTGTTGACACCACGTCCTTGCATTGTTGGATAGCTAAATTTCAATATTCATGAGGCTTTTCATTTCTTGAGCGCAAACAAGGTTATAAATGTCTGTACAAAATTACATAAAACATGCCGCTAATTTTGCCGGTTCCATGAATTCGACATTATTTTCGTTAAATACTAGTAAGATAAGTAGGGTGCGAACCGAGCTCCATTCATTAACATTAAGGTCATTAACGTATTTAACATAGAGGTAAAAGCATTTTCCTGACTTTCAGATCGGGAAACGGGGGGGGGGGGGGGGGGTGCTTCTCAGCAATGTTTGAACAAAAAAATGAAATAAAATGGTTCAATCTGAAGCATATTTTTATCTTATTTTTTAGTCCACATATTTCAACTGTATGAAAGAAATAGGGTGATACTGTAACTGGGGGCGGGGGGTGGGGGGGGGGGGGGGGGGCTCCCTCGGAAACATCAACAGAAAACGAAGGTGACTGAATCAAAATGCAGTACAATTATATCTTTATATAGATGTAGATTTTGACCGTTAACAAATCAAATTTGGTGATATGAGATACAAAAATGTATGGGTGAATCGATTTATAAATTGTTTTTCCAAGGAGGGTCCAAGCCGTCGCGGTGGAGATGGGTGTCCATGATTTTGAAGAAAAATTTATGAAGTAAAAACGGGAAAAATCAGCATTTTGGCAAAATCCATGCAGGGGTGGGGTTCCTGCATGACCCCCGCTTCTCTAGATCCGCGCTTACTTTCTTTCTCTATGAAGAACAAAGTGTCATATGCAGGGACGTTGTTGCACCCCCCCCCCCCCCATGTCACTTTTGAATATAATCATGAAATTGACGAACGATTTGTACAATTGATTCAATCTCCCCGTTTATACATCTTGATCGAGAATTAAACCAGACTGAGGAAAAGCTGGACATCCGTTTGTGTTTCCTTCCGTCAATCGAAACGCCCATCAGACCCACGTTTCATAAATAAAAAATAAACTTGCAGGATATTGTTTATTCGTCAAAAATAGACCCAATCTGATTGAAAACAGTCCTGACCAATTGCAAGACATCAATGATATAATATGAGAGAATTCGAAAAATAATTTTCAAATTAATTCTTTTAGAGAAAATTGTGCCATTATTAAGTGCGCATGCAAGCGAGGGTGCTCAGCTTAAAATGAGTGATTTTCAAACGAAAATGGAAGCAAAAGTTCGTTTACCATGAGATTCTTCAAATGTGTGTACTAGTATGACAAAAGAGATGATTTTGGATTCAACATAGTAAATTTCCCCTGGCTTGATGGTGATGTTCCTAGATTACCGTCTTATGGTATCTACATTTCACAGCTCGACGTCCGGTATGCTAGAGCATGTAGATATATACGTACTGATGTTTTGGATTTTCATAGTAGAAATTTACAAATTACCAAGAAACTTTTATGACAAGGTTTTCGCTTTCACAAACTAGTCAAGACTTTCTGGAAATTTTACAAAAATTATCGTCAACTTCTTTTGAAATTCGGATCAATAATACAGGCGACAGAGTATATTACTTTGGGTATTTCACAACCTGCATTTTATAGTGACATAATTAACAAGATACGCAGGATCAAAGATAGACAACATAACTATCGAAAATGCGTCAGAATCATCAAACGCCTTTTATACCGTGGATATGATCCTAATGTCACCAGACGGACACTAGGCTTGGTACTTGACCAATCTACAGTCTTGTACCAGCGCATTCTTAAAACTTGCACTCTGACTGGACCCTGTCCAAACCTCTTTAGAGAAGACAGGGCTCCGACCACCTGTCCTCTCTGAATGTCAGTCGGACTCCTCGGGTGATAACACGGATTGTATTACCTACGCCCTCTTTTGTTATCCATTTACATATTCATCTGTGTTAATTGCTTGGGCCCCTGCGTTTTGCTGTCTTGTTTGTGTGTGGTCATCTGACAGTGAGGAGCACGGCATGCAGAAGTCAACATTGAAAACAACAGGAAATTGGCGGATCAAGAAGTTTTGCAGGGAGGTATAATTTAAAGCCCATGGGGTGTCCATCCGTAAATTTACGTAAAACTGGGGGGGGGGGGGGGGGTTCTGCATTTTTTTTTTGCGAATTCCAGGCGAGACCTGACCCCTCTAACCAGCACTCTAGATCCGCGCTTGTTCCTTAATTTTTGTAAGGTGACGAAATGATAAATTTCATTAACAAACGAGATCTTGGGTGTTCCATTCTCTGCAGCGTCCAGATAGAAAGGTTAATTATTTATTGGCAATTCGATTCTAAAAATATAGAAATGCTTATAACGTCTTCAAATTCATTAGCATCATTTTAGAGCAGATAAATTTACAGCATGGACCAGACATGCACGTTTCGGATAATAAACCCTCGTCAGTGATCCTCAATCTAAACAATGTGATATGACAAATTTTTCAAATCTGTGAAAATGATGTCCTAAATATACCGAAAGACATAGCAAAAAGGCTGGGGTATGATGCTACAGGACCCAGGTTTTAGAAATTTGAGAAAATTTTGTAAACAGAAATTTTCAAATGCGTCTGAAGAAACGACCAACCAAAATTGACCGAACTTGGCTACATGTGCCCTCGGGGAATCTTGGTCCACCAGCAGTGACACTCACCAAGTGGTACAAATGTTTAACGTCTTCAAATTCATTAGCATCATTTTAGAGCAGATAAATTTACAGCATGGACCAGACATGCACGTTACGGGTTATAAACCCTCGTCAGTGATCCTCAATCGAAACAATGTAATATGCCAAAAATCTGTGAAAATTATGTCCTATATATACCGAAAGACATAGCAAAATGGCTAAACATTCTTGGAGGAAGCCGGTCGAAATCTGGCCAAAACAATTTTAATTGAATGATCATGACCTCAATTTTAAAACGACTTTTGGTAAAGAAATATGTGTGTTTTATGCCTTGTATAGGACTCTTATTCCCCATTTATCCTTCAGATGAAGAAAATACGACATGGACATCATGAATCAGTGTTGGTTGTTTCCGAAACGTTTGCGTCCACAGTGGCGGATTCAGCCGGGGGGGGGGGGGGGGCACGGGGGCATCCCCCCCGGCAGTGCCCATCGAAGGGGCATTTCTTACATGCTTTTGGAGGCATTAAACCGCTGTTTCCTAACAAAAATATATGAAATTAGTCAGAAATAGCCCCAAAACACCCCAGAAATCACCGATTTCAATACATTTTCCAAAATGTTCTCGGGGATAGATTACAAAGTCGGAAAGGATGCATTGCTGCCATGTCCATCGTCTGTACATGTACGTGAACAACAACCTAGAGCTCTACATTGAATCATGTTCATATAGGATTTTCTTCATCTGAGGGATGAATCGGGAATAACAGTCCTATGCAAGTCATAAAACACAAATATTTCTTTACCAAATCTTCGATACAAGCTTCTATAAAATTGACAATTTTTTAAGATCGTTTTTTGGGGTTTTTTTCTTTTTTTTTTTTCTGTTTTGTTGTTGTTGTTGTTGTTTTTTTTTTTTACCAGATTTGGACCGGGATCTCCAAGAATTTTTGCAAACAGTTTAAAATGGATGTTTTTCTTTATTTTCAAAATCGAATTACCAATGAATAATTATACCTTTCTATCTGGACGATGCAGAGCATGGGCACCCATGATCTCTTGTTTTTCAAGGAAATTTAGCATTTACTTATTTTCTCCACCTTACAAAAAATTTAAAACACATAAGCGTGGATCTAGAGTGATGGTTAGGGGGTTTGGATCCCGTCTGGAATTTGCAAAAATAGCTGATTTTTTCCTAGCTTTTACGTTAATTTGCGGCTGGACACCCCTCCCCCATGGGTTGACCTTTCTGCCATTTTAAAACTTTTCTTGATCCGCCCTTTCCATAGAAAGTCCCGAACATGTTGACTTAGAATTGCATGCCGTGCAAAAACAATACAGCATCAGAAAATGTCGAGATTAAAAAAAAAAATATCGTAAGTGAAACTGACTGAATCATGCACGTAATCCCTTCTAAATTCCGTTCAAATTAATACGCTTCAGATGCCACCAAATTGCTTCATTTTTTTCAAAATTATCTCGGGGAGGTCCCCCCGAACCCCCACCACCAATGCGAGGGGAAAACCCCTTCCGATACCCTTCCCCTTTGATACCCTCCCCCATTCGGCTCTTCGGGCCTCGCAAGTGCTTCCCATCAAAAATTGTATGTGCCCCCCCCCCCCCCCCCCCCCCGGCAGTCGGGGTTCTGGTTCCGCCGGGCGCCCCTGGTCCACGTGCAACTACACGATGGACATGGCAGCAATGCATCTATCCCGACTTTGTTTCCTATCCCCGAGAAATTTTTGGAAAATATATTCAAATCGATGGTTTCTTGGGTGTTCTATAGACTTATCTGAAATAGATGAAATATCCGCCTCGGTCCGCACGTGACGGGAACTCAGAAAGGAATGAATCAGCCGCAAAACGGATTGACTCCTAAGATAAAAATAACTTGGGGAAAGAAGACAACAATTTACGTCTGTGTTTTCACTACAAAATGACAATGAAGGACATATTGCTCGCAAATATAATGCTTCTAATCATGATAGACTATACAACTTCCATCCCGTACAAATGTAAGTATGATTTTTTGACTCCTCACAAGCCGCATTCAAGTCGAACTTGTCTTGAAACCAATGCTCAAGGAGTGCCTGCATGCCATCAACTTGATTAATTAGCTCGTTTTAAAAAAAGAATTTAAGAAAAACTTAGGATGCAAAGCATCAATGAAATAAGAGATGTATGTATCCTGTCTACCCAAAATACACAGATGATCTTTAATTTATCTCTGTTTAAAATAGTATTTTTGAAAGTGAAAGGGGGGGGGGTGCATCTTCTCTAGACAAACGCATACGTGATACCTTACTACCTTGCTCCTCCATGTCAGATGTCATACACAAAACTGCGTCTCTGGACCGATGAGTTTTCGTTTGGAGATTAATAGAATCTATCAACCCTTTGTACAGGGACAGGGAAATCCCACCCGAGTATCAAAGATTTGCTGTCCACGATGATCAGCCCTTAGAGAAAAGAAATGGTTATTTTCCATTTACTTTCCATTTTTTGTGCATTACTTTAGCATTTTTCATTTATTTTCCATTCACTTGCCATTTCTCACAACAGGGATTTTAGAACTTCCATTTTCTTATGACCATTTGTTTGCCATTTATTCAAATAAATGTATTATCAATGAAACTTTGTTGGCATTTTTCTTCCCTTTATTCAGAAAATGTGTAATTAATGGTGCAGGAGACGAAGAATTGTACATTCTTTTACCATTTATTTTCAGAACCATTTTTACTAGAAAAAATGGTACATGAAATCAAGTACATGTATATATAGTTGTAACCGTATGAATTAAATACCTGGCATGAATCATGTCGGAATGTAATTTAGGATATAAAAATCTTAGACTTAAAACCTCTGTGTCAGGATTATACATAGAAGATTTCTGTGGCAATTAAGATCAACTTCAAAAATTAGATCGTATTTTACATTTTATGTCGGTGTCGTTTATAGTATAATTACAGATACATGTATGTACTGAGTAAAGCTAGGGGTAAACCTTCGTTTATATAAGGGTATAGTATAAATTTTCTCCTTGAAAACCATATTCAATTATTAATAAATGTTCATTTTCCAATTTTTAACACGCATTAATGAGAGGGTACATGGACGGATCTATGGTGGGGGGAGGGGGGGGTGTCAGGATCTCCCCTCGGTAGTGTATGCCAAAATGGCATCAAATTGTTATTTTATCGTCTCCCCCCCCCCTTGACTCATGACCCATTATAAATCCGCCCATGTAGCTTTTTTCGTTCATCAAAATGTTCTTGCACGGACCGTATATATATACAACATACATTCTTTGATGATTTATTATATATACCAAAGGATTTTTAATGACGGGTATACGTATCAATGAAGTCAGATTTTCAACGCCGAAAAACGTACGGTAGTTGTATTGAGAATCGGTAGAGAAAAGATCAAGTAGAGTAGAAAGAAAAGAAGAAGAAGAGAAAGAGAGAGAGAAAGATATGAAATTTTCAGAGGAGCTTTTAAAATCGGCACCACCCATCCCCTTTCCCCGATCTTTACGATCGGATCGACCACTTCATATTTTCGAGCAGCAGAATTTCACATACACAACACGTACCTCTGGTGAGCTCCATGTATTTTAAAACTCCCGGCTCGTCAGATGAGACACGTAAATCAAGGCACCTCATAGGATAGATGAGTGTGCTTTCTCCCAAAATTAAAATAAAAAGAAACCCAACATGATCGGATGGGATAAATGATCGAAGGGGACATTTCACAATGAATAAAATTTCTATAAAATAAATAGAAATACTTTTTTTCTTTGTCACTTTTAAATTTTGGGAGAAATTTAATAGATTCCCCGTTGTTCCCCAGGCCGTCGTTCCCCAGCGTGGTTGATGATAAACAGCTGTGGGCGCGATCGATGCAGACTGACCCAGATTATCTCGGGAGAGTCATGATTTGGATATACACGAAGACGCACGCTTGTAAATTGCAACAGTGTAAAAATAAAATCTTGTGTCTCGGGATGATATATACATGAGAATTGTGCAAACAATATTGAGTTTGAATGAATTCGTCAAGGAATTACACGAAGAGGTGACCGGTGATCAGAAAGAGATATCTCAACGATCAACAGCTATGAAAAATTATTTTGGGCCGGTAAGTTTTTATTTTGTACATACATGTATCTATATTTTCGTACTTGTATCGATCTAATCTTATTTGTATTTCTTGGCTTTATTATAAAATACATGTTGTGTAACTGATAACTGAATTATCAGTTCTTTGAACAGCGGAAATCTGAAAATATAATTTGAATTTGTAAAATGATTTGAAAGGAGCGGTAAAATTACGCATGCGCACGACAATAGCTATAGTTTACAACGTTTGTTTTTTATGTAAACAAGGCAAAAAAAAAAAAAGACACATTAGTATTATTCTGACTGATTACCGATATGACACAACTTGCCAAGTCAATATACATACATGAAGCTATTGAATACTAGATGACTTTATATTTACAACTTAATTGATTGATGCAGCATTAATATTTCTCCTTGTTTTTAACTTCAGAAGACGATTCCACTAAAACAGATACGACAATGTGTTGATAAATCAATCAAAGCTGAGAGATGTTTCCGTCTTCCTTTTTGATTAAACTAAGCTTCAAAACGTGGATTGGATGCCCATGAAGAGGTATATATTTTGTGATACATCTATCTTAATATGTTGAAGTTTCAAGTGTGTCATCAATTGCACAAAATTCATACATATACACATAAAATTAATAAAGCAAAATTAAGTCACATACTGGTATATGTAAGCATGTTAAACATTCAAACAGTCTAATATATGTTTTGTTTTGTTTTTCTTTAAGAAAACATAATTATGCCAAGGGAGTGAATCTCGGATGGGAGCAGATAAATCCAAAGACCTTACTCAAACCATTCAACATAAGATAAAACATGCGGTTCTGGAGTGCAAGCAAAGTGGTTGTTTTGAAAAACATTAACATAAGTAACCATCTTTTACGGAATTTTGTGTTGTCATATTGGGAATACATCAATGAAATTTCAAGTGTTATATTGAAACTACACGATCGGATTTAATATACTTCAAGTATGTATTTTTGAATAGTAAGATTAACATTTTTTCTCTATTTAAATGATGCAAGATAAATGGATAAGTAGTAACATTTTTTTTTATTTATATGATGTCACTAAACTGGACAATCAATAAACTGGAGCTGCAACCATTTATTCTTCATTTTTTGTTGATGTCATTTAAATGTTCTATCTCATTTGCATATTTCGCTGAAAAGAATGGTAAAAAAATGGAAACTGAATGGTTAAGAAAATGGTGTTTGAGTGAAAAATGGAATAAAAATGGTGGTTAGCAGTAGAACATTTCCATTTGTCTTAAAAATAAATGGCAAAGAAATGGAAAATAAATGAAAGAAAACAAATGGCACTGGAATGGAAAATAAATGGATTTCATTTCTCTAAGGGAGGCTTGCCGAGTCGTGGACGTTGCAAATCTTTTCTTACTGGATCTTACTGGACTCCAGATCTATTATATGCTGTGCATCTCTGATCCTTCTCTATGTTTAAACTTTTATGCTCCGCTTCTGGACCAAGGGTGGATTTCCCTGTCCCAGTACAAAGGGGTGATTGATTATTTTACTCTCACCCATATATTTTCAATAATTCATAAATAAACATTGCTTGTTTTGCGTTAAATGTTACTCCATGTGATGTCAAACACTGCTAAACCTACGTATAAACGTCTATGACGTCACAATAGGGGGTTCGAGACTAACATCCGGGGGTGCGGGACAGAGTTGTCTCAGAACGGGTAAATCTGTAGATACATCGTATCTCTGTCCATGGTGAGAGAAAATTCAGCCTGAAACTTTGAATAAAATACATGTACTACCTAAATTGCTAATTTATGTGTTAGGATGATTTTATTCTCAAGCATTCATTGGATTGCTGGTATAGGAAAGTATGATCATGATGATAAATATATATAGGCTCTGAACTTGTCATATATATACACTCCGAGCAAAGCTTACCAGAGACACAGTTTTGTGTTTGACATCCAACAAGGGGGAGTAAGATGTGGGGGGGGGGGATAATTTTTAGTTTCAGTCACA
This sequence comes from Pinctada fucata, assembly GCA_028142955.1. Classification (NCBI taxonomy): domain Eukaryota; kingdom Metazoa; phylum Mollusca; class Bivalvia; order Pterioida; family Pteriidae; genus Pinctada; species Pinctada fucata. Next base: position 15,177,710 of record AP027113.1, on the reverse strand, counting down.
GGCACATGTTACATATATTATATCAATTAATACATGTACACAAGAAGTTACCCAATTTCTACTCTCCCAAGTTCCTCTATTGTATTTTCCCCTTTTCTGTAAGGTATGAAATTGCAGGCATCACATTACTTGAGCTGTGTCAGTGTAAGACATACGTACAGGGGTTAACCCATACAGGTTGGGGAAAGGTACCGATTGAGCTAACATACTTCAATCAAGCTAATGTAACTATTGGGCTCATCAATCTGACTTTTTTTATTCAGAAAGAAACTTTTTTCCTCCAAATTATATTTGGATGCAAAATCACACAAGCTTTTATATCAAGAAACAATTATATTTAAAAAGCAACTATGCCTGAAAACTTTTAGATTTAGCATCTCACAAAATATATTCAGGAAAATGGAGGTATATTTTCTCAGTAACCATTCACTTTTCAGGTATGTTTCTTTTAACAGTCCAATAATTAATCTGGTAAATTGATCTTTCGTTTGTCGGATTTACTGCGTCTTTTTTTCTCTGAGTCTCATGAACATTTTTTTTATACTTCAAATTCCCAATTATTACGAACAAAACACCTGATATGATAAATGTATTCCCAATTTGAGTGCCATGAGCCATGTTCCCAAAAGGGAGAGAAAAAGCCCTGTAGTACGGAATAGTGTTGGGCAATCGGAAACTAAATCATAATCGATAATCGGAAGGGCATAATCGATTATTAATCGATTATAATCGAAAAATTCGAAATATTCCTATCTTTTTAATTTTCAATCCATAATTAATTGAAATTAGGACCAAATAATTAAAATTTTAGTGTTCTACTTTGTGTATATAACCTTAAAGTGTTTATTTTACACCTTTACATTGCCTCTACAAGGTTATGAACATCACTGATGAGACAAATTAATTTTCATATGACAATATGCTATGATTACCATCCCCCCCCCCCCCCCCCCCCCCCCCGTGACATTTCATTTATTATGTATTGTATATTAATAAATGTTTGATATAAATGTAAAAGTAAATTCGATTGATAGAATATGAAAAATTACTTGATGCAATAAAGTTAGAACGTAGTCCACGAATACGCCTGGGTTAAATAGGGTTCGGGACAGAGGAAATTAGGAAATTTGGTGTTTGAACCACAATATCAATTCAATCATCTAAGTACTGTTATTGGCACCGCGATGCCAATTCTTTTTTTAAAAAAATAGCATAACTAAAAATAACATAAATAACATGTTCTAGTAAAATCTTAGTCATCTAAACGTTTGAAAAAAGAAAAAAGTCATATATCTTGTATCATATACAAAAGTATACATATAGTCTACGCTCTTTAAAAATGCCAGAAAAGAATCGGCACCGGTGCGACGCACCGGTGCGAATAACAGGAGTATATATAAGGCGACGATCTTTCTTAAACTGTTCTAAATTGTCTACGATCTTTCTAAGTATCTTTAATTTCTACATAGGGGGGAAATAATCCCCCGGAAAAGGGTTTTCTTTGGGGGATTCATTTCTACCAAGAAATGGGGTATAGATATCTTTCGGGGCTAGTCTACGCTCTTAAAAATGTCAAAAAAGAATCAGCACCGGTGCGACGCACCGGTGCGAATAGCAGGAGTATATATAAGGCGACGATCTTTCTTAAACTGTTCTAAATTGTCTACGATCTTTCTAAGTATCTTTAATTTCTACATAGGGGGGAAATAATCCCCCGGAAAAGGGTTTTCTTTGGGGGATTCATTTCTACCAAGAAATGGGGTATAGATATCTTTCGGGGCTAGTCTACGCTCTTAAAAATGTCTAAAAAGAATCAGCACCGGTGCGACGCACCGGTGCGAATAACAGGAGTATATATAAGGCGACGATCTTTCTTAAACTGTTCTAAATTGTCTACGATCTTTCTAAGTATCTTTAATTTCTACATAGGGGGGAAATAATCCCCCGGAAAAGGGTTTTCTTTGGGGGATTCATTTCTACCAAGAAATGGGGTATAGATATCTTTCGGGGCTAGTCTACGCTCTTAAAAATGTCAAAAAAGAATCAGCACCGGTGCGACGCACCGGTGCGAATAGCAGGAGTATATATATAAGGCGACGATCTTTGTAAGTCTACGATCTTTCTAAAGTGTCTGCATAGGGTGAAGTATTAATCTGGTTATGGTCTGAAATAAACAGTTGCCATTACTGTATGCATGTCAGTTTCTGTGCTTGCTTGGTCGCATTGGATGTATGTTTCGTTTTCAGAAAATCAAATGTTTACTACGTACGATCTTGAAAACCCTTCATTTTTCTGTTTACATATTACTTTTCATGCGTGTTTTTACCTGTTTTTCTAAACTCTCTATCACTTTTTCTCTCTGATCTTTATTCCGTTAAAACTCGAATTTTACTACATGTTTTGTATCATATTGACGGAATAAAGCTGAATTATATAGCTATACGTTTTTCTAAACTCTCTCTCACTTTTTCTCTCTGATCTTTATTCCGTTAAAACTCAAATTTTACTACATGTTTTGTATCATATTGACGGAATAAAGCTAAATTATATAGCTACACGTTTTTCTAAACTCTCTCTCACTTTTTCTCTCTGATCTTTATTCCGTTAAAACTCAAATTTTACTACATGTTTTGTATCATATTGACGGAATAAAGCTAAGTTATATAGCTACACATTTTCTAATTTTAATCTGTGCATGAGTATCAGTTCTCTCTCTCTGACCTTTATTCCGTTAAAATTTGTATCATACAAGTTTACGGAATAAAACTAAGTTATAGATATATACGTTTTCCACTTATTTCTGTATATGAAAATCAATTATCTTGACAAAATTATCTCTCTCTCTCTCTCTCTCTCTCTCTCTCTCTCTCTCTCTCTGATCTTTATTCCGTTAAAACTAAAATTTTACTGTTTGTATCAGATTTAATTACGGAGTAATAAAGCTTTGTTATAGACCTGTACATGTTTTCCCATCTTATTTTATGCATCACGAACAACATTATCTCTCTCTGTGACATTTATTCCGTTAATCTCTCTCTCTCTCTCTCTCTCTCTCTCTCTCTCTCTCTCTCTCTCTCTCTCTCTCTCTCCTTTATTCCGATATTTAACTTTTTGTATCGTATTTACGGAATAAAGCTAGGTTATAAGTACTGGCTTTCCAATTTTATTCTGTGCTAAATATAAGTTATCTTAACGCTCTCTGATCTTTATTCCGTTATTTTTAAAACTCAAACTTTGCTGTTTTTATCATATTTACGGAATAAAGCATACAAAAAATCATGTTTTCCCATCTTATTATATGCATCATGAACAACATTAATTATCTCTCTCTGTGACGTTTATTCCGTTCATTCTTTTTTCTCTCTCTTTCTCTTACCTTTCTATTTTTCAAAAATAAGATCTGTCATTTTTTCCGTTAGAATTGAAAATTGAATAAAACATGAATTTCAGATACACAACTGTATATATGTACATGTAGATCTATATAGATGTCATTGTTCATGTCTTGATTATTTTGTTTGTTTACGGACTTGCTTTCTTTCTTACCTCAGAGCTATATTATGTCTTTCTGAACTTTATTCCGTTTAAATTTAAAAATAAGTTCAGATCTTATGATATATTACAATATATACATTCTGTTGTATTTTCGTTCTCACACCTCGGACTATAAAAATTGGAACTTTTCTCTTTAGATCCATATATCTCCAGAATTGGAATTATGAAATGAAGAAAGCAGAAATCGGAACGTTAACAAGTTGTTAACATATATTACAGAAATGAGAACAAAGATTATTCATCATTTTTCCAGATTTATTTAAAGAATTATTACATTCGTCAATTCTCAATCTCCTGTAGTGTAGGTACCGTCTAAAGCGTCTAAATGACCTAGATCATCATACTTACCACGGAGAAAAGAAATCGTAGTATAAAAAAAATGAAAAAATAATTGGCACCACGGTGCCAATAACAGGATTATGCCGGAATATAAGTTTTTGAAGGTGTTATTGTTATTTTTGTCCTCGGGAGGGTCATGTAATCTGCACTTGCATCCGTCAATGATTTTCGCATTACGCGATTTCTAAAACCAAAATACCGAAACGGACAGAAAAATACGGAACATTCGGAAATCGGCGATGTCGGCGACAATCGAGTTTAATTTTCAACATCGATTAGTAACATCGCTGGCCATTCAGCGACCGACAATCGATTGACGGCGATAATCGTTACATCACTAGTACGGAACCATACATCTCCTTCATCTGTTCATCATGGTGACTATATGTATAATTGTAGAGCTTAAAATCAATGATCATGTATATTTTAGTACTGTAGATCATGTATGATGGCTGCCTTTATTCCTTTGAGATTATGTTACCCGTTATTGATCGATGTTTTTTATTTGTCAACATAATTGTATTGCATGTCATTGGTTACGTTTTTTGCCTCTTTCGTGATTACAAAGAAGCGGAAACATTCAGGGAAACATTCCATTATACATGTAGAATTGTTTCCCCTCTCTCTATAATTCAGATATTATGTTGTTGTTACATGATTGGAAAAAAATCCCTTTTCTGATCGGCTAATACTGCAGTTTGATGAAACACTCAAACATTATATCATAGAAAATCTACCTGGGGAGATGTCATCCAAGGCAGATGAAACATTCCGACACTTCTTCGTGTGCTAAAAATAGATCAGACTGAGGTGCTCTTTGTATATAATTTTGAAACTTTGATTTTGTACATGATTTTGAAACTTCACGTAAAAATTGTAATAAAATGAATATTTTATTTTTCCTCGGGAGAAATAAATAATTGTATATTATTGTAGAACTGGAAAATATGCCCATCAAGGATTGGCTTAAAACGTACATGTATCTCAGTTCTGGCACTTCTGAATACATGTATATCGCTATTTAAATGACTAAATCTAGTACATTTACTCTAATATTTATCCCAGTGTTCGCTTTTTTCGAAAACCAGAGTTACTTCCCATTTGAGACAGTATCTGACATAGACTGATTATGACGTCATTAAATTCTATGAAAACAGTCCTAAAAGTCTGGGAAATTACGGTATACAATCGACCTTGCCATACCATTTTCATGACATCACAATGGTTTTACGTCAGATACCGTCTGTAAGGGGGAAAAACTGTATTCCGAAAAGACTCAATTTATCTTTCTAAAATTACATGTAACAATATTTCCATTTCAGAGGAATCCCCATGTTAAGGGAAGTGCCTGTTATCAGATTTATATTCTATAATTCTGAATCGTATTATGATGTCACGTTTCAGTTCTGAACATATGTAGAATTTACCAATGTTCAGATATGCTTGACATTATGATTTTCAATGCGCTCAGGATTAATGCCAAATGGGTATCTGATATTTAGTACAAAAGGAAATATAAGTAATGACTGTCTTACATTGGATGTGCAAATTTTCAGAGAATCCCCTCGCTTTGTGATTCACGGACTTTACACCTGACCAACCAGGATTTTTCTACCATGAACACCCAATGGAAGACAGTCATTACTTTTAAATTGTAGTTATGACGTCATAATAGTTGCGACATCAGTGATTTTTTTACCTTTTTTAATAGCCACCTGTACCTTTTCATTTGGGAAAATCTGCAATATTTTGGAACAAATTGGGAAAATTTAGAAACAAAACTTCTTTAAAGAAATGCTTAAATTATTCAGGAAAGTGAAAGAGTTCGCAAAATTTACAAAGGCACCCCCTCCCCTTTAACGGTTGAAATGTATTTTAAGCCATTTGTATGATGCTTCATACTTTTGGGGTATGAATTTACGATTGTCAGGAACTGGGACAAGACTGCCATCAGAATCCGAGTCGGACGTGTAACTGTTGTTCATTTTTGAGATGTCCTTGACTTCTTTATTGGAAACAGAGGCCTGTTCTGGTCGAGAATTGACGCTGTCGGTGACTTCATTTTCATCGGCTATTATGTTACCATTATTATCGCAATCCTTTTTGAAAAATGAATCGATTTTTGGTAGATCTCTTGTATTTTTTTTTATTAATTTTTTTGACATAGTACTTTTAAAAGAGTTATGAGACATCCCGTCCCCGTAGCATCCATCAACAAGTAATCAACATGAAGAAAATGGTTGATTTTATTGCATCAGAACCTTAAGAGATTTCTATTACTTTTGTGCATGTTTCGTGTCAAATTCAATTCAATCTTGAAAACAATTTTGAAAACAATTATAGGTACTTCTTTGATGTTTATTTGATCTCCATTTATTGGGAAAATAAGGGCCGATTTTTGGGAAAATAAAGCTATTTTTTACAAGGGGAAGCCACCGATATTCGGTGGTAAATCGGGCCAAAAAAAATCACTGGACATATATGTATATTAAATTTCCCTCATCAGAGAATACCTACAGTTCCTTACAGTTACAGCAATGGATGCTATCAAGTTGATCACTGTACTGGTACTATAGTTATACAGTGTTTTAAAGGGGGGATACAGAAATATATTGGGTCGATGAAAAAAGTTGTATTGGGCGAGGCGAAGCCGAGTTCGCCTCGCCGAGCCCAATACAACTTTTTTCATTGACCCAATATATTTTTGTATCCCCCCAGTAAAACACTGTATAACGAATTTATACCACCAATGGCTTTTGGCTTGTGTATGTAATATCAACATATTTTAAAGCATCTCCGTGACGTCAATATCATAAAGCGTCTTTTGAAATAGAAGCGGGATATTAAAATAATATCCTGTCATTTAAATGATACAACATAATATTCGGTTCTTCTTGACCAATCAGATTGCAAGTAATTTGCCAGAGGTGGGATAAAATTGATTACCTTGTGTTCAATGGATATTTTGGCAGTATTAATTCAATCAAATTTGCCATTTCTATACATGTGTGAAATATTACAATTTACATAAAATGACTGAATTTTTATTGCCCTTTCAGATTATATGGACCAAAATTGTAGACGAACTCTCACAATTTCGTCGCCTTCTATTCGACTGAAGCTAACACGGTATTCAAAATACAGGAGTAACATGGATTGCACACTCACATTAAAAGCTAGCAGTAGGTCAGCCAATGAAACAACACGTCTGATGGTTGTGTTTAGGAAAATAGATATCGCAACAGAATTGTTTTCTTGCAACGACTATGTAAGCTTGAAAGACGGATCAACTGGAAGTGCAAAAGGTGTATCAGGTGAGCCTTTTTTCCATGTACAATAGATGGTTTTCCTGTGACGTCACAGAGCCAAAATTACCTCCCTTTGTTGGCCATATTGTATGACAAGCCAGTGATATTCGGCCTTTTTGAAATAAAGAGTTACTTCCCATTTGTGCAGGTAGATTACGTCAACGCATTGAGAGTTATATATAAACAAAATTTAATTTTTAGTTCCACATTTATAGAATTTTCAATGTAAATTGGTTGAATTATGAAGAAAATTTGCTAGTTTGCCATTCAATATGGCCACGACGGTAAGTAACTTTTGCAAATTTTGGCCAATGGAAAACCGTCTATAGACAGACTTGAATTGCACAAAATGGTGGACAAACGAGGTATGTCGACTATGTAAATGGTACATGTACGTGGTATGTCCCGAACTGTTCTAGTAGAATAATTAACCGTCATAGAAAGGCATATCAGAATGTAGTCTTCACAAAAACTCGCTTACCCCAGTGCTACTAGAAATTTAACCAGGCTAGTAGATATTGTCTAAGACACTATACAATCAGCCGGTAAAATCTGTCCACAGGCTAGTTATTAAAACAAAATTTGGTGAAGACTATATATGACATATGCTAATTGTCTGTTGGCACTCTAAGGGGTCATGCAGGGCTCGCGCTGGGCTTCGCAAATGTCGCATTTTGCGACAAAAATTTGAAATTTGCGACAGAAAATCGCGATTTGCGACAAAGGGAATTTTCTAAAAATGAGTTTTCAAGTACCGACAAACACGCGAATTCGGCATTGTTAGATCGATTCTAAGTAATCCAAAGTGCAGGTGAAGCGTTCAGGTGTAACGTAGGTAAGCGGGTGACCGTAAAAGGTGTGAAATACAGGTAATTAGGTAGCCCCAGCAGCACAAAAGCCACTGCTAATTAGATAATTGGATTATGAAGATAAGCTGTCTAACGTTAGTATTCCTAATTTTGGAAAGATATTTTAACTTTGTTACGGCGGACGGCAAACTTTATATCTTTCGATGTCACTGAAAAGTTTAGATCATCACGAGTATGTCATACTATGTAATTATTTTATTTTTCAATTCTTTGTTTCTCCCCCAAAAGAAGTACCACTGTATTATATAATTTAGATTTTAAAATTGGGAAACGTAACTTTGAAGTGTCCGATTACGTATCGGAAAACAAAATAGCAAAGTTGACGCCGTTCGTTTTTAAAACATCTGCAAGTTCTGACAATAAAACTATCAAAAATGAGCCTTCAATAGCATCTAAATCGAGGTTTTGAGATCTTTGTATTCATGATAAAAGCATACGAGCTCGACGTCGTGGACCCATAATAGCACCCCTCTACTTTCTTTTAATTTTGCGTCATAGGCGTCGATCTCTCGGCGACGAAGAATTGAACAAGAAAAAAATTATTTTATTTCTAGGCCATTGTGATTACTAAAACAAACCACAAAAAGCTTACGTATCTATATGAGAAATATTCATCTAGATAAGTTACATGTACGTTGAGACCTTTTATTTTTTTTTGGGGGGGGGGGGGGAGGGGTCCGCTACACCGACCTTATTTATTTAATCAGGTCAACATTTTTTTTTTTCACAACAAGCAAAGATTGTTTAAGGGGACCGTTTTCAAGCTACATTGAATAAATGATGAAGAGCATATCTAGAGGATGTTAGGAGCCACCTTGGAAATTTCCTAAAATGCTATTTTGCCCGTTTTTATGTCTAATGTTTTTCACAATCATATACTTGGACCCCCTCCCCATCCCAGGAAAAAATTCAAGGTCTGTCCATCTTTCTTTGGCTACAATAGCCAATTCATGGCTGTCTTTGCTACATGTATCAAAGAGTTCAAGTCATGGGGGGTCAGTACTAAAGCTTGATCTAAAAGCAAAGCTGCAGTTCTTTCATCCTACACCATGTTTGCAGCTACCAACTGCCTTGTCAGTACAGTAATCCCTAAACTACAAATTGATCATGATAAGCAAAGAAGGCCCTCCAATGGATATTTTTTAATTAGATGGGAGGGCTTCTATGAAGAATTATGTGACCTTTTGAGTTGGTCTAATTGGACTCATCACTTACTCAGTACTGTCACTGAATTCAAACTTACTGAATATTTTGCATTTACTATGTCATCAGAGAAGTAGTGTTGATGCTAGTCTCTGACTTTGTTGATTCTAATACAATATGACTGTGTATGTTCTTGAAAATTAAACACGTAGATCAACACATACACTATCTCTATTGAGAAAAATGAAAGTTTTTTTCAGCAACTTTATCGTCGCGCAGTATTGTGCTACAGCACAATTTTGCGTATCGCGCAAACTTGCGACACAAAATTTTGAGCCAGTGTGAGCCCTGGTCATGGAGAAAGACGGATCAAGTAAGTTTACGTTTTTGTATTGCCTGCGAAGCGTAGCAACACTAGGAATCACTTTGTCCATTGTTCGTCTGTCTGTCCATCTGTCTGTCCATCTGTCTGTCACACTTGGATGTCACAACCTATAAAAGTGTTTCCTGAGTGTCGCTATGTTTTGCAGGCGATGCATGCATTCCTCTGTCTGTCTGTCTGTCACACTTGGAAGTTGGATGTCACAAACTATAAAAGTGATTCCTGAGTGTCGCTATGTTTTGCAGGCGACACATGCATTCCTTGGAATGATTTTGAGATTTCCTCGACTTGTTTCACACTCCATGTGACTCCTGTTATGACGTCATAGAACATAACGCCATCGTAAGATTTGTGTAGGCTTTGGAATTGATTCTAGTTTTAAAAAATCATTTAGTGAAAATAAAATGAGGTTGTGAGAAAAATAATCCATTATGACTGAGACACTGGGGAATCTCATCCTAATGCAAAAGATTGGCTACATCTTCGACTCGGCAAGCCTCGTTGTGGATTGCAAATCTTTTACACTCGGATGAGATTTCCTTGTCTTAGTTGCAACGTCGTGATAGATTCCTTTAGTCTCGATACTTCCAGATCTGAAGAAACGAAAACATGACAACAGAAGTAAATTTTTCCTGATAAATTTTACATGTACATGTTTCTTTAATCCAAACAAAATGAATAGATGACTCCATTGTTATGATATATAAACATGATAAATATATGATATCTGATCTTCTTTTAGGTCTTAAATCAAGGATGTGCGGAGAAAACGAGCCGAGGGGAGCATATTATACCACTTCTGAATACCTGACTGTTGTGTTCCACAGTAACTTTTTTGACAATGATGATGGCTTTGATCTCCTCATTACTCCATTTCACTCAGGTATGAAAAGACGCTCGTAGGCAGGGCTCTCGATTGGCCTGATTTAGGGCCGATATTCGGCCCCATTCCCAATGCAAAATAGTATCTTTTTCCCAATTTGTTGACAAGTTTTTAGCTCGCCGGGACAAAAACTTTGTTTGCAAATGTTGTAAAGTTGTTATCCAAATGTATTGAAAAAGCTCGATACAGAGACACTGCCAAATTATGTATCATACTGTCAACAATAAACCACAGTTAACCGAAAACCGCAGTGAATTGTTAAAGCCCTACCAAAAGGGGTCTCAAAATCATGTGAATTGAGCAAGATAGTTGCAGATGGTTTGGCAAAATTTAAAATGTAACGTCATGCCATTATTAGATTTGTGTAGGTTTTGGTATCGATTCTTGTTTAAAAATTCATTAGATAAAATGAGCCTTGTCGTGGATTACAAATCTTTTACACTCGAATGAGATTCCCCTGTCTCAGTCGCAACGTCGTGATAGATTTTATTAATATAGGACACCTCCATTTCTAACTTGCTATAAGTCCTATATCAACCAAGGTTGAATGGATGATTATTGAAGCTTGATATTACCCAATTATTTCACGCTTCAGTGACCAGCTTAGATAAAATTGGACACCTATTCCCAGCTTACTTTAAGTCCTACATCAAACAATCTTGTTCATCTGATATGTCTTATAGTGTCATACATGGTTAAGATGCTGTTCAGGTAATGTTTCTAACAAAGTGTCCCAGCTTGGTCATCTTTGATGACACTTTATGTGGCAAGATGATGATATTAAAGAAGAACTCTGCTACTCAGATTATCAGAAATGTACCTTGAATTCCAATAGATGATTTTCCAATAAACTTGTGAGACAATCAGACACCAGACATCACAAAATTTCACGATATTTTCATTATGACATCAAAATAAAAGGCATGACAACACAAAAAGGTGCTTTATGATGGTGCGATCAGATGTGACGTCACAATGGAAAATTTTGCCAAATAATATGATGTTCGGTGTCTGTGTGTATAAAATCAAAGTTAGAAACGGTCATATCATTTATCTGGAAAATGGACTATTATTTATGGATCACCAATTATTTATGACCTCTACCTTTAAAAATTATCATTTTTTAATCCCCTTAAAATATTTTCTGTTTTTCAATGGAATCATATCTATTTATAATTCCTATTTTCAGGAGCATGCAGTTCCTCAGAGACGAAGTGTCGTTATGGTCAGTGTATCGATAGAACAAATCGCTGTGATGGGTACGATCATTGCGGTGATTACTCGGACGAGTCATGTAGTAATCTGACACGAGTCGGTGCCGGAGTCATCGTCGGAGTCATCATCGTCATCCTCGCTATTGTCGCTGTGGTCATCGTTGCCGTGTGTTGTATCAGAAAGAGAGGTGGATTAGGGGGCATAATCAAGGTCAGGGTTTGAAAAATCTAATAAATCTACCCGTCATATACTGTATGTTCTTAAATTTCATAGATTTGAATTTCAGTTTCATATGGTATTTATTAATCAAGTTGTGAGCTTTTTACATCTTGAGTAACCTTGAAGAGTGTCCTGGGTTTTAAATTGAATATCGTAAATACCAAATGGTGTAGAATATGATTGAAAATTCTATTAACAATATGATGTGCACTTTAATAAACAGAAATACCTTTAATTGCATATGAAAAGCAGCATATTTCACCAGTGCTTATATTTTTCTATCCTTAACAAATATTAGAGTTGCCGTCTCAATTGTGAACGTAAAATAGAATTCACCTATATGTAGTCAAATAGATAAAAATTTTGAGGTTTTCATGCTATAAAGTAAGAAAAATTTCATTTCTAGGGAAGGAGTCATGGTAACACAAGTCATCAAGCACAGAACATTCCACTTAATCAGCAGACCTACCCTGCAGCACAGCCTGCCTACCCACAAGCTGGATATGCCCCGCCCCCTCAGGGTTATGCCCCGCCTCCTCAGGGGTATGCTCCGCCTCCTCAAGGTTATGCTCCACCCCCTCAGGGATATGCTCCGCCAACCCAGCCTGGATACCCTCCTGCTCAACCCCCACCGTACCAACCAGCTAACAATCCTTACCCCTACGGACAGCCTCAGTGATTTCCTAGCAATACCAACGCACAAATTGTTTAGAATCTCTGAGTAAAAAATATGGGAATTTCAGGGATAGATTGTGAGAAAAATTTATTTGTGTTTTGCATTTAGTATTAATTTTGTTTAAGTATAGTAATTTGTTGATTAAAGTATAGTAATTTGTTGATTTTTTTTTTTATTTAAGGAAAAATATTGTTTTTGTTTCACATTTCTAGTCATTAACGAAAGACAGGCACATTTTTTGTATCATTTACATGTAAATAAATATGTTAATTAAATTATTATACAATAATGACTGAAATTTGATCAAGACTATCTCTTATTTATGAAATCATGTTTTACATTAGGAAAAAAAGAAATATTTTATTTTAAAAATATTTTAATTTTCAAGTTGTATTGGCTTTTAATTCCATTCAAAGTCATATTAGATATTTACTTTATATTCTACAAAAAATTGAGGAGAGTAGCTCATTTATTATTGTTTAATATATTATTTTTTTTATCTTGGTTTCATACCAATTTTTTGACATAAATGGTTTATGGGTTATATTAATCGATTATATTTTAGTTAACTTTTAATTAGTCTTTCTAATGATGTGTGCTTTCATTCCTTCATGACTAAGACATTGGCCTTCTATTTACATTGTCTCTATCCATCTATATCTTTTGTCCATTTTTGATATATTATGATATTCGTGGTATAAATATTTGTCATCTCTGTAGTTTCACTGAATAACTTTCTTTTTCTTTGTCTTCATTAAGCATAATATTAAGTCATTGTACGGGATGAAAATTTCATTGTATGTAGTGTGTAACATACAATTGTATAAGGTAATTTTTTTGCAAAGATCTGTATGGGTTTAGAGATTGTGACTGGCACCCAGCAGTCTGTGCTCTTAAAAATGCTTATGAAAAATTTTAGGAATGTTCATAAGTTTTGATCGCTTAATAATTCATAAAAAAAATCACGATGCTTTGTTTCTGAATTCATATTTCGTAGCAGAAGTCATATTAGAAAGCCCAATGTATTCTAAATTGAAAAGATTTTAATCTTTTATTTGATGATTAAAGGATTTAACAAAATTCCTGAAATTTTTCGTAAAAATTTTTGTGAAATTTGGCACAGGTCTCGATAATATTCTCACATGACATTAATGTCTTTTGAGATTTGTGTAATCTTCTGCATATTAGCTTCAAAGGGGTATGGCCACAAAGCCCCTAAAACGACCCTGCATTTTTTCTTGAAATGAAACTTAATGAGAAATTTTTTATATATCATATAAGATATTATAAATATCCTCCTTTTAATGAAAGGAACATATCACCAATTGAAGCACCTTAAGAAGTCCGATGACGTTATCAAGTGACGTCATTTTGATGCTATTGACAAAACATGGTAAAAATGCTCGAATATGTGTCTTCAGTGGAGAATTTTGATGTGGTCACACGCGTCGAGAAACATGAAATTTTATGACATGAAGATACAATGATTATCTTTCATTTGTAAATTTTTCATGTTTCTCGATGCATGTGGCCAATGCTAATTTTTAAGAAGCATGTAGGTTTGCAGCAATTTCATGGAAAAATGCCGATTTTGGTGTTTATGAAATTAATTCAAACATTAAGAAACAGAGCTGATTTATGGGCTTCTTGGCCCTACCCCTTTGCGACACACGTACTCTTCAGACATCATTCCAAACTAGGCAAATTTTTTTTTGGACAGTTTATCAGTTTTATTTGCTTTATGATATTCTACATACATGTATATCACATTCTACATGACTGTGTCAAATATTTCAATGACTAAAGTCTGAATTTGACTACTAGTAGTCAATTTAGCTTGATAAATGTACTTCTTTGTCAGTACATGTATTTATGCAATTTATTAAGAAAAACTGTTCCTTTACACTGGGACTTTATCTGGTTTGCCTTTTTTTTTTTAAGAAAAATATTCATGTATTTCTTTAACATACATTCACTCGTATATTTTCAAATTTTTGAAAATCACAGAGCTTATGAAACTAAGAGGTAGCAATCAATTACCTCAGCATTGATTTTAATGGCAGGAGCTACTTAACAATTTCCAATACTGTAAATGGGGAAAATTTTTTTGGGGGCGGGGGGGGGGGGGGGGGGGGGGGATTTCGCACTTTTTGCGATTGTATCATTTTCACAAAAAATAAACCCCACGCGGAAATTACAACCATTATAAAAGACCAAAGGAAATACTCTGATTTCGCCAAAATTACCTCCCCCCCCCTTGCATATTGTTACAATGGTCATTTAGCAAAAATTTCCCCCAGTGAAACAACCATGTTTACAGTATATGGTGCTCAGATCAGAAATCTCTTAGTCTGGATTTTTGTGTCGGCTGCAAAGCATATCGACACTTGGGGATCACTTTGTCCGTCTGTTTGTCCGTCCGTCCGTCTCTGTCACACTTGGATGTCACACCCTATAAAAGTGATTCCTGAGTGTCGCTATGTTTCGCAGGCAACACATGCATTCCTTGGAATTATTTTTACATGTATGTCCTCTGGAAAATAATTTTAATCGACTTGTAGGGATTACTATATACATTTATCGATCAGTACCTTAAAAAATTCAAGGATCTTCAATGATGAAGATACTCGACTTTCAGTGAGGGTAAGTTTCCTTTAAGTTCAACATCACATTTTCCGGGTCAAACACTTGCTACAATTGCAAGCTCATGAACTGTATAGATTTTGGTTTTTCCTTTGTCAAGTTTTAAAAAGACTGGAGTATCGTCTGAAATGAATTCAAATTGCATATATACATGTAAATTAAATGTATGAATGTACATGTACTTGAAGGGATTGTAATTTCTTGCGCAAGATTAAATGTTTCAATATTCATATTTTTTAATGCAAATTGACAAATTTTATTTTAGGTTGTTATTTTGTTTTCCATTTTTTCTTGCCATTGCGATACATTTACATTGTTTTGTTTCATATGGTTATTCTTATCTTCCAAAAAATATTTACATATTTTACATGAAGTTTTAAATTGTTTTCATTATTTGAAGTTATAGCATTCATTCCATCCAAGAGAAACTGAAATTTCTGTGGCTTTTGCATATTCGATTGTTGCTGTGATTTCCCAAGTTATTTTCTTTTTATCAGAAAGGTAAAAAAAAAAATGAATTAAGAGTTATTCATAATTGTTTGTTTTATCTTTTAGGTCTCAGGTTGAGTAGAAGAGATTAGATCTGTTAAAAAAGGGTACATTTGTTCTGACGCTTATATTTTTTAATCCTGTACATATTTTTTATTGAGGGATAAAATAGAATGAATTTACATGTACATGCGGTATATCAAATTAGAGTTGTCTTACAGACTATTATTACTTGTACATATATTAAAGAATTAAGACATAATTTCTTCTAAAAAGGCTATTGATTTTTTAGGGTACAGTATGCTCTGTGTTAAATTGTATATTATTGGTACTTACATGTATATGCCTTATGTAAGAAAAAATGGAGCATATTTGTTGGTCCTACATGTACATGTATATGATAGTTTAAATCTTTAACCCAATTAAAGGAAGTTGAATACATTTTATGACTTTCAAATTTCAAATGTGCAAACCCTAGTGATAAAACCAAAAGTTTTGACCTTATTATGTTGCTAGTTGAGTTTACTTAGTACAAGCTGCCAGAAGCTCTGTAAGAGGGTATGGCATTATACAATCAAATTTTGTGTTACTTGAGAATTATTTGTTCTTGAAAATTAATTTGCTAAATTGCATTACAAAAAAGCATTTTCTAAGTTTTTGAATTTCAAGATTTAAAAGAAATTCTCATTGTAGGGTATTAATATTTTCCATTAATTTGATTTTTGTCACAAATAAATGTTGTTAACATATACATGTACATGTATTAATGTAATGTTTATTACATTTAATTTTTCCCTCTCTCAGTATACTTGTATGAAGAATCATTTCACAAAAGGTGAATATACATGTAATAGCAAATTGAGTATAAATTCAAATTAAATATAGAATTTTAATCATTCTGTATTATTGATTAGTACAGTACAAATAATTACACGTAGGACAAAATTTTTACCTGTAATGACCTTTACATGGGATCTTTGTGTATACAGTGTCAACAATTTGATGGATTATGCCCCATTGTTTTGACAATAAACACTACCGCAGCAGCATGCTATAGAGTATTGTTTTAACAAACATAGCTATCAACACCTTGAGTTACATTGGTATCAGTAGAGAGCAGCTTACTGGAGTACAGACATTGCTGTCATGTGTATTAATTATTATTCAAATTGATGATTAATCAAAAGTATCAGAGAGAGCGAGACGAAAAGGAATAAAGCTAATTGGATTTACCATGATTGCAGTGAATGAAATACCCGTTCTGTTCAAAATGCGTATTCAGTGGAAGGTGCTACATCACTGCCTTGTCCCCTAGAAGACAACAGGGACATGTCTGTCTGTCTGTCTGTCTGTCTGTCTGTCTGTCTATCTGCAGGTTCTCTCTGTACATCAATCTTGCTATGATTCTTTTAATAAGGTGATGTTCACATTGCAATTATTATGCCCCCCCTTTATAATGTAATTTAACATTTGTCATATATTTTGAATGGTAAGTGACAGGGCTGTCCATCTGTCCGTCTGTCTGTCCATCACACCTTATTCAAAGCATACCTCCTTTCCCTGTCCATGGATTTCAATCATATTTCACAGAAATGTTTTTAGGACCAAAGGGTGTGTCATGACCTTGAACTAAGTTCAAAGGTCAAGCTCACAATAGACATAATGGCCAAAACCTTCTCCAGAGCATAACTTCTTCATTTGTGGATGGATTTCAATAAGATTTCACAGAATTGTTCCTTAGGATGTAAGGGTATGTCATGATCAAGGTCAAGGTCTAAATAAACTTCATGGTCAAAACCTTGTCTTAGGCATAACTCCTTTGATCCCCTGTTCATGGATTTCTATTATATTACACAGAAACGTTCCTTAGGATCTAAGAATGTGTCATGACTTTGAACTGATGTCAAAGGTCAAGGTCACAATAGACATCATGGTCAAAACATTGTCCGGAGCATATATTGTCAATCTTTCCCCTGTTTCTGGATTTCAATAATATTTCACAGAATTGTTCCATAGGACCTAAGGGTATGTCATGACCTTGAACCAAGGTTAAAGGTCATGGTCATACTAGACATTATTGTCAAAACACTGTCCAGAACATAACTCATTCCCCTGTGAATGCATTTCAATAATATTACACAAAAATGTTCCTTATAACCTAAGGTTATGTCATTACCTTGACCCGCTGTCAAAGGTCAAGGTCAAAATAGACACCATGATCAAAACTTTGTCTGGGGCAGAACTCCTTTCCCTGTTCATGGATTTCAATAATATTGCACAGAAATGTTCCTTGGGACCTAAGAGTATGTCATTTCCTTGGACCAATGTGATAAGTCAAGGGTCAAAGTCAAAATAGACATCAAGTTCAAAACCTTCTCCAGAGCATAATACATGTATATTCCCCTGTGGGTGTGGATGGATTTCAATAATATTTAACAGATATGTTCCTCAGGACCTAAGGGTGTTTCATGACCTTGACATTTTAGTCGTCATGGTCAAAACATTGTCCTGAGCATAATTCCATCCCCTTTCATAGATTTCATTAGTATTTCACAGAAATGTTCCTTAGAACCTAAGAATATGTCATGACCATTAACCAAGGTCATAGATCAGAGGTCAAGGTCACAATAGACTTCATTGTCAAAACCTTGTCAGAGCATAACTCCTTCCCCTGTTTATGGATTTTAATAATATAACGCAGAAATGTTCTTTAGGACGTAAGGGTGTGTCATGACCTCGAAACAAAAGTCAATATACAATATACATCATAGTCAAAAAATTGTCCAGAATATAACTCTTTCTCCTGTGGATGGCTTTTAATTATATTTCACAGAAATGTTCCTTAGGACCCAAGGGTGTGTCATGAATTTGAACCAAGGTTAAAGGTCAAGGTCATAATAGACATCATGGTCAGAACCTTGTCCTGGGCATAACTCCTTGCCCTGTCAATGGATTTCAATAACATTACACAGAAATGTTCCTTAGGACTTAAGAGTGTGCCATGACCATGAACCAAGGTCATAGGTCAAAGATTAAAACAGACATTATGGTCAAAACTTTGTCCAGTGTATAATTCCTTCCCCTGTGTATAGGTTTCAATAAAATTTTACAGAATTGTTCCTTAGGGTGTGTCATGACATTGAACCAAGATCATAGGTCAAAGGTCATGTTAACAATGCAGGGGTAGATAAAAGATAATATTTTAAAGGAATTTGCTGGGAGGATGTGATATTGTCCCATAAGGGGCAAAGCTCTAGTTTAGATTGCATTTCTTGTGAAAGGTATTTTCATTGGTACCAAAATTTTAGGCTGCGAACTAGTCTACGAAATGACGAAGTCCGTCCGTCCGAAGTCTGTCTGTCTGCGTCAACATTTTGGTTTTGCTGTTGTGTTACTGTCTTGCAGTTACATATAAGTAAGCAGTAGACACGATTTTCAGATTAACAAATGCTTACACAAAGATATTGATGAAGCCTTAATTTCTTACAACTTTACCCCTTTCTCCAAGATATAGGATCAACATCACACAAATTTTCATAATTCTAGTTCCCAAAGTACAAGTATTGTATAAATAATGTTCTCTATATATCTCAGAATAGGTTCAGTCAGTACCTCTATATAAGCATGTGTAAATCTGAAAAAACTATGAGATTTCTTTGATTAGCATTCATTTACATGTAAATTTGTCCATGGTGAGTCAAATATTTATTTTTCGATGGATTGAGTTTATACCTAAAAGGAAGAACAGGACACATTATTTGTATCATGATCAATATTCAATGATACCTATTCCTGTCCTTTTAGGGTATAAACTCGATCCATCGAAAAAAAAATTTGACTCACCATTGACAAATTTACATGTAAATGAATGCTAATCAAAGAAATCTCGTAGTTACATGTAAGAAAGCGGCCTATATGGTTTTCAGATTTACACATGCTTATATAGAGGTACTGACTGAACCTATTTCTGCAATTTTATGTCCATGGTTTTGTTTTATTAGTAGTCTTTTGTGTTAAGTGTATTGATAGCGTCCTTGGTGTTTAGTTCTTAATCATCTTTGTCTCTTTTGTATGTCTGTTAGTGCTTGACCCCTGTGTATTCACATTTGTTTGTTTTTTGGGGTTTTTTTATGGGGAGGGGATTGTAAACATGTATACCTATGTTTATACCACTGTAAGCGAGGTTTTATTTTCAAACATCTGTCATCTAAAAGTCCATTTCAGACATTTTGAGTTCATTCAGCCAGAATTGACAGGCGTATAATGCTCTGTTTGCCTTGCTCTTGTTAACAAAGAAGCTAGTTCCATAAAAACTGATCATTTCTGAAATATTGCCATGTAAATACATGCTAATCAAAGGAGTCTTGCAGTTACATGTAAGTAAGCAGGAGACACAATTTTCAGATTAACAAATGCTTACACAAAGATATTGATGAAGCCTTATTTTCTTACAACTTTACCCCTTTCTCCAAGATATAGGATCAACATCACACAAATTTTCATAATTCTAGTTCCCAAAGTACATGTTTTGTATAAATAATGTTCTCTGTATATCTCAGAATTGATTTGTAAATATTTATTTTTCGATGGATTGAGTTTATACCTAAAAGGAAGAACAGGACACATTATTTGTATCATGATCAATATTCAATGATACCTATTCCTGTCCTTTTAGGATATAAACTCGATCCATCGAAACAAAAATTTGACTCACCATTGACAAATTTACATGTAAATGAATGCTAATCAAAGAATTCTCGTAGTTACATGTAAGAAAGTGGCCTATACGGTTTTCAGATTTACACATGCTTATATAAAGGTACTGACTTAACCTATTTCTGCAATTTTATGTCCATGGTTTTGTTATTAGTAGTCTTTTGTGTTAAGTGTATTGATAGCGTCCTTGGTGTTTAGTTCTTAATCATCTTTGTCCCTTTTGTATGTCTGTTAGTGCTTGTCCCCTCTGTGTATTCACATTTGTTTGTTTTTTTTTTTTGGGGGGGGGGGGGGGTATGGGGGGGGGGGGATTGTAAACATGTATACCTATGTTTATACCACTGTAAGCGAGGTTTTATTTTCAAACATTTGTCATCTAAAAGTCCATTTCAGACATTTTGAGTTCATTCAGCCAGAACTGACAGGCATATAATGCTCTGTTTGCCTTGCTCTTGTTAACAAAGAAACTAGTTCCATAAAAACTGATCATTTCTGAAATATTGCCATGTAAATACATGCTAATCAAAGGAGTCTTGCAGTTACATGTAAGTAAGCAGGAGACATGATTTTCAGATTAACAAACGCTTACACAAAGATATTGATGAAGCCTTATTTTCTTACAACTTAACCCCTTTCTCCAAGATATAGGATCAACATCACACAAATTTTCATAATTCTAGTTCCCAAAGTACATGTAAGTAAGCAGGAGACACGATTTTCATATTAACAAACGCTTACACAAAGTTATTGATGACGCCTTATTTTCTTACAACTTTACCCCTTTCTCCAAGATATAGGATCAACATCACACAAATTTTCATAATTCTAGTTCCCAAAGTACATGTATTGTATAAATAATGTTCTCTGTATATCTCAGAATTGATTTGTAAATATTTATTTTTCGATGGATTGAGTTTATACCTAAAAGGAAGAACAGGACACATTATTTGTATCATGATCAATATTCAATGATACCTATTCCTGTCCTTTTAGGATATAAACTCGATCCATCGAAAAAAAAATTTGACTCACCATTGACAAATTTACATGTAAATGAATGCTAATCAAAGAATTCTCGTAGTTACATGTAAGAAAGCGGCCTATACAGTTTTCAGATTTACACATGCTTATATAGAGGTACTGACTGAACCTATTTCTGCAATTTTATGTCCATGCTTTTGTTTTATTACTAGTCTTTTGTGTTAAGTGTATTAATAGCGTCCTTAGTGTTTAGTTCTTAATCATCTTTGTCCCTTTTGTATGTCTGTTAGTGCTTGTCCCCTCTTTGTATTCACATTTGTTTGGGGTTTTGGGGGTTTTTTTTACGGGGGGGGGGGGGGGGGGGGCGGATTGTAAACATGTATACCTATGTTTATACCACTGTAAGCGAGGTTTTATTTTCAAACATTTGTCATCTAAAAGTCCATTTCAGACATTTTGAGTTCATTCAGCCAGAACTGACAGGCGTATAATGCTCTTTTTGCCTTGCTCTTGTTAACAAAGAAGCTAGTTCCATAAAAACTTATCATCTCTGAAATATTGCCATGTAAATACATGCTAATCAAAGGAGTCTTGCAGTTACATGTAAGTAAGCAGGAGACACGATTTTCAGATTAACAAATGCTTACACAAAGATATTGATGAAGCCTTATTTTCTTACAACTTTACCCCTTTCTCCAAGATATAGGATCAACATCACACAAATTTTCATAATTCTAGTTCCCAAAGTACATGTAAGTAAGCAGGAGACACGATTTTCAGATTAACAAATGCTTAAACAAAGATATTGATGAAGCCTTATTTTCTTACAACTTTACCCCTTTCTCCAAGATATAGGATCAACATCACACAAATTTTCATAATTTTAGTTCCCAAAGTACATGTTTTGTATAAATAATGTTCTCTGTATATCTCAGAATTGATTTGTAAATATTTATTTTTCGATGGATTGAGTTTATACCTAAAAGGAAGAACAGGACACATTATTTATATCATGATCAATATTCAATGATACCTATTTCTGTCCTTTTAGGATATAAACTCGATCCATCGAAACAAAAATTTGACTCACCATTGACAAATTTACATGTAAATGAATGCTAATCAAAGAATTCTCGTAGTTACATGTAAGAAAGCGGCCTACACGGTTTTCAGATTTACACATGCTTATATAGAGGTACTGACTGAACCTATTTCTGCAATTTTATGTCCATGGTTTTGTTATTAGTAGTCTTTTGTGTTAAGTGTATTGATAGCGTCCTTGGTGTTTAGTTCTTAATCATCTTTGTCCCTTTTGTATGTCTGTTAGTGCTTGTCCCCTCTGTGTATTCACATTTGTTTGTTTTTTTTTTTGGGGGGGGGGGGGTTATGGGGGGGGATTGTAAACATGTATACCTATGTTTATACCACTGTAAGCGAGGTTTTATTTTCAAACATTTGTCATCTAAAAGTCCATTTCAGACATTTTGAGTTCATTCAGCCAGAACTGACAGGCATATAATGCTCTGTTTGCCTTGCTCTTGTTAACAAAGAAACTAGTTCCATAAAAACTGATCATTTCTGAAATATTGCCATATAAATACATGCTAATCAAAGGAGTCTTGCAGTTACATGTAAGTAAGCAGGAGACACGATTTTCAGATTAACAAACGCTTACACAAAGATATTGATGAAGCCTTATTTTCTTACAACTTAACCCCTTTCTCCAAGATATAGGATCAACATCACACAAATTTTCATAATTCTAGTTCCCAAAGTACATGTAAGTAAGCAGGAGACACGATTTTCATATTAACAAACGCTTACACAAAGTTATTGATGACGCCTTATTTTCTTACAACTTTACCCCTTTCTCCAAGATATAGGATCAACATCACACAAATTTTCATAATTCTAGTTCCCAAAGTACATGTATTGTAAAAAAAATGTTCTCTGTATATCTCAGAATTGATTTGTAAATATTTATTTTTTGATGGATTGAGTTTATACCTGAAAGGAAGAACAGGACACATTATTTGTATCATGATCAATATTCAATGATACCTATTCCTGTCCTTTTAGGATATAAACTCGATCCATCGAAAAAAAAAATTGACTCACCATTGACAAATTTACATGTAAATGAATGCTAATCAAAGAATTCTCGTAGTTACATGTAAGAAAGCGGCCTATACAGTTTTCAGATTTACACATGCTTATATAGAGGTACTGACTGAACCTATTTCTGCAATTTTATGTCCATGGTTTTGTTTTATTAGTAGTCTTTTGTGTTAAGTGTATTGATAGCGTCCTTAGTGTTTAGTTCTTAATCATCTTTGTCCCTTTTGTATGTCTGTTAGTGCTTGTCCCCTCTTTGTATTCACATTTTTTGGGGTTTTGGGGGGTTTTTTAGGGGGGGGGGGCGGATTGTAAACATGTATACCTATGTTTATACCACTGTAAGCGAGGTTTTATTTTCAAACATTTGTCATCTAAAAGTCCATTTCAGACATTTTGAGTTCATTCAGCCAGAACTGACAGGCGTATAATGCTCTTTTTGCCTTGCTCTTGTTAACAAAGAAGCTAGTTCCATAAAAACTTATCATCTCTGAAATATTGCCATGTAAATACATGCTAATCAAAGGAGTCTTGCAGTTACATGTAAGTAAGCAGGAGACACGATTTTCAGATTAACAAATGCTTACACAAAGATATTGATGAAGCCTTATTTTCTTACAACTTTACCCCTTTCTCCAAGATATAGGATCAACATCACACAAATTTTCATAATTCTAGTTCCCAAAGTACATGTAAGTAAGCAGGAGACACGATTTTCAGATTAACAAATGCTTACACAAAGATATTGATGAAGCCTTATTTTCTTACAACTTTACCCCTTTCTCCAAGATATAGGATCAACATCACACAAATTTTCATAATTTCAGTTCCCAAAGTACATGTTTTGTATAAATAATGTTCTCTGTATATCTCAGAATTGATTTGTAAATATTTATTAGCTCACCTCAACGAAGTTGAGTGAGCTTATGCTATAACCCTACGCGTCCGCGTCTGCGTCCGCGTCCGTGTCCGCGTCCGTGTCCGCGTCCGCGTCCGGTTAAGAAGTTTGGGGTAGCTCAGTATCTGACAAAGTACTAATGCTACAGTAACCAAACTGGCACAAGTGATTCATCTTTGGATGCTGAGGTGAACCCATGCATCGTATGCAGCATCTGACCTACATTTTCCGCTTGAGTGACTTGGTTAAGAAGTTTGGGGTAGCTCAGTATCTGACAAAGTACTAATGCTACAGTAACCAAACTGGCACAAGTGATTCATCTTTGGATGCTGAGGTGAACCCATGCATCGTATGCAGCATCTGACCTACATTTTCCGCTTGAGTGACTTGGTTAAGAAGTTTGGGGTAGCTCAGTATCTGACAAAGTACTAATGCTACAGTAACCAAACTGGCACAAGTGATTCATCTTTGGATGCTGAGGTGAACCCATATATCGTATGCAGCATCTGACCTACATTTTCCGCTTGAGTGACTTGGTTAAGAAGTTTGGGGTAGCTCAGTATCTGACAAAGTACTAATGCTACAGTAACCAAACTGGCACAAGTGATTCATCTTTGGATGCTGAGGTGAACCCATGCATCGTATGCAGCATCTGACCTACATTTTCCGCTTGAGTGACTTGGTTAAGAAGTTTGGGGTAGCTCAGTATCTGACAAAGTACTAATGCTACAGTAACCAAACTGGCACAAGTGATTCATCTTTGGATGCTGAGGTGAACCCATGCATCGTATGCAGCATCTGACCTACATTTTCCGCTTGAGTGACTTGGTTAAGAAGTTTGGGGTAGCTCAGTATCTGACAAAGTACTGATGCTACAGTAACCAAACTAGCACAAGTGATTCATCTTTGGATGCTGAGGTGAACCCATGCATTGGATGCAGCATCTGACCTACATTTTCCGCTTGAGTGACTTGGTTAAGAAGTTTGGGGTAGCTCAGTATCTGACAAAGTACTGATGCTACAGTAACCAAACTGGCACAAGTGATTCATCTTTGGATGCTGAGGTGAACCCATGCATCGGATGCAGCATCTGACATACATTTTCCACTTGAGTGATTTCGCTTTTAAAAGTCAATATTGAGCAAAGTATAAGTGCTACATGTACCAAACTTGCATATTGGATGTATCTTTGATCAAACTTTCATAAAATGACCTCGACCTACTTTTTCCGCTTGAGTGATTTTGCCTTTAAAAGCCAATATTGAGCAAAGTATAAGTGATACATGTACCAAACTTGCATATTGGATGTATCTTTGATCAATCTTTCATAAAATGACCTTGACCTACTTTTTCTGCTTGAGTGATTTTGCTCTATAAAGCCAATATTGAGCAAAGTATAACTGCTACATGTACCAAACTTGCATATTGGATGTATCTTTGATCAAACTTTCATAAAATGACCTCGACCTACTTTTTCCGCTTGAGTGATTTTGCCTTTAAAAGCCAATATTGAGCAAAGTATAAGTGATACATGTACCAAACTTGCATATTGGATGTATCTTTGATCAATCTTTTATAAAATGACCTTGACCTACTTTTTCTGCTTGAGTGATTTTGCTCTATAAAGCCAATATTGAGCAAAGTATAACTGCTACATGTACCAAACTTGCATATTGGATGTATCTTTGATCAAACTTTCATAACATGACCTTGACCTACTTTTTCTGCTTGAGTGGTTTTGCCTTTACAAGCCAATATACATGTACTAAAAAAATATGTTTGAATTGAATTTTGCTGTCACGAGGTGAGCTTTGTAATCTGTGATTACCTATGTTTTTTCGATGGATTGAGTTTATACCTAAAAGGAAGAACAGGACACATTATTTGTATCATGATCAATATTCAATGATACCTATTCCTGTCCTTTTAGGATATAAACTCGATCCATCGAAAAAAAAAAATTTGACTCACCATTGACAAATTTACATGTAAATGAATGCTAATCAAAGAATTCTCGTAGTTACATGTAAGAAAGCGGCCTATACGGTTTTCAGATTTACACATGCTTATATAGAGGTACTGACTGAACCTATTTCTGCAATTTTATGTCCATGGTTTTGTTATTAGTAGTCTTTTGTGTTAAGTGTATTGATAGCGTCCTTGGTGTTTAGTTCTTAATCATCTTTGTCCCTTTTGTATGTCTGTTAGTGCTTGTCCCCTCTGTGTATTCACATTTGTTTTTTTTTGTTTTTTTTGGGGGGGGGGGGGGGGGGGTTATGGGGGGGGATTGTAAACATGTATACCTATGTTTATACCACTGTAAGCGAGGTTTTATTTTCAAACATTTGTCATCTAAAAGTCCATTTCAGACATTTTGAGTTCATTCAGCCAGAACTGACAGGCATATAATGCTCTGTTTGCCTTGCTCTTGTTAACAAAGAAACTAGTTCCATAAAAACTGATCATTTCTGAAATATTGCCATATAAATACATGCTAATCAAAGGAGTCTTGCAGTTACATGTAAGTAAGCAGGAGACACGATTTTCAGATTAACAAACGCTTACACAAAGATATTGATGAAGCCTTATTTTCTTACAACTTAACCCCTTTCTCCAAGATATAGGATCAACGTCACACAAATTTTCATAATTCTAGTTCCCAAAGTACATGTAAGTAAGCAGGAGACACGATTTTCAGATTAACAAATGCTTACACAAAGATATTGATGAAGCCTTATTTTCTTACAACTTTACCCCTTTCTCCAAGATATAGGATCAACATCACACAAATTTTCATAATTCTAGTTCCCAAAGTACATGTAAGTAAGCAGGAGACACGATTTTCAGATTAACAAACGCTTACACAAAGATATTGATGAAGCCTTATTTTCTTACAACTTTACCCCTTTCTCCAAGATATAGGATCAACATCACACAAATTTTCATAATTTTAGTTCCCAAAGTACATGTATTGTAAAATAATGTTCTCTGTATATCTCAGAATTGATTTGTAAATGTTTATTTTTCGATGGATTGAGTTTATACCTAAAAGGAAGAACAGGACACATTATTTGTATCATGATCAATATTCAATGATACCTATTCCTGTCCTTTTAGGGTATACACTCGATCCATCGAAAAAAAAAATTTGACTCACCATTGACAAATTTACATGTAAATGAATGCTAATGAAAGAAATCTCGTAGTTACGTGTAAGAAAGCGGCCTATACGGTTTTCAGATTTACACATGCTTATATAGAGGTACTGACTGAACCTATTTCTGCAATTTTATGTCCATGGTTTTGTTTTATTAGTAGTCTTTTGTGTTAAGTGTATTGATAGCGTCCTTAGTGTTTAGTTCTTAATCATCTTTGTCCCTTTTGTATGTCTGTTAGTGCTTGTCCCCTCTTTGTATTCACATTTGTTTGGGTTTTTGGGGGTTTTTATGCCCCCGGAATCAAAGATTCGGGGGCATATAGTTTTTGGCCTGTCCGTCTGTTTGTCTGTTTGTCTGTTTATCTGTTTGTCTGTTTGTCTGTTTGTCCGAAAAACTTTAACATTGGACATAACTTTTCAATGGGAAGTGATAGGGCTTTCATATTTCACATGTGTATTCCTTGTGACAAGACCTTTCCATTGACACCAAAATTTTTGACCTCGTGACCTTGACCTTGACCTTTGACCTACTTTTCAAAAACTTTAACATTGGGCATAACTTTTGAATGGGAAGTGATAGGGCATTCATATTTCATATGTGTATTCCTTGTGACAAGACCTTTCCATTGATACCAAAATTTTTGACCTCGTGACCTTGACCTTTGACCTACTTTTCAAAAACTTTAACATTGGGCATAACTTTTGAATGGGAAGTGATAGGGCTTTCATATTTCACATGTGTATTCCTTGTGACAAGACCTTTCCATTGATACCAAAATTTTTGACCTTGTGACCTTGACCTTGACCTTTGACCTACTTTTCAAAAACTTTAACATTGGGCATAACTTTTGAAGTGGAAGTGATAGGGCTTTCATATTTCACATGTGTATTCCTTGTGACAAGACCTTTCCATTGATACCAAAATTTTTGACCTCATGACCTTGACCTTGACCTTTGACCTACTATTCTAAAACTTTAACATTGGGCATAACTTTTGAATGGGAAGTGATAGGGCTTTCATATTTCACATGTGTATTCCTTGTGACAAGACCTTTCCATTGATACCAAAATTTTTGACCTCGTGACCTTGACCTTGATATTTGACCTACTTTTCAAAAACTTTAACATTGGGCATAACTGTTGAATGGGAAGTGATAGGGCTTTCATATTTCACATGTGTATTCCTTGTGACAAGACCTTTCCATTGATACCAAAATTTTTGACCTCATGACCTTGACCTTGATATTTGACCTACTTTTCAAAAACTTTAACATTGGGCATAACTTTTGAATGGGAAGTGATAGGGCTTTCATTTTTCACATGTGTATTCCTTGTGACAAGACCTTTCCATTGATACCAAAATTTTTGACCTCATGACCTTGACCTTGACCTACTTTTCAAAAACTTTAACATTGGGCATAACTTTTGAATGGTAAGTGATAGGGCTTTCATATTTCACATGTGTATTCCAATTTGTGACAAGACCTTTCCATTGATACCAAAATTTTTGACCTCGTGACCTTGACCGTTGACCTTTTAACCCAGTGACCTCACATACATGTACTTAACAGAAAATAGTGTTCATACTAACAAAGATGCCACCGGGGGCATTCGTGTTTCACAAACACAGGCTTTATTTTAGGAGGGGGGGGGGGGGCGGATTGTAAACATGTATACCTATGTTTATACCACTGTAAGCGAGGTTTTATTTTCAAACATTTGTCATCTAAAAGTCCATTTCAGACATTTTGAGTTCATTCAGCCAGAACTGACAGGCGTATAATGCTCTTTTTGCCTTGCTCTTGTTAACAAAGAAGCTAGTTCCATAAAAACTTATCATCTCTGAAATATTGCCATGTAAATACATGCTAATCAAAGGAGTCTTGCAGTTACATGTAAGTAAGCAGGAGACACGATTTTCAGATTAACAAATGCTTACACAAAGATATTGATGAAGCCTTATTTTCTTACAACTTTACCCCTTTCTCCAAGATATAGGATCAACATCACACAAATTTTCATAATTCTAGTTCCCAAAGTACATGTAAGTAAGCAGGAGACACGATTTTCAGATTAACAAACGCTTACACAAAGATATTGATGAAGCCTTATTTTCTTACAACTTTACCCCTTTCTCCAAGATATAGGATCAACATCACACAAATTTTCATAATTTTAGTTCCCAAAGTACATGTATTGTAAAATAATGTTCTCTGTATATCTCAGAATTGATTTGTAAATGTTTATTTTTCGATGGATTGAGTTTATACCTAAAAGGAAGAACAGGACACATTATTTGTATCATGATCAATATTCAATGATACCTATTCCTGTCCTTTTAGGGTATACACTCGATCCATCGAAAAAAAAAAATTGACTCACCATTGACAAATTTACATGTAAATGAATGCTAATGAAAGAAATCTCGTAGTTACGTGTAAGAAAGCGGCCTATACGGTTTTCAGATTTACACATGCTTATATAGAGGTACTGACTGAACCTATTTCTGCAATTTTATGTCCATGGTTTTGTTTTATTAGTAGTCTTTTGTGTTAAGTGTATTGATAGCGTCCTTAGTGTTTAGTTCTTAATCATCTTTGTCCCTTTTGTATGTCTGTTAGTGCTTGTCCCCTCTTTGTATTCACATTTGTTTGGGTTTTTGGGGGTTTTTATGCCCCCGGAATCAAAGATTCGGGGGCATATAGTTTTTGGCCTGTCCGTCTGTTTGTCTGTTTGTCTGTTTATCTGTTTGTCTGTTTGTCTGTTTGTCCGAAAAACTTTAACATTGGACATAACTTTTCAATGGGAAGTGATAGGGCTTTCATATTTCACATGTGTATTCCTTGTGACAAGACCTTTCCATTGACACCAAAATTTTTGACCTCGTGACCTTGACCTTGACCTTTGACCTACTTTTCAAAAACTTTAACATTGGGCATAACTTTTGAATGGGAAGTGATAGGGCATTCATATTTCATATGTGTATTCCTTGTGACAAGACCTTTCCATTGATACCAAAATTTTTGACCTCGTGACCTTGACCTTGACCTTTGACCTACTTTTCAAAAACTTTAACATTGGGCATAACTTTTGAATGGGAAGTGATAGGGCTTTCATATTTCACATGTGTATTCCTTGTGACAAGACCTTTCCATTGATACCAAAATTTTTGACCTTGTGACCTTGACCTTGACCTTTGACCTACTTTTCAAAAACTTTAACATTGGGCATAACTTTTGAAGTGGAAGTGATAGGGCTTTCATATTTCACATGTGTATTCCTTGTGACAAGACCTTTCCATTGATACCAAAATTTTTGACCTCATGACCTTGACCTTGACCTTTGACCTACTATTCTAAAACTTTAACATTGGGCATAACTTTTGAATGGGAAGTGATAGGGCTTTCATATTTCACATGTGTATTCCTTGTGACAAGACCTTTCCATTGATACCAAAATTTTTGACCTCGTGACCTTGACCTTGATATTTGACCTACTTTTCAAAAACTTTAACATTGGGCATAACTGTTGAATGGGAAGTGATAGGGCTTTCATATTTCACATGTGTATTCCTTGTGACAAGACCTTTCCATTGATACCAAAATTTTTGACCTCATGACCTTGACCTTGATATTTGACCTACTTTTCAAAAACTTTAACATTGGGCATAACTTTTGAATGGGAAGTGATAGGGCTTTCATTTTTCACATGTGTATTCCTTGTGACAAGACCTTTCCATTGATACCAAAATTTTTGACCTCATGACCTTGACCTTGACCTACTTTTCAAAAACTTTAACATTGGGCATAACTTTTGAATGGTAAGTGATAGGGCTTTCATATTTCACATGTGTATTCCAATTTGTGACAAGACCTTTCCATTGATACCAAAATTTTTGACCTCGTGACCTTGACCGTTGACCTTTTAACCCAGTGACCTCACATACATGTACTTAACAGAAAATAGTGTTCATACTAACAAAGATGCCACCGGGGGCATTCGTGTTTCACAAACACAGGCTTTATTTTAGGAGGGGGGGGGGGGGGGCGGATTGTAAACATGTATACCTATGTTTATACCACTGTAAGCGAGGTTTTATTTTCAAACATTTGTCATCTAAAAGTCCATTTCAGACATTTTGAGTTCATTCAGCCAGAACTGACAGGCGTATAATGCTCTTTTTGCCTTGCTCTTGTTAACAAAGAAGCTAGTTCCATAAAAACTTATCATCTCTGAAATATTGCCATGTAAATACATGCTAATCAAAGGAGTCTTGCAGTTACATGTAAGTAAGCAGGAGACACGATTTTCAGATTAACAAATGCTTACACAAAGATATTGATGAAGCCTTATTTTCTTACAACTTTACCCCTTTCTCCAAGATATAGGATCAACATCACACAAATTTTCATAATTCTAGTTCCCAAAGTACATGTAAGTAAGCAGGAGACACGATTTTCAGATTAACAAACGCTTACACAAAGATATTGATGAAGCCTTATTTTCTTACAACTTTACCCCTTTCTCCAAGATATAGGATCAACATCACACAAATTTTCATAATTTTAGTTCCCAAAGTACATGTATTGTAAAATAATGTTCTCTGTATATCTCAGAATTGATTTGTAAATGTTTATTTTTCGATGGATTGAGTTTATACCTAAAAGGAAGAACAGGACACATTATTTGTATCATGATCAATATTCAATGATACCTATTCCTGTCCTTTTAGGGTATACACTCGATCCATCGAAAAAAAAAATTGACTCACCATTGACAAATTTACATGTAAATGAATGCTAATGAAAGAAATCTCGTAGTTACGTGTAAGAAAGCGGCCTATACGGTTTTCAGATTTACACATGCTTATATAGAGGTACTGACTGAACCTATTTCTGCAATTTTATGTCCATGGTTTTGTTATATTAGTAGTCTTTTGTGTTAAGTGTATTGATAGCGTCCTTAGTGTTTAGTTCTTAATCATCTTTGTCCCTTTTGTATGTCTGTAAGTGCTTGTCCCCTCTGTGTATTCACATTTGTTTGGGTTTTTGGGGTTTTTTTTTAGGGGGGGGGATTGTAAACATGTATACCTATGTTTATACCACTGTAAGCGAGGTTTAATTTTCATACATTTGTCATCTAAAAGTCCATTTCAGACATTTTGAGTTCATTCAGCCAGAACTGACAGGCGTATAATGCTCTTTTTGCCTTGCTCTTGTTAACAAAGAAGCTAGTTCCATAAAAACTTATCATCTCTGAAATATTGCCATGTAAATACATGCTAATCAAAGGAGTCTTGCAGTTACATGTAAGTAAGCAGGAGACACGATTTTCAGATTAACAAATGCTTACACAAAGATATTGATGAAGCCTTATTTTCTTACAACTTTACCCCTTTCTCCAAGATATAGGATCAACATCACACAAATTTTCATAATTCTAGTTCCCAAAGTACATGTAAGTAAGCAGGAGACACGATTTTCAGATTAACAAACGCTTACACAAAGATATTGATGAAGCCTTATTTTCTTACAACTTTACCCCTTTCTCCAAGATATAGGATCAACATCACACAAATTTTCATAATTTTAGTTCCCAAAGTACATGTATTGTAAAAATAATGTTCTCTGTATATCTCAGAATTGATTTGTAAATGTTTATTTTTCGATGGATTGAGTTTATACCTAAAAGGAAGAACAGGACACATTATTTGTATCATGATCAATATTCAATGATACCTATTCCTGTCCTTTTAGGGTATAAACTCGATCCATCGAAAAAAAAAAAATTTGACTCACCATTGACAAATTTACATGTAAATGAATGCTAATGAAAGAAATCTCGTAGTTACATGTAAGAAAGCGGCCTCTACGGTTTTCAGATTTACACATGTTTATATAGAGGTACTGACTGAACCTATTTCTGCAATTTTATGTCCATGGTTTTGTTTTATTAGTAGTCTTTTGTGTTAAGTGTATTGATAGCGTCCTTGGTGTTTAGTTCTTAATCATCTTTGTCCCTTTTGTATGTCTGTTAGTGCTTGTCCCCTCTGTGTATTCACATTTGTTTGGGTTTTTGGGGGTTTTTTTAGGGGGGGATTGTAAACATGTATACCTATGTTTATACCACTGTAAGCGAGGTTTTATTTTCATACATTTGTCATCTAAAAGTCCATTTCAGACATTTTGAGTTCATTCAGCCAGAACTGACAGGCGTATAATGCTCTTTTTGCCTAGCTCTTGTTAACAAAGAAGCTAGTTCCATAAAAACTTATCATCTCTGAAATATTGCCCTGTAAATACATGCTAATCAAAGGAGTCTTGCAGTTACATGTAAGTAAGCAGGAGACACGATTTTTAGATTAACAAATGCTTACACAAAGATATTGATGAAGCTTTATTTTCTTACAACTTTACCCCTTTCTCCAAGATATAGGATCAACATCACACAAATTTTCATAATTCTAGTTCCCAAAGTACATTTAAGTAAGCAGGAGACACGATTTTCAGATTAACAAATGCTTACACAAAGATATTGATGAAGCCTTATTTTCTTACAACTTTACCCCTTTCTCCAAGATATAGGATCAACATCACACAAATTTTCATAATTTTAGTTCCCAAAGTACATGTATTGTATAAATAATGTTCTCTGTATATCTCAGAATTGATTTGTAAATATTTATTTTTCGATGGATTGAGTTTATACCTAAAAGGAAGAACAGGACACATTATTTGTATCATGATCAATATTCAATGGTACCTATTCCTGTCCTTTTAGGGTATGAACTCGATCCATCGAAAAAAAAAATTGACTCACCATTGACAAATTTACATGTAAATGAATGCTAATTAAAGAAATCTCGTAGATACATGTAAGAAAGCGGCCTATACAGTTTTCAGATTTACACATGCATATATAGAGGTACTGACTGAACCTATTTCTGCAATTTTTATGTCCATGGTTTTGTTTTATTAGTAGTCTTTTGTGTTAAGTGTATTGATAGCGTCCTTGGTGTTTAGTTCTTAATCATCTTCGTCCCTTTTGTATGTCTGTTAGTGCTTGTCCCCTCTGTGTATTCACATTTGTTTGGGTTTTTTTTTTTTGGGGGGGGGGGGGGTTATGAGGGGGGGGGGGAATTGTAAACATGTATACCTATGTTTATACCACTGTAAGCGAGGTTTAATTTTCATACATTTGTCATCTAAAAGTCCATTTCAGACATTTTGAGTTCATTCAGCCAGAACTGACAGGCGTATAATGCTCTGTTTGCCTTGCTCTTGTTAACAACGAAACTAGTTCCATAAAAACTGATCATTTCTGAAATATTGGGCCATGTAAAATAAAATCTATGTTTCTACGAGACCGCCGCGCGCTATAATTTGCCGCCGACGAGACGTTTTTATTGCAACTTCAGAAAAAAATATATGCCGTGTCTCATCCTCGATCGTCGATTAAAAACGAAATATCCATTTATTTCATTGATCATGTTTATTGTCCTTTAAAATCGTCCAAACTGTACCCGATGAATAAATATTTTTAAAAGCCCATATAAATCACGGCGCGTTCCGTATTTACGTTACGGGTAAAGACTTTATCCACGCGTCGTTGAAAGGGAATTGTATAGGATATACTAACAACGTGCCGCTGACACTTGGACGGCTGGCTATTCGCGTGTTTAATACATGGAGTATTACATGTATTAAAACGTTCGTATAGTTTTCTTTATTGATCTCCACAGCATATGTAAATACCTATGCCGAACAATAGCAAGTGTCCATTGTAATACTTCCGAATCTATTAATGATGACATTCACGTTGTAAAAAGTATAAGCAAGGAACGCAAGAGAAACGTAGATAAATCCTTGAATCTATGAATAAAAGAATGGATATTGTACCCGGGCCGTGTACATTATTTTATCAGATGTTGGTTTATGTTGGGGGGAGGGGGGGGGGGGGCAACATAAGATTTGTTGCCTTACATGAATAATGGGGGGGGGCAAGACAGACGACTTCTTTGCCTAACATGAATAATAAGAGCACTCTTGATGAAAAAAAAAAAACAAAAATTATATACCCTACCTACCTTGCCACTTTTTTTAGACCCAATTATCTGAGAAACATAGAATTTATTTTACATGGCCTTGCCATGTAAATACATGCTAATCAAAGGAGTCTTGCAGTTACATGTAAGTAAGCAGGAGACACGATTTTCAGATTAACAAACGCTTACACAAAGATATTGACGAAGCCTTATTTTCTTACAACTTTACCCCTTTCTCCAAGATATAGGATCAACATCACACAAATTTTCATAATTCTAGTTCCCAAAGTACATGTAAGTAGGCAGGAGACACGATTTTCAGATTAACAAATGCTTACACAAAGATATTGATGAAGCCTTATTTTCTTACAACTTTACACCTTTCTCCAAGATATAGGATCAACATCACACAAATTTTCATAATTCTAGTTCCCAAAGTACATGTATTGTATAAATAATGTTCTCTGTATATCTCAGAATTGATTTGTAAATATTTATTTTTCGTTGGTTTGAGTTTATACCTAAAGGGAAGAACAGGACACATTATTTGTATCATGATCAATATTCAATGGTACCTATTCCTGTCGTTTTAGGGTATAAACTCGAATCATCGAAAAAAAATTGACTCACCATTGACAAATTTACATGTAAATGAATGCTAATCAAAGAATTCTCTTAGTTACATGTAAGAAAGCGGCCTTTACGGTTTTCAGATTTACACATGCTTATATAGAGGTACTGACTGAACCTATTTCTGCAATTTTATGTCCATGGTTTTGTTTTATTAGTAGTCTTTTGTGTTAAGTGTATTGATAGCGTCCTTGGTGTTTAGTTCTTAATCATCTTTGTCCCTTTTGTATGTCTGTTAGTGCTTGTCCCCTCTGTGTATTCACATTTGTTTGGGTTTTGGGGGGGGGGGGGGGGGGGTTTAGGGGGGGGGGGGGGGCGGATTGTAAACATGTATACCTATGTTTATACCACTGTAAGCGAGGTTTTATTTTCATACATTTGTCATCTAAAAGTCCATTTCAGACATTTTGAGTTCATTCAGCCAGAACTGACAGGCGTATAATGCTCTGTTTGCCTTGCTCTTGTTAACAACGAAACTAGTTCCATAAAAACTGATCATTTCTGAAATATTGCCATGTAAATACATGCTAATCAAAGGAGTCTTGCAGTTACATGTAAGTAAGCAGGAGACACGATTTTCAGATTAACAAACGCTTACACAAAGATATTGACGAAGCCTTATTTTCTTACAACTTTACCCCTTTCTCCAAGATATAGGATCAACATCACACAAATTTTCATAATTCTAGTTCCC
The DNA here is from genome assembly GCA_028142955.1 of Pinctada fucata. Classification (NCBI taxonomy): domain Eukaryota; kingdom Metazoa; phylum Mollusca; class Bivalvia; order Pterioida; family Pteriidae; genus Pinctada; species Pinctada fucata. The sequence continues at coordinate 15,140,754 of AP027113.1, read as the reverse complement.
AAAGTACATGTAAGTAGGCAGGAGACACGATTTTCAGATTAACAAACGCTGACACAAAGATATTGATGAAGCCTTATTTTCTTACAACTTTACACCTTTCTCCAAGATATAGGATCAACATCACACAAATTTTCATAATTCTAGTTCCCAAAGTACATGTATTGTATAAATAATGTTCTCTGTATATCTCAGAATTGATTTGTAAATATTTATTTTTCGATGGTTTGAGTTTATACCTAAAAGGAAGAACAGGACACATTATTTGTATCATGATCAATATTCAATGTTACCTATTCCTGTCCTTTTAGGGTATAAACTCGAATCATCTAAATAAAATTGACTCACCATTGACAAATTTACATGTAAATGAATGCTAATCAAAGAATTCTCTTAGTTACATGTAAGAAAGCGGCCTTTACGGTTTTCAGATTTACACATGCTTATATAGAGGTACTGACTGAACCTATTTCTGCAATTTTATGTCCATGGTTTTGTTTTATTAGTAGTCTTTTGTGTTAAGTGTATTGATAGCGTCCTTGGTGTTTAGTTCTTAATCATCTTTGTCCCTTTTGTATGTCTGTTAGTGCTTGTCCCCTCTGTGTATTCACATTTGTTTGGGTTTTTGGGGTTTTTTTGGGGGGGGGGGCGGATTGTAAACATGTATACCTATGTTTATACCACTGTCAGCGAGGTTTTATTTTCAAACATTTGTCATCTAAAAGTCCATTTCAGACATTTTGAGTTCATTCAGCCAGAACTGACAGGCGTATAATGCTCTTTTTGCCTTGCTCTTGTTAACAAAGAAGCTAGTTCCATAAAAACTTATCATCTCTGAAATATTGCCATGTAAATACATGCTAATCAAAGTAGTCTTGCAGTTACATGTAAGTAAGCAGGAGACACGATTTTCAGATTAACAAATGCTTACACAAAGATATTGATGAAGCCTTATTTTCTTACAACTTTACCCCTTTCTCCAAGATATAGGATCAACATCACACAAATTTTCATAATTCTAGTTCCCAAAGTACATGTAAGTAAGCAGGAGACACGATTTTCATATTAACAAACGCTTACACAAAGTTATTGATGACGCCTTATTTTCTTACAACTTTACCCCTTTCTCCAAGATATAGGATCAACATCACACAAATTTTCATAATTTTAGTTCCCAAAGTACATGTATTGTATAAATAATGTTCTCTGTATATCTCAGAATTGATTTGTAAATATTTATTTTTCGATGGATTGAGTTTATACCTAAAAGGAAGAACAGGACACATTATTTGTATCACGATCAATATTCAATGGTACCTATTCCTGTCCTTTTAGGGTATGAACTCGATCCATCGAAAAAAAAAAATTGACTCACCATTGACAAATTTACATGTAAATGAATGCTAATGAAAGAAATCTCGTAGTTACATGTAAGAAAGTGGCCTATACGGTTTCCAGATTTACACAAGCTTAATATATAGAGGTACTGACTGAGCCTATTTCTGCAATTTTATGTCCATGGTTTTGTTTTATTAGAAGTCTTTTGTGTTAAGTGTATTGATAGCGTCCTTGGTGTTTAGTTCTTAATCATCTTTGTCTCTTTATTAATGTATGTCTGTTAGTGCTTGTCCCCCCTGTGTAGTCACATTTGTTTTTTTTAAAGGGGGGGGGGGGTTTATGGGGGGGATTGTAAACATGTATACCTATGTTTATACCACTGTAAGCGAGGTTTTATTTTCAAACATCTGTCATCTAAAAGTCCATTTCAGACATTTTGAGTTCATTCAGCCAGAATTGACAGGCGTATAATGCTCTGTTTGCATAGCTCTTGTTAACAAAGAAACTAGTTTCAAAAACAGTTCATCTCTGAAATATTGCCATGTAAATACATGCTAGTCAAAGGAGTCTTGCAGTTACATGCAAGTAAGCAGGAGACACGATTTTCAGATTAACAAATGCCTACACAAAGTTATTGATGAAGCCCTATTTTCTAATAACTTTACCCCTTTCTCCAAGATATAGGATCAACATCACACAAATTTTCATAATTTTAGTTCCCAAAGTACATGTATTGTATAAATAATGTTCTCTGTATATCTCAGAATTGATTTGTAAATATTTATTTTTCGATGGATTGAGTTTATACCTAAAAGGAAGAACAGGACACATTATTTGTATCATGATCAATATTCAATGATACCTATTCCTGTCCTTTTAGGGTATAAACTTGACCCATCGAAAAAAAAAATTGACTCACCATTGACAAATTTACATGTAAATGAATGCTAATGAAAGAAATCTCGTAGTTACATGTAAGAAAGCGGCATATATGGTATTCAGATTTACACATGCTGATATCGAGGTACTGACTGAACCTATTTCTGCAATTTTATGTCCATGGTTTTGTTTTATTAGTAGTCTTTTGTTTTAAGTGTATTGATAGCGTCCTTGGTGTTTAGTTCTTAATCATCTTTGTCTCTTTTGTATGTCTGTTAGTGCTTGTCCCCTCTGTGTATTCACGTTTGTCTGGGTTTTTTTTTTTTGGGGGGGGGGGGTTATGGGGGGGGGATTGTAAACATGTATACCTATGTTTATACCACTGTAAGCGAGATTTTATTTTCAAGCATCTGTCATCTAAAAGTACATTTCAGACATTTTGAGTTCATTCCTCCAGAACTGACAGGCGTATAATGCTGTTTGCCTTGCTCTTGTTAACAAAGAAACTAGTTCCATAAACATAGGTAATCACAGATTACGAAGCTCACCTCGTGACAGCAAAATTCAATTCAAACATATTTCTTAGTACATGTATATTGGCTTTTAAAGGCAAAACCACTCAAGCAGAAAAAGTAGGTCAAGGTCATTTTATGAAAGTTTGATCAAAGATACATCCAATATGCAAGTTTGGTACATGTAGCAGTTATACTTTGCTCAATATTGGCTGTATAGAGCAAAATCACTCAAGCGGAAAAAGTAGGTCAAGGTCATTTTATGAAAGATTGATCAAAGATACATCCAATATGCAAGTTTGGTACATGTATCACTTATACTTTGCTCAATATTGGCTTTTAAAGGCAAAATCACTCAAGCGGAAAAAGTAGGTCGAGGTCATTTTATGAAAGTTTGATCAAAGATACATCTAATATGCAAGTTTGGAACATCTAGCACTTATACTTTGCTCAATATTGGCTTTTAAAGGCAAAATCACTCAAGCGGAAAAAGTAGGTCAAGGTCATTTTATGAAAGTTTGATCAAAGATACATCCAATATGCAAGTTTGGTACATGTAGCACTTATACTTTGCTCAATATTGGCTTTTAAAAGCGAAATCATTCAAGTGGAAAAAGTAGGTCAGATGCTGCATCCGATGCATGGGTCCATCTCGTCATCCAAAGATGAATCACGTGTGCAAGTTTGGTTACTGTAGCATTAGTACTTTGTCAGATACTGAGCTACCCCAAACTTCTTATCCAAATCACTCAAGCGGAAAATGTAGGTCAGATGCTGCATCCGATGCATGGGTTCACCTCAGCATCCAAAGATGAATCACTTGTGCAAGTTTGGTTACTGTAGCATCAGTACTTTGTCAGATACTGAGCTACCCCAAACTTCTTAACCAAGTCACTCAAGCGGAAAATGTAGGTCAGATGCTGCATACGATGCATGGGTTCACCTCAGCATCCAAAGATGAATCACTTGTGCCAGTTTGGTAACTGTAGCATTAGCACTTTGTCAGATACTGAGCTACCCCAAACTTCTTAACCAAGTCACTCAAGCGGAAAATGTAGGTCAGATGCTGCATCCGATGCATGGGTTCACCTCAGCATCCAAAGATGAATCACTTGTGCAAGTTTGGTTACTGTAGCATCAGTACTTTGTCAGATACTGAGCTACCCCAAACTTCTTAACCAAGTCACTCAAGCGGAAAATGTAGGTCAGATGCTGCATACGATGCATGGGTTCACCTCAGCATCCAAAGATGAATCACTTGTGCCAGTTTGGTAACTGTAGCATTAGCACTTTGTCAGATACTGAGCTACCCCAAACTTCTTAACCAAGTCACTCAAGCGGAAAATGTAGGTCAGATGCTGCATCCGATGCATGGGTTCACCTCAGCATCCAAAGATAAATCACTTGTGCAAGTTTGGTTACTGTAGCATTAGTACTTTGTCAGATACTGAGCTACCCCAAACTTCTTAACCGGACGCGGACGCGGACACGGACGCGGACACGGACGCGGACACGGACGCGGACACGGACGCGGACGCGGACGCGGACGCTTGGGGTTATAGCATAAGCTCACTCAACTTCGTCGAGGTGAGCTAAAAATTTATCATTTCTGAAATATTGCCATGTAAATACATGCTAATCAAAGGAGTCTTGCAGTTACATGTAAGTAGGCAGGAGACACGATTTTCAGATTAACAAATGCTTACACAAAGATATTGATGAAGCCTTAATTTCTTACAACTTGTGACTAAATGAATACTGGTCATGATACGAATACTCCCTTTCTCTTTCTTTTAGGTACAAACTCAACCCATCGAAAAAAAAAATACCGCTCTGAAACAACTTTTAAAATTACATGTAATTTAGAACCAGAATGATGAAAATTTACAAGTAAATGTAAATTGACACTGATGATCAGGGTCATTTGAATTTTTTCACCACAGGAAATAAAGAATCGAGAGAATGTAGTATTTTGTCAGGCAATCTGTCCATCCTTCTGTTTGTCTGCACAAAAACTTTAATCTGGGCTTTCGAATGGTAAGAGATGAAGGCTTTTATATTTTACATGTGTATTTCTTTTTTTTGACTTTTGATTTCATGACATTGAAGTTAATGTACTGGGATACAAGTGTTTCTCCAAAAAGTCGTGCTCTATTAATTACAACATCGTACGGTATATCAGTAAATAATTTAATTTTGCATGTAAGAAGGATTTTCATTGGCTTAAAAGTTGAGGTTATTTTCCATAACCTGAAAAAAATTAGGACACGCCCCCTTTTCTGGAACTACTTCCAAAATCAAGCAAAATGGCGGATCCCGTAAACTTGATACACTGAATTTTTCCTCGAGAACGAAGACTAGATACAATATACACGTCATTTATACTATTTTCATCTTTAGATAGGCAAAAATAATCGATTGTAGCAACAGGTAAACGATTAAATGAAGTACTTACCACGAGATTTGTAGGTAAACATATGGCGTCGGTGCGATGATAGGTCACATTGATGAAAGATTGCATTTTAATCAAAATCTACCACTATCAAACATGTACCTGATTGTCAGATGCTTTGCAATCCCATCCAGAGTCATTCTATTCTCATCGTTTAAAATACATTTGTATATCATTCGGGCTGAAATGCATGAAAACAAACGCCGGCGCCGTTCAACTACCAGCCTCCATTCTTGGCTGTCGGTTGTTGTTATTAGCAACGAGAGAGATAATCCCTACGCAGGAACGTTGCATTGAGCATTTTCACGATTTTCCTAGATCTAGTAAGATGCACATAATGCATTATATAGCTTAAAATTAAATTATAAGGAATGTTTCTAAAATTCTTTTTGGTTATGGGAAATAACCTCAAAAAGCCGATGCACAAACGTGGTATAATTCGCTACGCGAATTTTAGAATCATTCCTTAATTAAACATGAAAATTCTTGAAGCAAAGCATCACTTCGCCGGCAAAATTAAAGCCCTAAAATATTGTAATCACAGATACGTGTAAAGGAAAACGAAGTGTTCCAACCCTACTGCTAGATGTAGCCTAGCATATTACGTGCACCGGCCAGACATCCATGTGTAGGATCCAGTGAAGAGATGGGATTCCGAATCTCTAGTCCTCCTATATTTGCATATTGTACAGATTATTTGGAAATTAAGGGATAGGGGCACAACGTTGTTGCTTAGAACTCTTGAGTTGGGCACAACCTTTAAAACATGAAAATGAAATAGTCAAACGGTTTTAGGTAGTAAAGGGGGAGCAGGACATAACCTATCAAAGAAAAGAGTATTATTTTTTATAATAGTCAGGAACTTCCATGATTTAGTTTGATCCTTTTCTTTCATTGTCTTTTATATACTAAGCATTTGTAATTCTCGAAATCGTATACAATACCCATTTACATGTAACTGTCACATTCTTTTGTAAAGCATTCATTTACATGTAAAAATTAGAGTGATGAATCAATTTTTTTTTTCGATGGATTGAGTTTATACCTTCGTAAGGTGAGGAATTGGTGTCAATGAATACTGGTCATGATACGAATGCTCCCTTTCTCTTTCTTTAAGGTACAAACTCAACCCATCGAAAAAAAAATACTGCTCTGAAACAACTTTTAAAGTGACATGTAATTTAGAACCAGAATAATGAAAATTTACAAGTAAATGTAAATTGACACTGAGGATCACGGTCATTAGAATCTTTAAACAACAGGAAATAACGAATCGAGAGAATGTAGTTTTTGTCAGGCATTCTGTCCATCCTTCTGTTTGTCTGCACAAAAACTTTAATCTGGGCTTTCGAATGGTAAGAGATGAATGCTTTCATATTTTACATGTGTATTTCTTTTTTTGACTTTTGATTTTATGACGTTGAATTTTATGTACGAGGCTACAAGTGTTTCCCCAAAAAACCTTGCTCTATTGATTATTACATCGTACGGTATATCAGTAATTAAACATGAAAATTCTTGAAGCAAAGCATCACTTGTTGCTTAGAACTCTTGAGTTAGACACAACCTTTAAAACTTGAAAGATGAAATAGTGAAACGGTTTAAGGTAGTAGAGGGGGAGCAGGACACAACCTTCCAAAGGAAAAAGTATTATTTTTTTTATTATAATCAGGAATTTTCATGATTTAGTTTGATCCTTTTCTTTCGTTTTCTACCTGAAAATCTACAAGACGCACATTATTTAAATAAGGCCCATTCCAAAAAGGGCCCTGCCTGCTTTTATGTTCCCAACGTAAAAACAAGCACTTACGACAAGCCAATATAACATTCATAGCAATGCAATTAAATGACAGAACAGGCTGTTCATAAGACAAAAATTCAATATTTATAATTCAAAATGTGAACATTGACAAGTCTATAAGCTGAACAAGCATTAATTGTCGTCTTAATCGGGACATATGGACAAACAGGCACCCAAGCAGTACGTGGCAAAAAGACGGAAAGTTAAATTATTGTATTTATCCCAGTCCTCCTATCATAAAATCTATAGAATTTGCATATGTAACTGTTGTTTTCCATTCAACGTGTAACTTACTTTAATTTTTTACATCATGACGTGTATTCTTGAAAACAAAACAGTGACTAAATGATAACCAGATACCTGTTTGTGGTATATCATTCCAAAGGAAGTAGCTATGCAAGTAATGCGATATTGATGAGGATGATCTAAGCTCATACCGGGGAGAAAATGGTGAAGATTGTAAAAATTGTGTTTAATCAGTGTCTTTTATATACTAAGCATTTGTAAATCTCGAAATCGTATACAATACCAAATTACATGTAACTGCCACATTCCTTTGTATAGCATTCATTTACATGTAAAAATTAGAGTGATGAATCAAAATTTTTTTTTTCGATGGATTGAGTTTATACCTTCAAAAGGTGAGGAATTGGTATCAATGAATACTGGTCATGATACGAATGCTCCCTTTCTCTTTCTTTACGGTACAAACTCGACCCATTGAAGAAAAAAATATATACTGCTCTGAAACAACTTTTAAAATTACATGTAATTTAGAACCAGAATAATGAAAATTTTCAAGTAAATGTAAATCGACACTGAGGATCACGGTGATTTGAATTTTTTCACCACAGGAAATAACGAATCGAGAGAATGTAGTTTTTGTCAGGCAATCTGTCCATCATTCTGTTTGTCTGCACAAAAAAATTAATCTGGGCTTTCGAATGGTAAGAGATGAAGGCTTTCATATTTTACATGTGTATTTCTTTTTTTGACTTTTGATTTCATGACATTGAATTTTATGTACGAGGCTACAAGTGTTTCCCCAAAAAACCTTGCTCTTCTGATTACAACATCGTAGGGTATATGAGTAATTAAACATGAAAATTCTTAAAGCAAAGCATCACTTCGCCGGCAAAATTAAAGCCCTAAAATACTGTAATCACAGATACGTGTAAAGGAAAACGAAGTGTTCCAACCCTACTTCTAGATGTAGCCTAGCATATTACGTGCACCGGCCAGACATCCATGTGTAGGATCCAGTGAAGAGATGGGATCCCGAATCTCTAGTCCTATATTTGCATACTATACAGATTATTTGGAAATTAAGGGATAGGGACACAACCTTGTTGCTTAGAACTCTTGAGTTGGGCACAACCTTTAAAACTTGAAAGACGAAATAGTCAAACAGTTTAAGGTGGTAGAGGGGGAGCAGCACACGATCTTCGAAAGGAAATAGTATTATTTTTTTTTTAATAATTAGGAATTTCCATGATTTAGTTTGATCCGTTTCTTTCGTTTTCTACCTGAAAATCTGTGTTTAAGCAGTGTCAGTGTCTTTTATATACTAAGCATTTGTAAATCTCGAAATCGTATACAATACCCATTTACATATAACTGTCACATTCCTTTGTATAGCATTCATTTACATGTAAAAATTAGAGTGATGAATCAAATTTTTTTTTTGATGGATTGAGTTTATACCTTCAAAAGGTGAGGAATTGGTATCAATGAATACTGGTCATGATACGAATGCTCCCTTTCTCTTTCTTTTAGGTACAAACTCAACCCATCGAAAAAAGAAATACTGCTCTGAAACAACTTTTAAAATTACATGTAATTTAGAACCAGAATAATGAAACTTTAAAAGTAAATGTAAATTGACACTAAGGATCACGGTCATTTGAATTTTTACACAACAGGAAATAACAAATCGAGAGAATGTAGTTTCTGTCAGGCATTCTGTCCATCCTTCTGTTTGTCTGCACAAAAACTTTAATCTGGGCTTTCGAATGGTAAGAGATGAAGGCTTTCATATTTTACATGTATATTTCTTTTTTTGACTTTTGATTTCATGACGTTGAATTTTATGAACGAGGGTACAAGTGTTTTTCTCCAAAAAATCTTGCTCTATTGATTACAACATCGTACGGTATATCAGTAATTAAACATGAAAATTCTTGAAGCAAAGCATCACTTGTTGCTTAGAACTCTTGAGTTAGACACAACCTTAAAAACATGAAAGATGAAATAGTGAAACGGTTTAAGGTAGTAGAGGGGAGCAGGACACAATCTTCCAAAGGAAAAAGTATTATTTTTTTTATAATAATCAGGAATTTTCATGATTTAGTTTGATCCTTTTCTTTTGTTATCTACCTGAAAATCTACCAGACGCACATTATTTAAATAGGGCCCATTCCAAAAAAGGGCCCTGCCTGCTTTTATGTTCCCAACGTAAAAACAAGCACTTACGACAAGTCAATATAACATTCATAGCAATGCAATTAAATGTCAGAACAGGCTGTTCATAAGACAAAAATTCAATATTTATAATTCAAAATGTGAACATTGACAAGTCTATAAGTTGAACAAGCATTAATTGTCGTCTTAATCGGGACATATGGACAAACAGGCACCCAAGCAGTACGTGGCAAAAAGACGGAGAGATAAATTATTGTATTTATCCCAGTCCTCCTATCATAAAATCCATAGAATTTGCATATGTAACTGTTATTTTCCATTCAACGTGTAAGTTACTTGAATTTTCTACATCACGACGTGCATTCTTGAAAATAAAACAGTGACTAAATGAAAACCAGAAATCTGTCTCTGGTATATCATTCCAAAGGAAGTAGCTATGCAAGTAATGCGATATTGATGAGGATGATCTAAGCTCATACCGGGGAGAAAATGGTGAAGATTGTAAAAATTGTGTTTAAGCAGTGTCTTTTATATACTAAGCATTTGTAAATCTCGAAATCGTATACAATACCCAATTACATGTAACTGCCACATTCCTTTAAATAGCATTAATTTACATGTAAAAATTAGAATGATGAATCGATTTTTTTTCGATGGACTGAGTTTATACCTTCAAAAGGTGAGGAATTGGTATCAATGAATACTGGTCATGATACGAATGCTCCCTTTCTCTTTCTTTACGGTACAAACTCGACCCATTGAAGAAAAAAAAATACTGCTCTGAAACAACTTTTAAAATTACATGTAATTTAGAACCAGAATAATGAAAATTTACGAGTAAATGTAAATTGACACTGAGGATCACGGTCATTTGATTTTTTTCGCCACAGGAAATAACGAATCGAGAGAATGTAGTTTTTGTCTGGCAATCTGTCCATCCTTCTGTTTGTCTGCACAAAAACTTTAATGTGGGCTTTCGAATGGTAAGAGATGAAGGCTTTCATATTTTACATGTGTATTTCTTTTTTTGACTTTTGATTTCATGACATTGACGTTAATGTACTGGGATACAAGTGTTTCCACAAAAAATCTTGCTCTTTTTATTACGACATCGTACGGTACATCAGTAATTAAACATGAAAATTCTTGAAGCAAAGCATCACTTCGCTGGCAAAATTAAAGCCCTAAAATACTGTAATCACAGATACGTGTAAAGGAAAACGAAGTGTTCCAACCCTACTGCTAGATGTAGCCTAGCATATTACGTGCACCGGCCAGACATCCATATGTAGGATCCAGTGAAGAGATGGGATCCCGAATCTCTAGTCCTATATTTGCATATTACCAGATTATTTGGAAATCAAGGGATAGGGGCACAACCTTGTTGCTTAGTACTCTTGCGTTGGGCACAACCTTTAAAACTTGAAAGATGACATAGTCAAACAGTTTAAGGTAGTAGAGGGGGAGCAGGACACAACCTACCAAAGAAAGGAGTATTCTTTTTTATAATAATCAGGAATTTCCATGATTTAGTTTGATCCTTTTCTTTCGTTTTCTACCTGAAAATCTGTGTTAAAGCAGTGTCTTTTATATACTAAACTTTTGTTAATCTCGAAATCGTATACAATATACAATTACATGTAACTGCCACATTCCTTTGTATAGCATTCATTTACATGTAAAAATTAGAGTGATGAATCAAAATTTTTTTCGATGGATTGACTTTAAACCTTCAAAAGGTGAGGTATTGGTATCATTGAATACTGGTCATGATACGAGTGCTCCCTTTCTCTTTCTTTTAGGTACAAACTCAACCCATCGAAAAAAAATACTGCTCTGAAACAACTTGTAAATGACATGTAATTTAGAACCAGAATAATGAAAATTTACAAGTAAATATAAATTGACACTGAGGATCACGGTCATTTGAATTTTTACACAACAGGAAATAACGAATCAAGAGAATGTGTTTTTTTTTTGTCTGGCAATCTGTCCATCCTTCTGTTTGGCTGCACAAAAACTTTAATCTGGGCTTTCGAATGGTAAGAGATGAAGGCTTCCATATTTTACATGTGTATTTCTTTTTTGACTTTTGATTTCATGACATTGACGTTAATGTACTGGGGAACAAGTGTTTCCCAAAGTAATCTTGTGTAACCATATGGCCTCTCCCCCACAATAATTATGCTAATTAAACATTCATATTAATTAGTTACATGTATTTGGAAATTGCTCACTTGAGTTTACTATAGTAAATTCCTTGACTATAAGTTCAAACTTCACATTGAGACAATTAGTTCTAGTTTGTAAACTCTGATATCTGTTTTATTTGATTCCCACGATGCTGAGAACACTGCAGTAGTTTGCACACCTTTAGTACTTAAGTGTTTGTTTTACGTAAGAGTTAATTGAAAGTTACTTGGAAATCTCCCCATAAAAGCCATTATTGTTCTGTATTTGGAAGAATCTAATTTCAAAAATGTCTTTTTAATCAAAAACCAATTACTTATTATTTTGTGCAGGTGTTAGCAATTTCCAATCATCCACATATATACTCGGCGCATCGATTTGCAGATAACTCCAGTTTCAGTAGTGTTTAAGTTTAGGTTTAGACTCCGCTCTCGTACTGTCATCATGTAACGTTTTTAAATAAACTTAGAACTTTAATTCGGACTTCTGTTTATAGTTTTCAAAATGACTGATTAATACACAACGCGAACTACACCCATAACCTGTAGGATATAGGCTTACAAGTTGTAATTTGATGCCGTGACCTAAACCAATCAGGGGAAAATATTATTACTGCCGTGTCCTAAACGAACCAGTGAATGCAGACGATGCACGCCGCGGAACCAGGATTTAACAACAAAATGATGAAAAGGTATGACACATTTATTTTCTCAACGTACTTTCAGATTGATTGACCATCTATTTCTGTAAATGTTATTTTTTTTAATTTTTGAAAGTTTTAAGCGAAAAAGTATTGAAGAAATCGAATACTTTTTTTCTCTAAGATTTTCATGAAGAAATGACGGACAGAGACAACGAAGCGCCAAGAAGAGAGAAAACACGTTTGTAAAAGTTAACTCCGATTTATTGGAGCCGAAAAAATGCACAATTGAGATGATGGAGACAACTCGAACAGAATGACAAAATAGTGAAAGTCATTTCGCTTTACAAATAGTTCATACCATGGCGTCACCACTTTTTCTTTCAAATTATGAAGAATAAATTGCATTTTGTTGAACAAAACAAAGATAATACACTTGATATGTTCTCATAGGGTTGGACTACCCTCGAACATAAGGGGATTATTCTGCCCCATACATAATGCACTAATTATGATAATTTTTATCAAAGAAGAAGAGTATTTATCTCGTGTATAGATGATTATAATTATAGAACTCTGATTAGTTAAGAAGAATTATATCATTAACACAGTTACAATAAGCAATAATGTAAATGTGTCATCATCAGGTAGACTGCCTTCAGACACCAAAAGGGATTATTATGCCCTGTACTTACTTAAGTACCTATACACTACAATAACATAAAAACTAACTAATACAATTCATAGTCCTCAAAACGTTTAGGGGCACTGCAAGTACGTTTTGGTCTCACTGGTATGTTGGCGTTCGAAGCCAATGTTTCATGGGATGACTGAGCGGGTAGGCTAGGTAGGTGAGTATCGGCACTATGCTCAACCACGGGTAGATCTGAGCCTATATCGGCACTTTCCAGGTTATCGGTAGAGCACAAAGGTTGACTTATGGTAAGCGGTATGTTTGGCGGACGGATAGGAGTGGGCACGACAGAGTGGTCTTCGTCATCGGATTCGTTGTCCTTTTGAGGATAAGGCAACGAGATGTCGCAGATGGATGCAGGAACCTTGAATATGTCGGACTGACGGACTCGGTATGAGGTATTACGCAACTGTGTGTTCGTAAATTTACGGATGTTGCACCAATTTCCATCGATGGAAGTGACCAAGAATCTTTCACGGCCACGTGTCTTCAGTTTGTCAGAGCGTAAGTATACGACATCTCCAGTAACAAATGAAGTATTCGGTGGTGGAATGCCCCCTTTCGCACATTCACTATATTGATGATTGGAAGAGCGAAGGTCGGTTTTTGAACGAATGAGGTGTTCGTCATCAATGTTGATAGGCCTATTAGAGAACTGATCTCTGCGATACCACATTTCCCTTGAAGATAGGCCTGTGTGGCGGATCCTTGAATTTAAACGAGATACTGCTTTCGAAAGCATAAGTGGTGTAACGGCACCACCACATGGGTCTTGACGCAGAAGTTCTTCCTCTACTTCCTGGATGGCTCTTTCAGCAACAGGGTTTTTGTTGATATTTTTAGCACGGCCAAGTTCGATAGAAAGGCGCATTTCTTCTAAGTGTTTATTGTCTGACAATGCACGAAATCCTGGAGCATTATCACAACGGATGACTGTGGGTGGACCGTCCATAGGTCGGAGATCTAGGCACAACTGGATCAAGGTAGAGAGAAGTGTGTCCTTTTGTTCGTTCGGTATCAGTTGAGCTACGGTGTACGAAGTTACATTCTCACGAACAACCAAGATAGCGAAATGACTTTCACTATTTTGTCATTCTGTTCGAGTTGTCTCCATCATCTCAATTGTGCATTTTTTCGGCTCCAATAAATCGGAGTTAACTTTTACAAACGTGTTTTCTCTCTTCTTGGCGTGGTGGCAGCGGTGGGATGTGGTCATGAAAAACCTGAAGGTACGGTGACTGGCACACTTTGACTCGGTATGTACCATAATGTGACTCCGAAACTACAGGATCGTCCAAATGGGAGGGGTTATCCTGTGCCTGTTCCTCGTGTTCCTCGGATTCATCATCTGCCTGATTGTCTAGGATGTTAGCTATCTGTCTAGCTTTGACCATGTACTTTTTGTCTTCAGGAGGTAAAAAATTACACTGGCTCAGAAAATGGTCGTGACGGCGGCCAGCTTGTTTGCAGAGTGGACAAGAAACTTGTCGTCGGGTAGAGGTATTGCGGGTATTTACTGGTGGGCGAGTAGGTTTAGTAAGAGTGGCTCTTAAAGACTTCGCGTCTTCAACAGATCGCAGTTCGTCGAGCAAGGAGTTTAGTGCTTGAGAGATTTCAGGTTTTATAGACGCAAGGGTTCGGGTTCTGAGTTCTGTTCCATATCTCTGTTTTACTAGACGGGGGAGATTTGGATTGATCAAACGTAACCAAGTGAGAATTACCATGTTTTCAAGTGTAGGAGACATTTCCTCGTCCTCCGTCATAGCGACACCATGATGAGTGACCTGACTTTCCCTTTTCAATAATGAATCTTCCACGAATGCCATCAGTCGTTGATACAAGTCCTCTGGTCTTTCCTCATGAGAGAGCTGAATATTGTCAAAGTCTAGGAAGTGTCCACCAGTAGATTGAAAGCCAAAGTGTTGCCTTATCAATTGCCATATCCATTCTAGTGATGTAGAATTTTTTACTATAGAGTTTCTTGAAATTATGGGACAAAAGTTTGCGATCTGACCCAACATTAGTTCCAATAACCTTAGCTTTTGGTCCCTTGTTTTGCGATTAGGAACGTCTTCACCGTCGTCGATCAACCCACGATGTGGGGACGTTCTCGACTTCTTTTCCCATCTCGCATCGTCTGTCAAAAAGGGTGCAAAGTTAGGATCGAGGGCTAAAATGTACAGGAGATTTTGTCTCCAGTTTTCGAAGCTATTTACAGTTTCTACTTTCGATAGTTGCCATTGTTTTGGTGCCCTAGGAGTTGTTGCCATTTTGTTGGGAACCTGGAGACGCCTGGTTCGTTAGACGACGCTGCCACCACGCCAAGAAGAGAGAAAACACGTTTGTAAAAGTTAACTCCGATTTATTGGAGCCGAAAAAATGCACAATTGAGATGATGGAGACAACTCGAACAGAATGACAAAATAGTGAAAGTCATTTCGCTTTACAAATAGTTCATACCATGGCGAAGCAACGTTTAATATTTTTGGAATCAGTCGAGGTTCACGTAATTTTGAGTTGATTGAAGATTTAGGTTTCGATCGTTTTGGGGATTTCGGTTTTTCTCAGCCGCTGAGTCAGTAGCTAGATCAGGGTCCTATTATGTCGGTAGAACGCCGGGGAATAGGCGTGGGACTGTAGTAAAAGAAAGGAGGGGATCTCCAACAACACTAGGTTGCAGCACCCACAGCAAAATCCCAAAACACCCATGCAAAAAACACAGAACAGATACCCACAGAAAGAGACGCAAAAGGGACAAGGAACACCAACTCACAAGAGACAGGAGAGGACCCGTCTCTGTAAGATTGTTCAATATGATGGTACATTACAGTTAAGAGGATACTTCGATGGAAACCATATATTTCACTTTGTTAGGTGATGAGCTGTGGAAATTGCTCGGTATATGGCGATGGAACGCCGATTAATGGCACCAGAGAGATTTCTGGGAACGTAGAAGGTTCGTTCGGGTTTGTTGTGTATACAACCCTGTCATTTCTTTGTGCTATGTAAGAGCACGTAATTTTATTTCTCGGAATATATGATTAACATCCTAGTATTCATTATCTTATGGACGTTTTGTGCTGTCGTTTTAGAGATCTTGATTTTTTTATTTCAAGAAAGGGAGGAAATGGTAATCAAATGTCTTAAATAAAAAAAAATCGGTCAAAGTTATATTGGAATTTCGTGTCAAATTAATCAGGAGTCTATTGCGATCGCCATATATATAGTAGCAACATTATATAGTTTGCATGTTTTTGTGTTTGATTATTCATTTAACCCCAATTGCACTCTACTTCTTGCACTTTGTAGTTTTAATTGGCCTTCATTTTGGGTATTCATGTTACAGTTCTCACTCATTAGTCAATGAGCGCTAATAAGTTTGACCTTTGTTGCCCTTTTTCCCTGTGTTGGAATTTCATTGACGGTATTTAGTTTCTTATCGGCTGCAGATGTGTAGTATCAACGAGTAGACAAGCGACATACATAGACGTTGTATTTCATTTCAGAAAGTTTTTCAGAATTTATAATAGAAAGTTTTAATCGCTACGGATGTTTTTCTTTATTAAATTAGACTTTTGTATTCGTCTAAAATAAATGCAGAAGACCTGTTTTTCGTATAAAGTCAGTGAATATACAAAGTTTTCAAAATTAACATTATCCAAGTATTGATAAAAAATCTCATTTTGGAAATCTTTCACTTAGTTTTGGAACAGGCATCTAGATTATTTTTGTAAATTCAAAATTGTGGTCAATTAGAGGTACAGAGAAAATCCGGTGTCATAAACTACCTGTAACCAGATACAATGATTTGAAACTTATCAGTGTAATAATGATGCAGACTTTATACTTTTATCGCTGGGAGAAGAGCAGTAAAGTTCAAGATGTGCAGTCTTACTTAGCCCTTGGTTATTGGAATCGCCTGTTGTGATACGAGAGACAAATTAGCGTACAGGTTTATCACCAAGGCATTAAATCAAATCAGACGGCAGCAGAAAAGAAGTCTGAAGCAGTGACGTCAGGTATCTCTGTGCATGATGTTAGCCGTGTGACCGGATGTCAAACCAGCCCGTCACTATTAACATTATTTCGCAGATTATATGACAGGGTGAAATATGTCATAGCGAAATTGATGACAGCAGAACCAGATTGGACATTTTGCACTTAATGACCTGCTTGTTCGACGCTTTAAATGAGAGCATTGAATACCCCGTCGCTTTTCTGGGTGCATGGCGTCATCCAGATTACGGGAAGATCTTGGTAACGTCACTAATACCAAGATGCGTCAAAGCAGGGTCAAGATGGAAGATAAACTCCAAATTCCAGGTGGAGGAAGAAGACGAAACAGATAACGATTCGATGATTATTGGTTTACCAAACCAAGTAGACGACAAAGAGGTCCGAATCATTCGTTATACTTCACGGAGGTTACAAAGTTCACGAAGAGGGACCGTAGACAGAGTCTAACTAAGACGTACGGAACTAAACCAAACACGGCCGTAAGAAAAGAAGATAAAGAAGTGAATTAAACCGGTGTTGTGTTTAAGTGAGAAAAAGCAGAGTAAATGTATATACATATTTATTATGCATCTTATTCATGTTTAATATTGATATTTGCTTTTGTACATTGCTTGCTATATAATCGAGTTTTAGGATACGTATTGGCCTTGGGTAAAGGTATTTCTTTTGTAGGTCATTGACAGTGAACATTGGTAATTAGATAAAAAAAAATCTCTTAAAAGAACAGTCAAAAAAAAAAAAAAACTCGACATGAAAATGACTATAACTTCATGTGCTTTAATTTATCGAATTAATCTTAAATACAGTATTCAGATGACACCTGACAATATTTCATTGAGTTTTGCATATTGTGGTGTCAAGGCCATGCGTTAAGAAAATAACCAAGTATTATAACAGATTCACAAAGTTTTGATGATAATCGAAAGTTAACTTACAGTTCATGATTGGTTGAAATCCAAATAATTTGAATCTTGGTTATTTTCTTAAGTGGGGGAGTATTGTAACCATATGGCCTCTCCATCACAATAATTTTGCTAATTAATTATTCATATTAATTACTTTAGTTACATGTATTTGGAAATTGCTAACTTGAGTTTACTGTAGTAAATTCCTTGAATATAAGTTCAAACTTCACATTGAGACGATTAATTCTAGTTTGTAAACTCTGATATCTGTTTAATTTGATTCCCACGATGCTGAGAACACTGCAGTAATTTGCATACCTGCAAGTACTTTAGTCTTTGTTACGAGTTAATTGAAAGCTAATTGGAAATCTCCCCGTAAAAGTCATTATTGTTCTGTATTTGGAAGAATCTAATTTTAAAAATGTCTTTTTAATCAAAAACCAATTACTTATTATTTTGTGCAGGTGTTAGCAATTTCCAATCGTCCACATATATACTCGGCGCATCGATTTGCAGATAACTCCAGTTTCAGTAGTGTTTAAGTTTAGGCTCGTACTGTCAACATGTAACGTTTTTAAATAAACTTAGAACTTTTATTCGGACTTCTGTTTATAGTTTTCAAAATGACTGATTAATACACAACGCGAACTACACCCATAACCTGTAGGCTATAGGCTTACACTTGCTCTATTAATTACAACATCGTACGGTACATCAGTAATTAAAGCTGAAAATTCTTGAATCAAAGCATCACTTCGCCGGCAGAATTAAAGCCCTAAAATACTGTAATCACAGATACGTGTAAAGGAAAACGAAGTGTTCCAACCCTACTGCTAGATGTAGCCTAGCATATTACGTGCACCGGCCAGACATCCATGTGCAGGATCCAGTGAAGAGATGGGATCCCGAATCTGTAGTCCTATATTTGCATATTACACAGATTATTTGGAAATCAAGGGATAGGGGCAAAACCTGGTTGCTTAGTACTCTTGCGTTGAGCACAACCTTTAAAACTTGAAAAGGAAATAGTCAAACGGTTTAAGGTAGTAGAGGGGGAGCAGGACACAATCTTCCAAAGGAAATATTATTATTTTTTTATAATAATACATGATATCGTTTACAAAACCCAATTACATGTAACTGCCATATTCCTTTGTATAGCATTCATTCACATGGAAAAATTAGAGTGATGAGTCAATTTTTTTTTTCGATGGATTGAGTTTATACCTTCAAAAGGTGAGGAATTGGTATCAATGAATACTGGTCATGATACGAATGCTCCCTTTCTCTTTCTTTTAGGTACAAACTCAACCCATCGAAAAAAATACTGCTCTGAAACGACTTTTAAAATTACATGTAATTTACAACCAGAATAATGAAAATTTACAAGTAAATGTAAATTGACACTGAGGAACACGGTCATTTGAATTTTTACACAACAGGAAATAGCGAATCGAGAGAATGTAGTTTTTGTCTGGCAATCTGTCCATCCTTCTGTTTGTCTGCACAAAAACTTTAATCTGGGCTTTCGAATGGTAAGAGATGAAGGCTTTCATATTTTACATGTGTATTTCTTTTTTTGACTTTTGATTTCATGACGTTGAATTTTATGTACGAGGTTACAAGTGTTTCCCCCAAAAACCTTGCTCTTCTGATTACAACATCGTACGGTATATCAGTAATTAAACATGAAAATTCTTGAAGCAAAGCATCACTTGTTGCTTAGAACTCTTGAGTTAGACACAACCTTTAAATTTGAAAGATGAAATAGTCAAACGGTTTAAGGTAGTAGAGGGGGAGAAGGACACAATCTTCCAAAGGAAAAAGTATTATTTCTTAATAATAATCAGGAATTTCCATGATTTACTGTAAATTGGTTTTTATTCGTCAGGTACCAATTTTCGTCATTTTCGTCAGTCCCTCCCTTGACGAAATTACGTATCGACGAATATAAATACTCCTGACAAAATATAGTGTAGAAAGGAAAAATTGAATCTTAGGATTTATTACGACAGGCAAATGATAAATCATTAAAAACTGAATACGCACATAAGGTCGCATTCAGTGTACTTCTAATTAACAAATCATATGTTTTCACAACAAGGTAGATGGCGTACATGTCTCTAATTGTTTGTTTACCAATAATTGTTAAACAATAAAAACATACGCAAACGGCCTATCTAAATGTTAAGTTGGCATTTGAACAGAGGAATTTACATTTGAGGGACCCTTGGATGACGAATTTACGTACTGACGAAATGGTCATTTTGAACAAATTGACGAAAATTGGTACTGACGAAAATAAAGCAATTTACAGTAGTTTGATCCTTTTCTTTCGTTTTCTACCTGAAAATCTGCTAGACGCACATTATTTAAATAGGGCCCATTCCAAAAAAAGGGCCCTGCCTGCTTTCATGTTCCCAACGTAAAAACAAGCAGTTATGACAAGCCAATTTAACATTCATAGCAATGCAATTAAATGACAGAACAGGCTGTTCATAAGAACAAAAAATTCAATATTAATAATTCATAATGTGAACATTGACAAGTCTATAAGCTGAACAAGCATTAATTGTCGTCTTAATCGGGACATATGGACAAACAGACACCCAAGCAGTACGTGGCAAAATGACGGAAGGATAAATTATTGTGTTTATCCCAGTCCTCCTATCATAAAATCTATAGAATTTGAATATGTAACTGTTATTTCCATTCAACGTGTAACTTACTTGAATTTTTTACATCATGACGTGCATTCTTGAAAATAAAACAGTGACTAAATGAAAACCACAAACCTGTTTCTGGTAAATCATTCCAAAGGAAGTAGCTATGCAAGTAATGCGATATTGATGAGGATAATCTAAGCTCATACCGGGGAGAAAATGGTGAAGATTGTAAAAATTGTGTTTAATCAGTGTCTTTTATATACTAAGCATTTGTAAATCTCGAAATCGTATACAATACCAAATTACATGTAACTGCCACATTCCTTTGTATAGCATTCATTTACATGTAAAAATTAGAGTGATGAATCAAAATTTTTTTTTTCGATGGATTGAGTTTATACCTTCAAAAGGTGAGGAATTGGTATCAATGAATACTGGTCATGATACGAATGCTCCCTTTGTCTTTCTTTTAGGTACAAAATCAACCCATCGAAGAAAAAAAATACTGCTCTGAAACAACTTTTAAAATTACATGTAATTTAGAACCAGAATAATGAAAATTTACAAGTAAATGTAAATTGACACTAAGGATCACGGTCATTTGAATTTTTACACAACAGGAAATAACGAATCGAGAGAATATAGTTTTTGTCAGGCATTCTGTCCATCCTTCTGTTTGTCTGCACAAAACCTTTAATCTGGGCTTTCGAATGGTAAGAGATGAAGGCTTTCATATTTTACATGTGTATTTCTTTTTTTGACTTTTGATTTCATGACGTTGAATTTTATGTACGAGGGTACAAGTGTTTCCCCCAAAAACCTTGCTCTTCTAATTACAACATCGTACGGTATATCAGTAATTAAACATGAAAATTCTTGAAGCAAAGCATCACTTGTTGCTTAGAACTCTTGAGTTAGACACAACCTTTAAAATTTGAAAGATGACATAGTCAAACGGTTTAAGGTAGTAGAGGGGGAGCAGGACACAACCTACCAAAGACAAGAGTATTATTTTTTATAATAATCAGGAATTTCCATGATTTAGTTTGATCCTTTTCTCTCGTTTCTACCTGAAAATCTGTGTTTAAGCAGTGTCTTTTAAATACTGAACTTTTGTTAATCTCAAAATCGTATACAATATCCAATTACATGTAACTGCCACATTCCTTTGTATAGCATTCATTTACATGTAAAAATTAGAGTGATGAGTCAATTTTTTTTTCGATGGATTGAGTTTATACCTTCAAAAGGTGAGGAATTGGTATCAATGAATACTGGTCATGATACGAATGCTCCCTTTCTCTTTCTTTTAGGTACAAACTCAACCCATCGAAAAAAATACTGCTCTGAAACAACTTTTAAAATTACATGTAATTTAGAACCAGAATAATGAAAATTTACAAGTAAATGTAAATTGACACTGAGGAACACGGTCATTTGATTTTTTACACAACAGGAAATAGCGAATCGAGAGAATGTAGTTTTTGTCTGGCAATCTGTCCATCCTTCTGTTTGTCTGCACAAAAACTTTAATCTGGGCTTTCGAATGGTAAGAGATGAAGGCTTTCATATTTTACATGTGTATTTCTTTTTTTGACTTTTGATTTCATGACGTTGAATTTTATGTACGAGGGTACAAGTGTTTCCCCAAAAAACCTTGCTCTTCTGATTACAACATCGTACGGTATATCAGTAATTAAACATGAAAATTCTTGAAGCAAAGCATCACTTGTTGCTTAGAACTCTTGAGTTAGACACAACCTTTAAAATTTGAAAGATGAAATAGTGAAACGGTTTAAGGTAGTAGAGGGGGAGAAGGACACAATCTTCCAAAGGAAAAAGTATTATTTTTTTTATAATAATCAGGAATTTCCATGATTTAGTTTGATCCTTTTCTTTCGTTTTCTACCTGAAAATCTGCTAACCGCACATTATTTAAATAGGGCCCATTCCAAAAAAAGGGCCCTGCCTGCTTTTATGTTCCCAACGTAAAAACAAGCAGTTATGACAAGCCAATATAACATTCATAGCAATGCAATTAAATGACAGAACAGGCTGTTCATAAGAACAAAAAATTCAATATTTATAATTCAAAATGTGAACATTGACAAGTCTATAAGCTGAACAAGCATTAATTGTCGTCTTAATTGGGACATATGGACAAACAGACACCCAAGCAGTACGTGGCAAAATGACGGAAGGATAAATTATTGTGTTTATCCCAGTCCTCCTATCATAAAATCTATAGAATTTGCATATGTAACTGTTATTTCCATTCAACGTGTAACTTACTTGAATTTTTTACATCATGACATGCATTCTTGAAAATAAAACAGTGACTAAATGAAAACCAGAAACCTGTTTGTGGTAAATCATTCCAAAGGAAGTAGCTATGCAAGTAATGCGATATTGATGAGGATAATCTAAGCTCATACCGGGGAGAAAATGGTGAAGATTGTAAAAATTGTGTTTAATCAGTGTCTTTTATATAATGAGCATTTGTAAATCTCGAAATCGTATACAATACCCAATTACATGTAACTGCCACATTCCTTTGTATAGCATTCATTTACATGTAAAAATTAGAGTGATGAATCAAATTTTTTTTTTCGATGGATTGAGTTTATACCTGCAAAAGATGAGGAATTGATATCAATGAATACTGGTCATGATACGAATGCTCCCTTTCTCTTTCTTTTAGGTACAAACTCAACCCATCGAAAAAAAAAAACTGCTCTGAAACAACTTTTAAAATTACATGTAATTTAGAACCAGAATAATGAAAATTTACAAGTAAATGTAAATTGACACTAAGGATCACGGTCAGTTAAATTTTTACACAACAGGAAATAAAGAATCGAGAGAATGTAGTTTTTGTCAGGCATTCTGTCCATCCTTCTGTTTGTCTGCACAAAAACTTTAATCTGGGCTTTCGAATGGTAAGAGATGAAGGCTTTCATATTTTACATGAGTATTTCTTTTTTTGACTTTTGATTTCATGACGTTGAATTTTATGTACGAGGGTACAAGTGTTTCCCCAAAAAATCTTGCTCTATTGATTACTACATCGTACGGTATATCAGTAATTAAACATGAAAATTCTTGAAGCAAGGCATCACTTGTTGCTTAGAACTCTTGAGTTAGACACAACCTTTAAAACTTGAAAGATGAAATAGTCAAACGGTTTAAGGTAGTAGAGGGGGAGCAGGACACAACCTACCAAAGAAAAGAGTTTTATTTTTTATAATAATCATGAATTTCCATGATTTAGTTTGATCCTTTTCTCTCGTTTCTACCTGAAAATCTGTGTTTAAGCAGTGTCTTTTATATATTGAACTTTTGTTAATCTCAAAATCGTATAAAATATCCAATTACATGTAACTGCCACATTCCTTTGTATAGCATTCATTTACATGTAAAAATTAGTGATGAATCAAAAATTTTTTTCGATGAATTGAGTTTATACCTTCAAAACGTGAGGAATTGGAACCAATAAATACTGGTCATGATACGAATGCTCCCTTTCCCTTTCTTTTAGGTACAAACTCAACCCATAAAAAAAAATACTGCACTGAAACAACTTTTAAAACTACATGTAATTTAGAACCAGAATAATGAGAATTTACAAGTAAATGTGTGTAAATGACACTGAGGATCACGGTCATTTGAATTTTTACACAACAGGAAATAACGAATCGAGATAATGTAGTTTTTGTCAGGCAATCTGTCCATCCTTCTGTTTGTCTGCACAAAAACTTTAATCTGGGCTTTCGAATGGTAAGAGATGAAGGCTTTCATATTTTACATGTGTATTTCTCTTTTTGACTTTTGACTTCATGACGTTGAATTTTATGTACGAGGGTACAAGTGTTTCCCCAAAAAACCTTGCTGTTCTGATTACAACATCGTACGGTATATCAGTAATTAAACATTAAAATTCTTGAAGCAAAGCATCACTTGTTGCTTAGAACTCTTGAGTTAGACACAACCTTTAAAATTTGAAAGATGAAATAGTGAAACGGTTTAAGGTAGTAGAGGGGGAGAAGGACACAATCTTCCAAAGGAAAAAGTATTATTTTTTTATAATAATCAGGAATTTCCATGATTTAGTTTGATCCTTTTCTTTCGTTTTCTACCTGAAAATCTGCTAGACGCACATTATTTAAATAGGGCCCATTCCAAAAAAGGGCCCTGCCTGCTTTTATGTTCCCAACGTAAAAACAAGCAGTTATGACAAGCCAATATAACATTCATAGCAATGCAATTAAATGACAGAACAGGCTGTTCATAAGAACAAAAAATTCAATATTTATAATTCAAAATGTGAACATTGACAAGTCTATAAGCTGAACAAGCATTAATTGTCGTCTTAATCGGGACATATGGACAAACAGACACCCAAGCAGTACGTGGCAAAATGACGGAAGGATAAATTATTGTGTTTATCCCAGTCCTCCTATCATAAAATCTATAGAATTTGCATATGTAACTGTTATTTCCATTCAACGTGTAACTTACTTGAATTTTTTACATCATGACGTGCATTCTTGAAAATAAAACAGTGACTAAATGAAAACCAGAAACCTGTTTGTGGTAAATCATTCCAAAGGAAGTAGCTATGCAAGTAATGCGATATTGATGAGGATAATCTAAGCTCATACCGGGGAGAAAATGGTGAAGATTGTAAAAATTGTGTTTAATCAGTGTCTTTTATATACTGAGCATTTGTAAATCTCGAAATCGTATACAATACCCAATTACATGTAACTGCCACATTCCTTTGTATAGCATTCATTTACATGTAAAAATTAGAGTGATGAATCAAAATTTTTTTTTCGATGGATTGAGTTTATACCTTCAAAAGGTGAGGAATTGGTATCAATGAATACTGGTCATGATACGAATGCTCCCTTTCTCTTTCTTTTAGGTACAAACTCAACCCATCGAAAAAAAAAACTGCTCTGAAACAACTTTTAAAATTACATGTAATTTAGAACCATAATAATGAAAATTTACAAGTAAATGTAAATTGACACTAAGGATCACGGTCATTTAAATTTTTACACAACAGGAAATAACGAATCGAGAGAATGTAGTTTTTGTCAGGCATTCTGTCCATCCTTCTGTTTGTCTGCACAAAAACTTTAATCTGGGCTTTCGAATGGTAAGAGATGAAGGCTTTCATATTTTACATGAGTTTTTCTTTTTTTGACTTTTGATTTCATGACGTTGAATTTTATGTACGAGGGTACAAGTGTTTCCCCAAAAAATCTTGCTCTATTGATTACTACATCGTACGGTATATCAGTAATTAAACATGAAAATTCTTGAAGC
This sequence comes from Pinctada fucata, assembly GCA_028142955.1. Classification (NCBI taxonomy): domain Eukaryota; kingdom Metazoa; phylum Mollusca; class Bivalvia; order Pterioida; family Pteriidae; genus Pinctada; species Pinctada fucata. The sequence continues at coordinate 15,114,908 of AP027113.1, read as the reverse complement.
AAAGTATCACTTGTTGCATAGAACTCTTGAGTTAGACACAACGTTTAAAACTTGAAAGATAAAATAGTCAAACGGCTTAAGGTAGTAGAGGGGGAGCAGGACACAACCTACCAAAGAAAAGAGTATTATTTTTTATAATAATCAGGAATTTCCATGATTTAGTTTGATCCTTTTCTCTCGTTTCTACCTGAAAATCTGTGTTTAAGAAGTGTCTTTTATATACTGAACTTTTGTTAATCTCAAAATCGTATAAAATATCCAATTACATGTAACTGCCACATTCCTTTGTATAGCATTCATTTACATGTAAAAATTAGAGTGATGAATCACAAATTTTTTTCGTTGGATTGAGTTTATACCTTCAAAAGGTGAGGAATTGGTATCAATAAATACTGGTCATGATACGAATGCTCCCTTTCTCTTTCTTTTAGGTACAAACTCAACCCATCGAAAAAAAAAATACTGCTCTGAAACAACTTTTAAAATTACATGTAATTTAGAACCAGAATAATGAGAATTTACAAGTAAATGTGTGTAAATGATACTGAGGATCACGGTCATTTGAATTTTTACACAACAGGAAATAACGAATCGAGATTATGTAGTTTTTGTCAGGCAATCTGTCCATCCTTCTGTTTGTCTGCACAAAAACTTTAATCTGGGCTTTCGAATGGTAAGAGATGAAGGCTTTCATATTTTACATGTGTATTTCTTTTTTTGACTTTTGATTTCATGACATTGAATTTTATGTACGAGGGTACAAGTGTTTCCCCAAAAAACCTTGCTCTTCTGATTACAACATTGTACGGTATATCAGTAATTAAACATGAAAATTCTTGAAGCAAAGCATCACTTGTTGCTTAGAACTCTTGAGTAAGACACAACCTTTAAAACTTGAAAGATGAAATAGTGAAACGGTTTAAGGTATTCAGCCCGTAATACATTTTCAATAAGAATTATCAAAGATACAGATTTTCTATTTCATCATATAGAATACTTTATACACTAATTTTGCTCATATAGATGATGCCACTTGTCAACCAATGACCCATGCAATTACCTCCGAACATTCCCGATAATAAAATCATCGGTATTTGTCGGAAATGTGGGAATAGTGTAAAAATCTTAACCGGAAGTAACTCTATTAGGGTGCGGGAACCTTAAGGTAGTAGAGGGGGAGAAGGACACAATCTTCCAAAGGAAAAAGTATTATTTTTATATAATAATCAGGAATTTCCATGATTTAGTTTGATCCTTTTCTTTCGTTTTCTACCTGAAAATCTGCTAGACGCACATTATTTAAATAGGGCCCATTCCAAAAAAAGGGCCCTGCCTGTTTTTATGTTCCCAACGTAAAAACAAGCAGTTATGACAAGCCAATATAACATTCATAGCAATGCAATTAAATGACAGAACAGGCTGTTCATAAGAACAAAAAATTCAATATTTATAATTCAAAATGTGAACATTGACAAGTCTATAAGCTGAACAAGCATTAATTGTCGTCTTAATCGGGACATATGGACAAACAGACACCCAAGCAGTACGTGGCAAAATGACGGAAGGATAAATTATTGTGTTTATCCCAGTCCTCCTATCATAAAATCTATAGAATTTGCATATGTAACTGTTATTTCCATTCAACGTGTAACTTACTTGAATTTTTTACATCATGACGTGCATTCTTGAAAATAAAACAGTGACTAAATGAAAACCAGAAACCTGTTTGTGGTAAATCATTCCAAAGGAAGTAGCTATGCAAGTAATGCGATATTGATGAGGATAATCTAAGCTCATACCGGGGAGAAAATGGTGAAGATTGTAAAAATTGTGTTTAATCAGTGTCTTTTATATACTGAGCATTTGTAAATCTCGAAATCGTATACAATACCCAATTACATGTAACTGCCACATTCCTTTGTATAGCATTCATTTACATGTAAAAATTAGAGTGATGAATCAAAAATTTTTTTTTCGATGGATTGAATTTATACCTTCAAAAGGTGAGGAATTGGTATCAATGAATACTGGTCATGATACGAATGCTCCCTTTCTCTTTCTTTTAGGTACAAACTCAACCCATCGAAAAAAAAAACTGCTCTGAAACAACTTTTAAAATTACATGTAATTTAGAACCAGAATAATGAAAATTTACAAGTAAATGTAAATTGACATAAGGATCACGGTCATTAAAATTTTTACACAACAGGAAATAAAGAATCGAGATAATGTAGTTTTTGTCAGGCATTCTGTCCATCCTTCTGTTTTTCTGCACAAAAACTTTAATCTGAGCTTTCGAATGGTAAGAGATGAAGGCTCTCATATTTTACATGTGTATTTCTTTTTTTGACTTTTGATTTTATGACATTGAATTTTATGTACGAGGGTACAAGTGTTTCCCCAAAAAATCTTGCTCTATTGATTATTACATCGTACGGTATATCAGTAATTAAACATGAAAATTCTTGAAGCAAAGCATCACTTGTTGCTTAGAACTCTTGAGTTAGACACAACCATTAAAACTTGAAAGATGAAATAGTCAAACGGTTTAAGGTAGTAGAGGGGGAGCAGGACACAATCTACCAAAGGAAAAAAGTATTATTTTTTTATATAATAATCAGGAATTTTCATGATTAAGTTTGATCCTTTTCTTTCGTTTTCTACCTGAAAATCTGCTAGATGCACATTATTTAGATAAGGCCCATTCCAAAAATGGTGAAGATTGTAAAAATTGTGTTTAAGCAGTGTCTTTTATATACTGAACTTTTGTTAATCTCAAAATCGTATACAATATCCAATTACATGTAACTGCCACATTCCTTTGTATAGCATTCATTTACATGTAAAAATTAGAGTGATGAGTCAATTTTTTTTTCGATGGATTGAGTTTATACCTTCAAAAGGTGAGGAATTGGTATCAATGAATACTGGTCATGATACGAATGCTCCCTTTCTCTTTCTTTTAGGTACAAACTCAATCCATCGAAAATTAAAACTGCTCTGAAACGACTTTTAAAATTACATGTAATTTAGAACCAGAATAATGAAAAATTACAAGAAAATGCAAATTGACACTGACGATCACGGTAATGCGAATTGTCCATGCTTCTGATTGTCTGCACAAAAACTTTAATCTTGGCTTTCGAATGGTAAGTGATAAGGCTTTCATATTTTACATGTGTATTTTTTTTTTTTTTTTGACTTTTGATTTCATGGCATTACTGGAGTAAAAGTGTTTTCCAAAAAAATCTTGCTCTATTGATTAAAACATACGGTACGGCAGTAATTAAATAAGAAAATTCTTGACACAAAGCATCACTTAACATATGTCATCACACCAGCGGACAAAGCCTCAAATAATTACACATTTACTTGCAAAAAGTACTATTTCGATAGTCTAGTTAAAGAGTTGGGTTTAAATGCGACACCTGGAAATCCCACTTACACCCCAACAAACCTTTCTGCCTCTGAAATAATAGATAACCACAAATCAGCTCTTGCTTCCTTTGGCTTTAGATTTAGATTTTTAGATTTACCATACTTATACTGCATACCTAAAATGCATAAGAATCCATACAAACAACGTTTCATCGCTGGTTCCTAAAAATGTTCTACCAAATCTGTATCGATCTTACTCACCAAAGTTTTATCTGAAATCAAATCTGGGCTTCAAAAATATTGTTCGACAGTATATCCTCGCAGTGGTATCAACCAGATGTGGATTTTAAAGAATTCGAAGGATCTTTTAGAACATCTGAAATCCACTCATTTTAGTAGAGTCCATTCGATCAAAGCCTTTGATTTTTCGACACTTTACACTACAATTCCACATTCTAAATTGAAAGAAAGACTCGCAAAAATTATAAGTAATGCTTTTACAAGTAAGAACGGTAATCGCAAATACAAATTTATTGTTGTAAACTATACCTTCTAAACCTACTTTGTAAAAGAAAAGTCCGATTCTGAAAATAAGTACACTGAAACAGATATTATTCAGATGTTAAACTTTCTGATCGACAACATTTTTGTGGTGTTTGTAGGAAAGGTCTTCCAGCAAATTGTCGGAATTCCAATGGGGACCAATTGTGCCCCACTCTTTGCCGACATTTTCCTTTACTCGTACGAAGATGAATTCATTCAATCTTTGGTCTCTGAAGGGAAAGATACTTAGCTTTTGAATTCAACTTCACTTACAGATACATAGACGATGTGTTGTCCATCAATAATCCAAAATTCGCGGATTACCTGAGCAGTATCTATCCTTCGGAGCTTGAAGTCAAAGAAACTACAGAGACAAATAATTCAGCATCCTATTTGGACATAATGTTGTCCTACGACACTGATGGTCACATGAACACCTCACTCTATGACAAACGTGACGACTTCAATTTCAGCATTACAAACTTTCCTTTTCTGAGTAGCAACATCCCTTCATCGCCTGCTTATGGCGTGTTCATATCTCAGTTGATACGCTATGCCAGAGCAAGTACCAAATATACGGATTTTGTTCTGAAAGCTAGGCGTCTTTCAGATAAGCTTCTCAGTCAGGGATATATTTGTGACCGACTAACATCGTCACTGAGGAAGTTCTACGGTCGATATGGGGAACTCGCCATACACTATGATGTCCCACTTTCCAGAATGGTGGATGATATTCTGTCATAGACCATTTGAACCATCCAACCAAAGATTGTACTCTATATCTTCCAAAATGGAAGTAACCGGATGTGACAGTTCTACCAAATTGAAGCGACGGGTGTTGCATGCAAGCAGGAGATGCTTACTCTTCCTGGGCACCTGGTCTCACTCTCATATCGGGAGTTCGCTTCTTTTCATATGGTGGAGGTTTTTGTTTGTTTGCTTTGGTTCCTGTTTTATCCTGATTTTGTTTGCCTTCGGTTTCTGATTTTCTGGGTTATCGATTTTGTGCTGTAAACAGGGATATGGTCATTATCCATATTTGTCATTCTATGACACAACCTTTAAAACTTGAAAGGTAAAATAGTCAAACGGTTTAAGGTAGTAGAGGGGGAGCAGGACACAATTTTCCAAAGGAAAAAGTAGTATTTTTGTTTATAATAATCAGGAATTTCCATGATTTAGTTCTTTTCCTTTCTTTTTCTACTCTACTACCCAGGACCCATTCCGATAAAAGGGCCCTGTGTCCCAACATAAAAACAAGCAGTTACGACAAGCCAATATAACATTCATAGCAATGCAATAAAATGACAGAACAGGCTGTTCATAAGAACATAAATTTCAATATTGATACTAGTAAATCAAAATTTGAATTCCAAAGGAAAAAGTTAAATAGTTGAACGGTTTAAGGTAGGAAAAAGGGGCACAATCTTCCAAAAGTGGAAAGTAAAGGGAAATAAAATATTATTTTTTATGATGATCACGGATTGCAATGATTGAGTGCGATCCTTTCTTTCATTTTCTATCTGAAAATCTGATATGCACACTTTATTTAATAGGGCGATAAAAGGGCCCTGTCTGCTTTTATCTGCCCAACGTAAGTACAAGCAGTTATAACAAGCCAATATAACATTCATAGCAATGCAATTAAATGACAGAACAGGCTGTTCATAAGAACATAAATTTCAATATTGATACTAGTAAATCAAAATGTGAATTCCAAAGGAAGTAGTTATGTAAGTAGTGCGATGTTGATGAGGATGATCTTAACTCATACCGGGGAGAAAATGGAGAGGATTGTAAGAATTTGACTTAAGCAGTGTCTTTTATATAAGCTAGCTGCATTTGTAATCTAGAAATTGTATACCCTACTCAATTGCATGTACCTGCCGCATTCCTTTGACTAGCATTAATTTACATGTTATTATTTGGGTTTTTTTTTTCGATTTATAGAGTTTATACCTTCAAAAGAAGGGGAAGTGGAATCAGTATATTGGTTATGATACGAATGCTCTCTTTTCCTTTCTTTTGAGTAACTTTACATGTAACTTGGTGAGTGTCACTGCTGGTGGAACAAGAGTCCCCGAGGGCACATGTAGCCAAGTTTGATAAACTTCGGTTGATAGTCTGTCTCTTTAACGCATTTGAAATTTTCTGTTACAAAATTTCTTGAAATTTCTAAAACTTGGGTCCTGTAGCATCATATCCCACCCATTCTGCTACGTCTTTTGGTACATTTTTTAGACATAATATTTTTCATACTTTTTGGCCATTTTAAATTGTTTAGACTAAGGATCACTGACAAGGGTTTAGTACCCGAAACGTGCATGTCTGGTCCATGCTGTAAATTTATCAGGTCTTAAATGATGCTATTGAATTTGAAGACGTTTATAATAACATGTAACCACAATGATGTATTTAACTTCACATGTAACCACAATGATGTATTTAACTTTACATGTAAACTTGCTCACACATTTTAAAGATAATTTCAAGTCTCAGAAGGTCTTAATTACTGATCATCATAACCACAATGATGTATTTAACTTTACATGTAACCACAATGATGTACTAACTTTACATGTAAACTTGTTCACACATTTTACAGGTAATTTTAATTTAGTTACTAGTGACTAGTATTAATCAGATGTTCATGTTACAAATTGAAAAGATGTCATAAAGTCGATTAAATACTACCTATAAACTTGTGAATTTCTATAGCTTCTTTTCTTGTTTTTACATGTAAAACTGAAAAAAATATTAATATCTGTTATTAGCTCTTGATAGTCGGAATATTCAAATTCCTTTTGACTATGTATAAGTCAAGTGTACTGAGTTGCAAAAATGTGTGACATGTGAAAAGATTTGTACTGTATAGTGTGTTCATGACTTTCTTTTTTACACATTTCTGTGTAAATTGTTAAAGGGACAAGTTTGCTCTCTTCTGATACATATAGTTTTGACAGAACATGATTATTCTTAAACATTCATGTCTGTATTTTCTTGTATAGGGAACTCTTGTGTAAATTGCTAAAGGAAAGTTTTGACAGCACATGATTATGTCTGTATTTTATACACATTTGTTAAAGGAACAAATTTGCTCTCTTCTGATACGTACATAGTGTTGACAGCACTTGATTAATTCTAATCTAAACAACTGCGCAGCAAGTTCTGCAGAAGTGTTTATTATCAAAACAATGGGAGAGTAGTTGTGTTTATTATCAAAGCAATTGGAGAGTCGAGCAGCAAACTCATTAAAATGAATGACAGATTTACACTGTAAAGGTCTCTAGATGTAAAAAGTTGTCACTGATGTAATTATTTGTACTGTACATGTACATGTACATGTATCTTTTCACATTAATTTTTTTTTTTTGGTTAAAGTCAAAGGCAGATAGTTTCTGTAAACATACATGTAGGTATAATATTCATTTATAACCAATTTGAATTATAATAATTGTTGTACATTTCATGTTTATCATACCTTTTATACTTGCATGATCCTGCACCGGTGTCTTTTAACATAATGAAAATCATAATTATCTTCATCCACATATTTACATACACATTACAGCTGGTATGTATTAAAATAACAAAGTTTTTCTTATAATCATAGTCAATACATCACTGCAATTGACTTTATACATGTATATTTGATTTACTTTAATCTGGAGCAATTATTTTAATTTTGATAGTTTGAATACCTTGAGCTCGTATCTTATTATATACATGTATATTCTTTTCTGCTGTTTTAAATGAATGATAAAGTCAGTATTCACAAAAGCCGTTTAACCACTAAAATACATGCAGTTAAGGTGAACATCCGCCTTCTATAAATGACGACTGTAAAAGGAGGGGGGGGGTAATTTTCACGTATGCGTATTTCATGAATCACAGATTGCACAAAAATTTATCCCACGCGAAAATAAATCTGCTGCATTCTTACAATTGCAGAGACGATAATATCGCGAATATTTCCCTCCCCCCCCCCCCACCCTGAGAGAAGTGTCTTGCTATTGCAATCATGAAATTTACCCCAAGTGAAAATAACCGCGATTACAGTATTTTGATAAATATACATGGCATTGTAACAATAGAATCCAAAGTAATTATGAAAAACTTTGGTTTGGAATAACATTTGAAAAGAATTCTGATTTGCTCCATTTATGCAGGACTATATATACAAATGATCAGGTGGATTTCATTTATAGTGATGAATATTGAGAAACTGGGAAAAATCCAAGATAGGAAATAACATAATACAAGCTTGATAGCAACCAATAATGGAAATGGTCATTAATGAAATACGTTTAATGTGCTGGTTTGTTAATTTTCTGATAATATACAGAATAGAAATATATGTATATTTTGTATATGGGGTTGTACAAATGTATACATGATTGTATAAATGTCGAGAAGTTCTTGACATTTGTTTGAATTTCTGGTTTAGAGTTGACATTTTTAAGATTGGTATTGACATGGATGTACACTGATCAGAAAGATCTTACTTTAAGCTTTATTTCTTTGTTACATGATTGTTCATTACACTGTGTCCTTTGTACCATAATATTGCTTTTGTTACCTTCATAAATTTTTACACTCCAACGTTGTGTGTTTTCAATATACATGTAACTAATAAAAAGTATATGAACCTTTTCCTCAGAAACAAATAATGTATCATAGGATGGCTGTATATAACTGTGTGTTATTCGAATAATTTGTTGGTATGATTGATGTTTTCTGTGTTGATTCGTCAAATAAGAGGTGTTAAGAATCTAAAGGGAAAATGGATGTGCATAACCCTCCTGAATTTGTCACAAATGTTGCTTTTACTGTAGTAGTGCTGATGGCGTAGCGGTTAGCGTGGTGGACTACGAACCCATAGGTCGTGGGTTCGAATCTTGCCGTTGCCGATCATTGCAAAACCATTGGAACCTTGGGCAAGTTACTTTACACCAAGGAGTTAACTGGTACCTGGCACATGAGAGGAGCTTGTAATGTGAATGAAAAGCATTAGTGCCTAAACGGCAGCTCTTCATGTATACTCCCATGGGAGTTGAGAATGCAGCTAGATTGTACGGGTCTCACAAGCAAGGTAATTGTAGAAGTTGTGCGAGGCTCTGGCAAACCAGACCATAAACCCTACCTTTTACTTTTCATACTTGTACAACCATTTTAGGACATGGAAAATTATGTAATAGTGTTGTCTTCCAGCATCTGTCCTTTACATGTATATCGCTTCTTTCCTTCTGCATGGATTTCGGTATTTTACAGAATTGTTGCTTTAGTGGACCCAAGGGTGTGTCATGACCTTGAACCAAGGTTAAGCCCTCGCTGCATTTTATGGTTAAAACCTGTCCAGACCATAGCTTCTTCCCTTTGCATGGATTTCAATATTTCACAGCCTAACTCAATAGTTTTAGCTTCCAATATGAATTGGTGTAGAAAGCATCTTTTCGTTAAAGGATCTTTTTCGTGTATCTATCTGTGAAGAAAAATCCAAGGGTACATAACTCTAGAATCAAGTGGGCTACAATATTGAAAGTCAAACTTGATCTGTAACCTTCTATGTTTTAATGTTTCACAGACCAAAAGTATCATAAAAATGTTACAAATAAAAAAACGATGTAGGTACATGTATGTCAACAAAATGTGAACTTGATATGTAATTTGCCACAGGTTATACATGTAGTTAGTGTACACAGATGTTTCACAGAAGATTCAGTTCTTTGATGAAATAATAATAGAAAACTTTAGAAAAGGAAAATTAAAAGTACATGGGCAGACTGAAGTCTATTGAGCCCCTGCTGAATATGAAAATTACTTCAGGCTATATGCTCAACCATCCTTGAAAACTTGAAAGAATCTCTTAAAAATTTCTTTATCTTGAAAGATTCTAGACCTGTACATCACAATGTCTATAGGGAAGGAATATTGTGATAAACAAGAATATTTTCAGTTTCATTTTGATAACAAGTCAGATCAAGTAAATGGCATGATGAGGTTTAATAAATAATTACCAAAAATCATAAATATACAATTACATGACTTTTTTGTACATACTGTACATTTACTATGAATATGTAAAAAAAAATAGTATGAAAAAATTCCTCTTTATATACATGTATGTATTTCATATGCACCAACTTCAAGAAAATAAAAGAATATGCTAACAAGCATGTATTGCACAACAAATAACACTTTGAACTACAGACATTGATGATAAAATAAACCAACTTGAAGATGAAGTTGATTAGCATTTAAAAAATCTTTGATTTTTAACAAATATATGTACATTATACAGACAGATGGACAACAAAATTAAACCAGTTGGGTATCATTACATGGAGAAATACCCACAATACAGAAATATTCTACAAATATTGACAACAATAATCAGTGTTTATTTTCTAGTCAATTTTGGTCTGTTATCAGGACCCATTCCCAATGTAAAATAGCATGTTTTTTCCCCATTTTGGAGCAGAAAATTCCCAATTATTGCAAATTTTCCTGTAAAACCTCGTAATTATGATGTATGCAGAGTTTTGATCATATAACTTAAGAGGCAAATTGTTAATTAAATGAAGCTAATTTTGATAGATATGAAAGCATCATGTAAGGATAATTTGCTATTTTCGAAAACCAGAGTTACTTCCCATTTGAGACAGTATCTGACGTAGACTGATTGTGACGTCATTAAATTCTAAGGAAACAGTCCTAAAAGTCTGGGAAATGACGGTGTAAAATAGACGTTACCATACCATTTTCATGACGTCACAATGGTTTTACGTCAGATACCGTCTGTAAGGAGAAATAACTCTGTATTCCGCAAAGACCCCATAAATGTCATTGATTTTACACTATAGACTGTTCAGCAGGGTTAAAAATGTCCATATTTCTGTAGTTTTTTCCCCAATACTGTAAATGTGGTTATTTTCCCTGAGGAAAAATTTCGCGATTTGAACGTCAAGATGTTATGCTTGGGGGAATTATTTGTGATACATGTATAAACTTGTCTGTCTTTGTAAATATTGATTAAGGTTATTTTAGCATGGGGGAAATTTTCGCTACGTCCATTCATTTGCGAAATAGGCGGAAATTACCCGGGTGTGAAAATTTCCACTTTTACATTACACTAAAAATAAACACTGATAATAACTACATTAATATACAGATGCATTAGCATAACATGAAAGAAAAAGAATGAGACTTTATCAGTCCCTTTCCATTTCTAAATGTGTCAATATAGATGAGAGTTGCTGAGCTACGGTCTCTGTACATCCGGCTAACACACGGCGACTCTGATAATCTACAGGACCACCTGAAGAATAAAGTAAATGTAATGTATCAATTATTTTTCTAAGAATTAATAAATTATTCAAATTATTGAGATAATTGTAGGTACATTTAGAATGTTAATTAAAAATCTTTTATTATCCGTTGAATATTTCCAGTGTTATACAAGTACATCTACTTCGTAGAAACAGATATATATCTAAGTACGCCTAAGTCTAATTTTCATCCTATTTCTATTAAGACGAGAGATTAAACTGCTGAATTTTGAATTCATTTACCAACAAATCATCTTCCAACTTTTACACATAGTCTAGAACTCACTCAGGTGAAGAAAGTAGGTCAGATGCAGCATCGGATGCACGTGTTCATAGAAGCATCCTAAGACGATCCTCTGCTAGGAGTTTGATGATTTTGGTGATAGAACTACGTCTAATATTGAGCTACCCAGAAATTCTTAACCAAGTCACCCAATTGAAAATGTAGTTCAGATGCAGCATCCCATGTATGGGCCTGTCTTAGTATCCTAAGATTAATTAGTTATGCAAGTTTTCTTAAAGCATCATAACTTTATCAAACGCTAAGCTACCCCAAACCTCTAAACTTGATGCCGACAAGGACGGGGACGTGCAGGAATATCGCATAAGCTCACCCGTCTTTGTCAAGGTAATCTAAAAATACCACATGTAGATCAGATGCATCATCTAACCTTATCTATCTTACCTGCAGGATCTATCAGACAGCCCCCTGCTTCCTCCAGTATTATTCCTGCGGCTGCTATATCCCATATATGAATACCATACTCCACATAGGCGTCACCGCTTCCGCTAGCAATCATACACATGTCAACAGCTGCTGATCCTATCATCCTAATACTGAAGATAGACAAAATTAAAATTTTACATACAGTACTTTACCATCTTAACTAGTCACCATGATCAATCCATTCTACTCTAATTGAGAAGAGAAGAAAAGCAGATCGATCACCATGACTACAGTAGATTGAACATTATGATAAAGGAGAGATCTATAGTCTTAATATTTGGTCACATTTCGTCATATCTCTCAAAACTTAATTACACTGTTTGACAAAATCATAATTGGATCTTAATCTGCAGCTTTTAAGGTTTCCCTGTTCAATTTCTTTTTTTTTTAATGTGGAGATCTGATTTAGGTGGCCAAAAAAGGCTCTGATCATACATGATTAATACATGCATGTACAATGTATGTAGTCTTTTAGAAATTTTAAGAATCGAAAGGCCACACAATCTTTTTCTTTGTCGTTGCTGTGGTCTGGTAGTAAGGGCATTGGGTCAGTGACAGAAAGGTATGGGTCGGCCGACATATTCTCATCTATGTTCTGTGTTATATACTGAAAAATGTCCTTGTCTGTGTATTGTATACATGTCTGTGGTGTTCTTGTCTTTTTTCTTTTAAATCTTTTTCCAACAGTCAATGCAAGCTTTCTTACCCATGAGTTTCTTGTACTAGCCGTCTTATGTTTTCCATCTTTGTATTAATTACATTAGGATCTCTGGAGTTGCCTGCCTCTGTTATTATCACACATTTCTTCAGATCTGAAAAAAAATTAAAATCTCTAAAGATGGATAAGATAAGAGACAGCATGAAAAAGCGTGTGAAAAAGCGAAAATTGCCAAGTCATTTTTATGACAAGAAAATGACAAGTAAATGTAATTATATACATGTAGTTTTTGTCTCAAATAATCACTTGCCTAGGAGGGAAAACTTGTATATCAGAATTATCATACATGTGGCACAGAAAAGATACAAGTGGCTACAACACTAAATTGTGTTAGAAACCAGCGGAAGGGACAGAATGTCCCTTATTCCGTCTGCACACACAAATTATTATACATGTATATGTATATCCATGGCAACATTTTTCAAATCAAGGACAAACCACAGTACATGTATATTGGAATGGAAAAATCATGCACAAAAATTGTTATTACAGATCATTCAAACTACATACGCATACAAATATTAACTCCATTATAGTACCATAGCTTGATCTATCCTATAATGGAGCTTTGGTATGGATTTTATTGATTTGATTATCTTTTCATTGTTAGGTATATTTTTTGTGTCATTTTGAAATCTAATTCTTCAAATATGATATTCATTATTTCAACTTAATCAAATTCAAATTCAAATAATTTATTGACATTCACCATATTAAATTCTATACATGTATAATACAAAATGGCATGTATCAAGCTATTGAAAAACATAATGAAGAACAGGTACATGTAGAATAAATTTAGATGGATCAATCTGATTTGTTTTGAATTTTGCTTTCAGTAACACTGAAATGCCATCATGATGGTTTGTGAAAATGTCCATATGTTACAATAAAATGAGGCATTACAGTCATGTACTGTAAAAGAGGAAATTTTCATATGGGTGTAATTTTCGTGTTTGTCTTCTTATCGCAAAAATAACCCCCGCATGAAAATTACAATAAGTATGATAGACTTAAGGGAATATTCCCGATTTTGCTAAAATTACCCCCACGTGTACTGCTGAAATGGCCATTTTGCGAAAATTTCCTCAAGAGAAAATAACCATGTTTACATTATTTTTAATACATGTATACTTATAGCATCTCACCTGTTTGTCTGGATGTGTGTATCTTATCACCATTACAATAGGCTCCTTGTCCTTTTATCGCAGAAAAGGTCTGGTTTGTGATCGGTAAGTGAACAATTCCCAAAGCAATCTACAACGTACAACCAAAAATAAACATGTCAAGATTTCTCTGAATTTGTTAATTTTATAGCACTTTCATGTAGTATGATACATACATATATATGTACAATCTGAAAAAGTATTCAGTCAAATTTACAGGATTATTAAAATTCTCACTAAAAGTAGAGAAATTCATATTTTAAAAGATTCAAGAATTCAAAGATCAATAAATGAACAAAAAGAGGATTCTGAAAATTTCATGAATAGTATATATATTTTTTAATAGACCCTAAATACCTTTTTATCTTTAGACAAGCCAATACAGACACAATTTGGGCCTGGATATCAGAGACAAAGTTAGCTGTACCATCTATGGGACCTATGATCTATGTACATGAAGTAGGACACCTACACTACTTACCTTCTTGTCTATAGACAAGCCTATACAGACACAGTTTTGGGGGATACCATGTACAAAGTTTGATGTACCATCTATGGGGTCTATGATCCATGTAGGACACCTACACTACTTACCTTTTTGTCTATAGACAAGCCTATACAGACACAGTTTTGGGGAATACCATGTACAAAGTTTGATGTACCATCTATAGGGACTATTATCCATGTAGGACACCTACACTACTTACCTTTTTGTCTATAGACAAGCCTATACAGACACAGTTTTGGGGGATACCATGTACAAAGTTTGATGTACCATCTATGGGGTCTATGATCCATGTAGGACACCTACACTACTTACCTGTTTGTCTATAGACAAGCCTATACAGACACAGTTTTGGGGAATACCATGTACAAAGTTTGATGTACCATCTATGGGGTCTATGATCCATGTAGGACACCTACACTACTTACCTTTTTGTCTATAGACAAGCCTATACAGACACAGTTTTGGGGAATACCATGTACAAAGTTTGATGTACCATCTATGGGGTCTATGATCCATGTAGGACACATATACTACTTACCATTTTGTCTATAGACAAGCCTACACAGACACAGTTTTGGGGAATACCATGTACAAAGTTTGATGTACCATCTATGGGGTCTACGATCCATGTAGGACACCTACACTACTTACCTTTTTGTCTATAGACAAGCCTACACAGACACAGTTTTGGGGAATACCATGTACAAAGTTTGATGTACCATCTATAGGGTCTATGATCCATGTAGGACACCTACACTACTTACCTTTTTGTCTATAGACAAGCCTTTACAAACACAGTTTTGGGGGATACCATGTACAAAATTTGATGTACCATCTATGGGGTCTATGATCCATGTAGGACACCTATACTACTTACCTTTTTGTCTATAGACAAGCCTATACAGACACAGTTTTGGGGGATACCATGTACAAAGTTTGATGTACCATCTATGGGGTCTATGATCCATGTAGGACACCTACACTACTTACCTTTTTGTCTATAGACAAGCCTATACAGACACAGTTTTGGGGAATACCATGTACAAAGTTTGATGTACCATCTATAGGGACTATTATCCATGTAGGACACCTACACTACTTACCTTTTTGTCTATAGACAAGCCTATACAGACACAGTTTTGGGGGATGCCATGTACAAAGTTTGATGTACCATCTATGGGGTCTATGATCCATGTAGGACACCTACACTACTTACCTGTTTGTCTATAGACAAGCCTATACAGACACAGTTTTGGGGAATACCATGTACAAAGTTTGATGTACCATCTATGGGGTCTATGATCCATGTAGGACACATATACTACTTACCTTTTTGTCTATAGACAAGCCTACACAGACACAGTTTTGGGGAATACCATGTACAAAGTTTGATGTACCATCTATGGGGTCTATGATCCATGTAGGACACCTACACTACTTACCTTTTTGTCTATAGACAAGCCTACACAGACACAGTTTTGGGGGATGCCATGTACAAAGTTTGATGTACCATCTATAGGGTCTATGATCCATGTAGGACACCTACACTACTTACCTTTTTGTCTATAGACAAGCCTTTACAAACACAGTTTTGGGGGATACCATGTACAAAATTTGATGTACCATCTATGGGGTCTATGATCCATGTAGGACACCTATACTACTTACCTTTTTGTCTATAGACAAGCCTATACAGACACAGTTTTGGGGGATGCCATGTACAAAGTTTGATGTACCATCTATAGGGTCTATGATCCATGTAGGGGAGTCCGTCCAGTCACATTTCTGTCCACCTGACACTGACTCTTCCCCTATAAATCTGAAAGTAAGAAAAAAATTTATCGCATTAGTAGATATGAGGGGTATATCCCAATCAAAAGCATAACCTTCTCCATCCAGACTTTTGCAAAGAAAAATATAACAAAAGCTCCTTTTTCAATCTAAATCTTGAACAAAATTATGAAATTGTCTGTTTAAAAAAGGATGTCATTCAAATTCTGTCAAAATCCTTTTATTCTAAAAAGTTACAATAAATTGCAAGGAAACTTAATGAACAACATGTGAAGCTCCTTTCTTGATAACTATGAGGTGACATACTTATGAGTGGGGTATTTTTCCTTTATTGAGTTGATGATAAATCTCTCCACAGCTTGGTCTGTTTCCGTTACTATGTCAGCAAAGCTTTCCTTTGTATCTAGGGTTTTCTCCTTGTAGAATGCCTCTTTCACCATCTGTTAATGGATAGAATCTAAAGTTTACTTTCATCATAATATAATTCTCCTATACAGACAGATATTTTTAATTGTGATGCCATCAAAATTGGTTTGTTTACTGCACTTTATTTTCAGTAAGTAAATATGACTTGTATAGCTACCAATGGCAGGGCTGTTGCAGGGAATTTTGGGAATGCGGCCAGGGCCTTTCAAATTTAGAAATAAAAGCGACATTTTGAGGAAAAATGGGAATTTAACAACTAAAATAAATATCAACTATGATCAAGCTAGAATATTAATTTTAATCCTTTATTAAGGCAAGATTCTCTTTTTATAGATGGTTGAATATTATCAAACAAAGACTACAGAAAATTGGGAATCTTTGAGTCCTAAATTGGGTAAAAAAGATACCTGTTCTTAATTTTGCATTGGGAATGGGGTCTGCAAAAGGTCTTGAATTCAATTTCCAGATAGACCACATGCATTTTTCTCTCTGCTCCAGTTTCTATTACAAATTTCAGGGCGATATGATGGACACAATCCAACACATTAAGGTCTCACATAGAATCAATTTCTATATTTAATTCAGTTTACCTTTTAAGATAATTGCACAATTTGAAAAAGTTATGACCAGAAATTTTACCTCATCTTGATTACACATGTAAGAAGGATTTTCAAACGCCATTATTAGAGCCCATGGATCTCGATTTATATTGCACACATACTAACCTCTCCAGCTTTTTTTGCTATGTCTAAGGCTGTGTCAAAGTAGCTCTGCAGATTGTGGTCCATGGCTTCTATGTATAGTTTTAAACAGCTGTGGTTTTGCTGCTTCTTGGAGTTCTATTGAATGGACCTGAAAAAATACCAAAAAGATAAAGGAAAATATATGTCATAATTGAAATACAGCCGACACTCGTTATCTCAAACTCGGTTATCTCGAAATTCCGTTTATCTCGAAGTCGAGCGGCGGTCCCATTTTTTTCCCTTCATATTCTAACCAATTCGACTTCGGATAACTCGAAATCGGTTATCTCGAAATTTCGCTTATCTCGAAGTAATTTCGAAGTCCAAAGTCATTTTCTTCGTGTATTTTATACTCGTTAAGTCGAAGTCCTAATGTTTGTATAAACAAACCAATCAACGTACCAAATAATAGTGAAATCGCATGGTAAACAAACAATTATAGGTACCGGTAACGCAGATTGACTGATTCGCCGTTGTTTGATCGAACGTGACATCAAAATTAATTAAGGGGAATAACAGTTAATTAGATAATATCATTGCGGAAACAATGATATGTGTATGACTCATTCATTAAAATTGCATTGTTTGTTAACATTCCAAAATATACCGTAAATTCGACTGACGTTTATCTCGAACTCCGCTTATGTCGAAGTATTTTCAGTGGGCCCATCGACTTCGAGATAACGAGTGTCAGCTGTATATTAATGCAAGAAGTGTTATCCCAGGTAAGGAATTGAACCTGAAATCCTAGTTGGTTATACATTGTATATGTAACACATGACTAATGATATAAGACTTGTCTAAAGATATATACAAGTAGAATCATGACAAAGTGCAAATTACACACCATTAATAGAGATTGGTATAATTTTGTGACCGAGTATTTAACTGTTTAAACCATTCTACAATGCGAAGACCATCTTCTTTTCTTTGTGTTCTTAACATATTTGAAATGGTCATGGCAGGCAGCAACTTGCAGTGTAGTTTAACTCGAGTCCAGAGTACGTTGTAACAGAAAACAACAACCACAATACAAGAATCGAGAGTTTTAAATGTAACATACTAACTACATCGTTAATATAAAAATATTGTTGCAAGAGGAAATTGCCAGCACCTCAAGATTTTTCTGTTCAGTAAATTGGCGGAGGGGTTATGATCAAGTGTTCCACATAACTACACCATTTCGGCACCCCCTCTCACGTACCCTCCCCCCTTATGCTAATGTCATGTTGTAAGATTAATTTGTTGTCTTGAATGCATCTTCAACGTTTTAAAAATGTTTTACTTTTTACCGCTGCGACGAGAACTGGTTGGATATCTTCTTTTTTTTCTGAACTGTAGCTGCATCTGGAGCACTACCGCGGTTGAGGCTATTCCTCACCAACCTAGAGCACACAAATCCGGAATTCTAGTACAATAAAACCCATGACGGATAAGTCAAGAATCCGGTTGATAATGTAAACCGAAGAAACATGCCCCGCATTATCGTCGTTCATTCTTACAATGTTTTTAAATTATTGTAAAATGGTTTCGGAAATGTTTTTGAAAATGTTTTGAAAACGTGATTTTGTGGAGTTTTAATAACACTTTAAAAACATTTTGATTAAACATTGCTTAATATTTAAACGGGCCTAACACAGCGGTGCTCGGCGTTAGTGACCAGTGGCGGATTTAGAGGGGGGGGGGGGGGGCAGGGGGCCCGCCCCCCCCCCCTTTTTCACCCAAAGTTATTGATTCAGAATACTCTTTTTATGCTTAATCTCTTTACTTTCGGGGAAATTTTCGGCTCGCTTCGCTCGCCACACTTAATTTTTCATTACCTGTCTATTTTTTGGTCTTCACTTTGTCTTGAACTTTCTTTGTCATCGAGTTTGAACGGATTCATATGTCATAAACATATACAAAATTCAAAATTAAATTAACACTTGAATAATTACCAAATGCTTCATTTTCATGGGCCGATCTAACCAGTTTAGACAGGTGGATAGTGGGGTTGCAATGCCCTAATCTTCCCAACCTTCCCAAATTGGTCAAACAAAAATAGAGGATGGAAAATGAGAGATATATTGTAATCTTATGACAAAATGTAACCATCTATTCCAAAAATTTCCCGGCTCGCTCCGCTCGCCAATTTAGAATAATATATATACATGTATGTATATATACATGTATGTAGAAAAAAATGTTAAAGCACCACAGAAACGATGTATTATTTTCACATATTTTATTGTTACACGTGTTTCGGCCGTATCAAAGGCCTCTTCAGACAATAATGTACGAAACAAAGTATTGGTACATGCAATATATTGATGAAAAAGCATGATAAGTAAATAAGATTAAGTACTAAGCACTCCTTGGTCACGTATGCTTGCTTCAAGAGAAAGGTAAATAAATGATATTATATACATGTATGTATATATACATGTATTGATGACTGAACCAAAACAAAAAAAAGAAAACTTCAAATCTTAAAATTTTCCTATAAACTATATACCTATAAACTTAAGTAAACGTATCAAGAAACTCAATCTTCTAAATGCAACATGCAGTTGGAATGGAATGACCCCCCCCCCAACTTATTAATTAAAATCACCAGTCTTGAGCTTCAGGGCTTCAGGTTTTGGAGGTCTTTCGTCTTTCTGTTTTTACTTCTTCGACCTTTTTTTTTTTTTTTTTTTTTTTTTTTTTTTTGCTTGACTATTATAGAGGAGATACATAGCTTCACCACCCTAAAGACGTTTTCTCTCGTTGGACTATTATAGAGGAGATACATAGCTTCACCACCCTAAAGACGTTTTCCCTCTATGGACTATTATAGAGGAGATACATAGCTTCACCATCCTAAAGACGTTTTCTCTCTATGGACTATTATAGAGGAGATACATAGCTTCACCACCCTAAAGATGTTTTCTCTCTATGGACTTTTATAGAGGAGATACAGAGCTTCACCATCCTAAAGACGTTTTCTCTCTATGGACTATTATAGAGGAGATACATAGCTTCACCACCCTAAAGACGTTTTCTCTCGTTGGACTATTATAGAGGAGATACATAGCTTCACCACCCTAAAGACGTTTTCTCTCTATGGACTATTATAGAGGAGATACAGAGCCTCACCACCCTAAAGACATTTTCTCTCTATGGACTATAATAGAGGAGATACAGAGCTTCACCACCCTAAAGGCTTCTTCTTCTCTACAGACTACTATAGCGGAGATACATAGCTTCACCATCCTAAAGACGTTTCTCTCTATGGATTATTATAGAGGAGATATTTAGCTTCACCACCCTAAAGACGTTTTCTCTCTATGGATTACATACATAGCTTCACCACCCTAAAGAAGTTTTCTCTCTATGGACTATTATAGAGGAGAAACATAGCTTCACCACACTAAAGACGTTTTTTCTCTATGGACTATTATAGAGGAGATACATAGCTTCACCACCCTAAAGACGTTTTCTCTCTATGGACTTTTATAGAGGAGAATCATAGCTTCACCACCCTAAAGACGTTTTCTCTCTATGGACTTTTATAGAGGAGATACATAGCTTCACCACCCTAAAAACGTTTTCTCTCTACGGACTATTATAGAGGAGATACATAGCTTCACCATCCTAAAGACGTTTTCTCTCGTTGGACTATTATAGAGGAGATACAGAACTTCACCACCATAAAGACGTTTTCTCTCTATGGACTATTAAAGAGGAGATACATAGCTTCACCACCCTAAAGACGTTTTCTCTCTACGGACTTTTATAGAGGAGATACAGAACTTCACCACCCTAAAGACGTTTTCTCTCTACGGACTTTTATAGAGGAGATACAGAACTTCACCACCCTAAAGACGTTTTCTCTCTATGGACTATTATAGAGGAGATACATAGCTCCACCACCCTAAAGACGTTTTCTCTCTATGGACTTTTATAGAGGAGATACATAGCTTCACCACCCTAAAGACGTTTTCTCTCTACGGACTATTATAGAGGAGATACATAGCTTCACCACCCTAAAGACATTTTCTCTCTATGGACTATTATAGAGGAGATACATAGCTTCACCACCCTAAAGACGTTTTCTCTCGTTGGACTATTATAGAGGAGATACATAGCTTCACCACCCTAAAGACGTTTTCTCTCTACGGACTATTATAGAGGAGATACATAGCTTCACCACCCTAAAGACGTTTTCTCTCTACGGACTTTTATAGAGGAGATACAGAACTTCACCACCCTAAAGACGTTTTCTCTCTACGGACTACTATAGAGGAGATACATAGCTTCACCACCCTAAAGACGTTCTCTCTCTATGGACTTCAAATTCAATAGCATCATTTTAAAACAGATCATGTATGCTATTATTTAGTCAAGAAGAGCACTGGTTTATGCCTTGTAATTATTACTTTATGTGATATCACACCTTTGGTGTTTTAGGATGTATATTCTTAGAAAAAAATATTACTTTGATTTTATAATAAGAGACAATATAAGGAGGTCACCACACAAAATTTTGAGAATTTGGAAGTTATGAGATTTTGCAGCCATTGATTGTATATGTAATATGACCATTAAGAATTCTGCACCGTGTAGATTTCTTTAAATTTCTCATCTACGAGCGGCTCATGAAGCATGCATGATATGCTGTTAACATCTTACATGATACGAGATGGTTTAATTATGTCTCCCCCCCCCCATCGGGAGGAGACGTATCGTTTTGCTTTTGTGTCCGTCTGTCTGTCCACCTGTCACAAATCCTGTCTGGGCAATATCTCTTAAACAGTTTAACGGATCACTTTCATATTTTAGTATTTAGTTAAGCATGATCTAAAGGTTTCACATCACCATGACCCAAGGTCATGTGATCAAGGTCAAAGGTGAAATTGGACTTTGTTTGTGCAAATGCATGTACTACTGTGACAAATCGTGTCCACACCATATCTCTTGAACCGTTCAAGGCATCACTTTCATATTTCAATATGTAGTTGCTTATGATCCAAAGGTTTCACTTTTCCTTGACCCAAGGTCATGTGATCAAGGTCAAGGTCACTTAGTACATTTTTAATGTGTGTTGTGGGGGGACATCTGTTTTTTTCCAAAAACAATTTTATAATTATTTATTGTACTTGCAGTTAATGGTCAGTTGATACACCAGAGCCCTGCATACATCAATCGATCACCAGCACCTCCTGGCATTCTTGTCGAATAGTTTCATAACCTGGAGCTTATTTTAAGAACATATTTCGAAGTTGAAAAACTGAAGTAATCTTTTTTACATTGAACAATGTCACCACTAAGCAGGTCTTTAAGATCCATTTCAATGATTGAAAACAACTTCACAACCCTGGCAGAAATCATCTATGTTAAACATCTTCAAATTCATTAGCATCATTTAAAAGCAGATTAATTAACAGCGAGGACTAGACATGCACGTTTCGGATATTTAACCCTCGTCATTGATCCTCAATCCAAACAATGAAATATGGCCAATAATGTGTGATAATTATGTCCAAAATATAAGACGTAGCAAGATGACTAGGATATGATGCTGCAGGACCCAGGTTTCAGAAATTTGTGACAATTTTGCAAACAGAAATTTTCGAATGCGTTTGAGACAAAGGAGGGGATCTCAAACAACAGCAGGTTGCAGCACCCTTAGCAAAACCCCCTATGCAAATAACACGAAGCAGACAAGCACAAACAGAGACGCATAAGGGACAAGGAACGTCAACGCACAACATAGAAACATCAAACAGAAAGGACTACACATAAACCAACGAGCAACCGGTGACGACTTAGGACGGCCATCTGCCACGGAAATAGCTGAAGGTGTGGTTATCCTGGATTACGATTTGAAGAAACGACCAACCGAAATTGATCAAACTTGGCTACATGTGCCCACGGGGACTCCTGGTCCGCCAGCAGTGACACTCACCAAGTGGTACAAATGTTAAACGTCTTCAAATTCATTAGCATCATCTAAAAGCAGATTAATTACCAGCGTGGACAAGACATGCACGTTATGTATCATAGACAGTAGCCCCTTCTTTTAGAACAATGTGTCTAATTTCACCGACATCTTTCAAAAGCTTGCTACAAGTAAATTGTTTTTCTTAAAACTATTGACTTGAATACACATATCTTTGTTCTAGATTTTCTCTAAACGTTTTGCATTTTTCAAAGTCCCAACTTTGTATGGAAAAAAACCTTCAAAAATCAAAGTTTTCTCCCTCATTGTTCTTCTCCCATTTTATTTATGAGCAAGTTGCTTAATATGTATTCAGAATAAAAGACAATAACAAAAACCTTTATTTTGGTACCATAATTGCAGAACCTCATACTACAGTTTGAAAAAGTCATCGCATTTTGCAAATTTTCAGCGATTTTTCATCAAAGAGTAGTTGTTTTTCCCAATTTTTCGTACCAGCAAATTGCAAATCTTTCTTCTGTATTAATTAAAATGAAAGGCAATAAATTTATTGTGCGTTTGGTACCAAAATTGTTTATTTAGCTACAGAATAAAAAAGATATGGTGTTTTCCCAATTTTCAACGATTTTTCATCGAAAATCCATAGTTTTCCCCATTTTATGGACAAGTAAATTGGTAAATTGAGCTTGAGACTTAAAGACAATAAAATTGTCGTTCTTTTGGTACCAATTTTGTTGATCTAGCCGCAGCGTGGAAAAAGTAATTGAATTTTTCCTATTTTCAACGGTTTTTCTTCGAAAAATTCCATTTTACCCCAAAATTTCGAAATGCCCAAGGATGCCAGAGTGGCATCAGCCGGATTATCAAATAAGAGGGTATTGACAACACTTTCATGCAAAAACATTTTGTGCGTAACAAATTTTTGGGTTTCGTGAATGGCACCTAGACTATAATCTCCAAGTACATGTATATCCTGTTGTATCTTTGCCAAACACTGAAACATTTTGTATCTCTATTTGTACATTCATCTGATTCTGTTTGTTTGTTCATCAGGATAATTTAGTATGTGTGTAGTTTACATTACTGGTATCTACTTGTTCATGTACTAGACAATATTAAAAACATGCATGTTGATGAAGCCGGTATCTTTTAGCTTATACGTCATAATATTTAGAGAAATAAGAATCTCAACTGTTTACTTTTGATTTAATACAATTGTATTACTTTTATCTTTTCCTGATTAAATTTGACTGGAAGTGCTTTTCTTTATATATAATCCTTCATTATGACAACAAAAGCATATTGAGTCAACAGATGAGTTTAAAATAATATCAAGAGCTTGTACTACGGAAATAAAGGATAGTATATACATGTACATATATTGTGTATGAATTGTGTATAAGGTAAAAAAAAGAGGAATTGTAAATTGGTGGATAAAATCTACATGTCAAAGGAATGAATGGTAATGCTGACAATAGAATAATCCCCAGAAAGAAAACCTATCACTGTAAAAAGATTAAATTATCAATGAAGCTGAATCTATCATGATTTAAGAATGAAGCTCTGTATATCGTCTATTATAGTCCGTAGAGAGAAAATGTCTTTATGGCGGTGTATCTCTCTACCACCTCTATGATAGTCCATAGAGAGAAAACGTCTTTAGGGTGGTGAAGCTCTGTATCTCCTCTATAATAGTCCGTAGAGAGAAAACGTCTTTAGGGTGGTGAAGCTCTGTATCTCCTCTATAATAGTCCATAGAGAGAAAACGTCTTTAGGGTGGTGAAGCTATGTATCTCCTCTATAATAGTCCACAGAGAGAAAACGTCTTTAGGGTGGTGAAGCTATGTATCTCCTCTATAATAGTCCATAGAGAGAAAACGTCTTTAGGGTGGTGAAGCTATGTATCTCCTCTATAATAACCCATAGAGAGAAAACGTCTTTAGGGTGGTGAAGCTATGTATCTCCTCTATAATAGTCCACAGAGAGAAAACGTCTTTAGGGTGGTGAAGCTATGTATCTCCTCTATAATAGTCCATAGAGAGAAAACGTCTTTAGGGTGGTGAAGCTATGTATCTCCTCTATAAAAGTCCATAGAGAGAAAACGTCTTTAGGGTGGTGAAACTTTGTATCTCCTCTATAAAAGTCCATAGAGAGAAAACGTCTTTAGGGTGGTGAAGCTATGTATCTCCTCTATAATAGTCCATAGAGAGAAAACGTCTTTAGGGTGGTGAAGCTATGTATCTCCTCTATAATAGTCCATAGAGAGAAAACGTCTTTAGGGTGGTGAAGCTATGTATCTCCTCTATAATAGTCCACAGAGAGAAAACGTCTTTAGGGTGGTGAAGCTATGTATCTCCTCTATAATAGTCCATAGAGAGAAAACGTCTTTAGGGTGGTGAAGCTATGTATCTCCTCTATAATAGTCCATAGAGAGAAAACGTCTTTAGGGTGGTGAAGCTATGTATCTCCTCTATAATAGTCCACAGAGAGAAAACGTCTTTAGGGTGGTGAAGCTATGTATCTCCTCTATAATAGTCCATAGAGAGAAAACGTCTTTAGGGTGGTGAAGCTATGTATCTCCTCTATAATAGTCCATAGAGGGAAAACGTCTTTAGGGTGGTGAAGCTATGTATCTCCTCTATAATAGTCCATAGAGAGAAAACGTCTTTAGGGTGGTGAAGCTATGTATCTCCTCTATAATAGTCCATAGAGGGAAAACGTCTTTAGGGTGGTGAAGCTATGTATCTCCTCTATAATAGTCCATAGAGAGAAAACGTCTTTAGGGTGGTGAAGCTATGTATCTCCTCTATAAAAGTCCAACGAGAGAAAACGTCTTTAGGGTGGTGAAGCTATATGTATCTCCTCTTTAATAGTCCATAGAAAGAAAACGTCTTTAGGGTGGTGAAGCTATGTATCTCCTCTATAATAGTCCAACGAGAGAAAACGTCTTTAGGGTGGTGAAGCTATGTATCTCCTCTATAATAGTCCAACGAGAGAAAATGTCTTTATGGTGGTGAAGCTATGTATCTCCTCTATAATATCCATAGAGAGTAAACGTCGTTAGGGTGATGAAGATATGTATCTCCTATAATAGTCCGTAGAGAGAAAACGTCTTTTGGGTGATGAAGCTCTGTATATCTCTTCTACAATATGTCGTAGAGAGAAAACATGCTTAGGTCGATTATGCTTTATATCTCCTCTATGATACCGTAGAAAGGAAATGCTGATACAAAGAAATCTTCAGTAACAAAACAAAACAATCATACTTAGATAGTTAATACTGCAAAGATTAATCAAGTCATAGATTCACAAATGAAAAGAAATGTATAAAAACTACTCCAGAACTATATTTCTTTAATATTGCAATCAGAAATTCGATTTAATATTCAATTCCAAATAACACCGTCAGCATGAAAGCCGCTCGTCTATATAACTATATTGCAAGTACCCCCCCCCCCCCCCCGAAAAAAAATCTTTGTGACAGTCTAAATTCAAGCAGATTTTTTTATGACTACATTTGTTATGATTTTTTAGTAATTATTGCCATGGTTATAAACCGTTTTGTTGTCTCATGCATGTCACCCCTCCCCCCCCCCCCTCTTCTTTCCCAAGCCTCTTTTCTTCAAATAATTAAAAAATAAACAATGGTGACAATTCCTACTTCAGACATTTAAAAAGTAAAGCCTATTTCATATTTTTAATGGTTAATTTATCGAGAGTACAGTTTTCTTTTATGAATTTGTTAGTGTTTTCCTCCGTAATTCTGAATCCATTTTAGGTTTTATATCTTCGTCACGGTTTTTCTCCGTTATAGTTTAGGTTTTGTAAAATGATCCGTAGGCTGGTGACGAATAGGGTAGAAACAACTAAAAGACTAAGATTTTCCACGTGACCAGTTTTGGATACCCAAGCTCCAGCCGCATAGTGAAGATTCTCTGGAAGCTGATTGGATAATAATGATGGATGGTCATATCAGATAAAAGTACATGAACTTGACTCTTTATGCACACCAAAATTTGTCTTTTAAATATTGAAGATATATTTTTAAAATAAATAATATAATTGACCATTGGCTTGGAAATTAATATGTCAATTTTGTGCAGTCCTGACACTAGTTGTAAACATCTCAAATTTGAGGTGAGAATATCAACGGGAACTGGTATATTTCTTCTTGGTTTCTGAAAGGTCTATGAATGCTCTTTCAAATGACATATAGATTATACAGAAAATTAATCTGCAACAGGTAGTTAATTTTGGAAAGGTTAACATTGTCGCCTATGGAAAACTATTTAGTTGTTTCTACTCTATAGGAGATTTTCAAATTTTCACTTTTTTGGATATAACTTCTGAAGTTGTTGAATGGTAAAAGTCAGTGGGCATGAATAATCATGAAGGACACCAGTGGGAAATAATAGGTATAGATTTAAAAAAAAAAGTCAACCAGAGAGGGATCCAGGGGACTGAAATGGGGTCAGGGGTCAAATATAAGGATTTTTGGCTTGGTATGCTGGATTTGAAGCACTAATTACCTTTTAAAATACACAATTGAGATAGAAATCACATTACATTATTTATGTAATGAGTGTTACATTTATATGCAACCACATTGCATGAAATTCAAGGGGAATAACTCTTCTATATTAGCATAATATATCACCATATGACACTAATGTAAGCCCATTTTCAATAGATATAGAGGGTTTTCTTCCTCATTCAGCCTATGTATTAAATGTAGGTTGTCTTAAATGAGTGATATATGATTGCCCTTGTCTTCTGTAAGGTAGATAACTCTTCCAACAAAAAATAAAATTGAAATATTGAGCTTCTCTATGTTCGCAACTAGCCGTAAAGGGTTCTTCGACAAGTTTCGCATGCGATACTGTGCAACACCTATGTTTGTTAAATTTTACCATTACTTGCTGTTACTTTTCAATGTTTTGAACTAGAAGAATAAGAAATGAATACTTATCCTTTTCAGCCACTGTCCATCAAATTCAGCCACAAATTCATGGTCTAAGGAGTCAAGAGAGGAGCCTGAGTCTTGAGGCTGTGATTTATTTCCCCAGACAGAGCACCCCACCTTCCATGATGTTGATTGAGTATGTAGCTAGCCTTGTTGATTGAAATATAATTTGCTTCTGCATCTTCCCTAATGAATGTACTTTCACTTGAATCACTTATTATGTATCATCAGTATTCTGTACTCTCATACATTTTATGCAAACCTATTTTTTTCTTTTTTTCCAACATGGCATGTCATAAAATTTACTACACATTTTTGTGTATATGAGCATATCATATAACTATATATTATAAATAAATATTAGCATGTATATGTCCTAAAATAATAATATTGGTCAACCTCATTCAATCTAGTAGGCCAAAATTGTTTGTCAAACTACCCCTCCCCCCTTCTGCAAATACAATGAGTTGGTGCACCATGCTTCTTTTATTGACCTCATTGCTTTAAATTACCTTGTCTAAGATCAATGAATGACCTTTAGTTTGTTTACTTAATATTTTTCGTGTCAGAAAAGATACTTAGATTTGCTCTAACCTAGATACTGGTCATTAAATGTGATATTTATGTCTATAATTCTTCATTTTCATGATAAGAGCAATATACCTCAAGAGTTATCTGCCCCTTGACAACTTCAGATAAAATTCACATATCAAATGCTGTCTTTTACTCAGTCCTTGTAAATAGGATAGAACTAAAGATAAAGTGTCAAATATTTATTCTGTGAAATGCAATGAATGTTTGTAACACATTTTTTGATATTTGTCATATTTTGACATGGGGGGTAGGGTGTTTGAACCCCCACTCACCAGTGTAGATGATAAGATTATTTGATGAGTGTTCCATGTTTACATCTTGTATACATATATCTTTTAACTTAATGGTCAGATGTCTCATGGAAATGAATTTTGTTCTCTCTATAGGGTAGAAACAACTAAAAGACTAAGATTTTCCACGTGACCAGTTTTGGATACCCAAGCTCCAGCCGCATAGTGAAGATTCTCTGGAAGCTGATTGGATAATAATGATGGATGGTCATATCAGATAAAAGTACATGAACTTGACTCTTTATGCACACCAAAATTTGTCTTTTAAATATTGAAGATATATTTTTAAAATAAATAATATAATTGACCATTGGCTTGGAAATTAATATGTCAATTTTGTGCAGTCCTGACACTAGTTGTAAACATCTCAAATTTGAGGTGAGAATATCAACGGGAACTGGTATATTTCTTCTTGGTTTCTGAAAGGTCTATGAATGCTCTTTCAAATGACATATAGATTATACAGAAAATTAATCTGCAACAGGTAGTTAATTTTGGAAAGGTTAACATTGTCGCCTATGGAAAACTATTTAGTTGTTTCTACTCTATAGGAGATTTTCAAATTTTCACTTTTTTGGATATAACTTCTGAAGTTGTTGAATGGTAAAAGTCAGTGGGCATGAATAATCATGAAGGACACCAGTGGGAAATAATAGGTATAGATTTAAAAAAAAAAGTCAACCAGAGAGGGATCCAGGGGACTGAAATGGGGTCAGGGGTCAAATATAAGGATTTTTGGCTTGGTATGCTGGATTTGAAGCACTAATTACCTTTTAAAATACACAATTGAGATAGAAATCACATTACATTATTTATGTAATGAGTGTTACATTTATATGCAACCACATTGCATGAAATTCAAGGGGAATAACTCTTCTATATTAGCATAATATATCACCATATGACACTAATGTAAGCCCATTTTCAATAGATATAGAGGGTTTTCTTCCTCATTCAGCCTATGTATTAAATGTAGGTTGTCTTAAATGAGTGATATATGATTGCCCTTGTCTTCTGTAAGGTAGATAACTCTTCCAACAAAAAATAAAATTGAAATATTGAGCTTCTCTATGTTCGCAACTAGCCGTAAAGGGTTCTTCGACAAGTTTCGCATGCGATACTGTGCAACACCTATGTTTGTTAAATTTTACCATTACTTGCTGTTACTTTTCAATGTTTTGAACTAGAAGAATAAGAAATGAATACTTATCCTTTTCAGCCACTGTCCATCAAATTCAGCCACAAATTCATGGTCTAAGGAGTCAAGAGAGGAGCCTGAGTCTTGAGGCTGTGATTTATTTCCCCAGACAGAGCACCCCACCTTCCATGATGTTGATTGAGTATGTAGCTAGCCTTGTTGATTGAAATATAATTTGCTTCTGCATCTTCCCTAATGAATGTACTTTCACTTGAATCACTTATTATGTATCATCAGTATTCTGTACTCTCATACATTTTATGCAAACCTATTTTTTTCTTTTTTTCCAACATGGCATGTCATAAAATTTACTACACATTTTTGTGTATATGAGCATATCATATAACTATATATTATAAATAAATATTAGCATGTATATGTCCTAAAATAATAATATTGGTCAACCTCATTCAATCTAGTAGGCCAAAATTGTTTGTCAAACTACCCCTCCCCCCTTCTGCAAATACAATGAGTTGGTGCACCATGCTTCTTTTATTGACCTCATTGCTTTAAATTACCTTGTCTAAGATCAATGAATGACCTTTAGTTTGTTTACTTAATATTTTTCGTGTCAGAAAAGATACTTAGATTTGCTCTAACCTAGATACTGGTCATTAAATGTGATATTTATGTCTATAATTCTTCATTTTCATGATAAGAGCAATATACCTCAAGAGTTATCTGCCCCTTGACAACTTCAGATAAAATTCACATATCAAATGCTGTCTTTTACTCAGTCCTTGTAAATAGGATAGAACTAAAGATAAAGTGTCAAATATTTATTCTGTGAAATGCAATGAATGTTTGTAACACATTTTTTGATATTTGTCATATTTTGACATGGGGGGTAGGGTGTTTGAACCCCCACTCACCAGTGTAGATGATAAGATTATTTGATGAGTGTTCCATGTTTACATCTTGTATACATATATCTTTTAACTTAATGGTCAGATGTCTCATGGAAATGAATTTTGTTCTCTCTATAGGGTAGAAACAACTAAAAGACTAAGATTTTCCACGTGACCAGTTTTGGATACCCAAGCTCCAGCCGCATAGTGAAGATTCTCTGGAAGCTGATTGGATAATAATGATGGATGGTCATATCAGATAAAAGTACATGAACTTGACTCTTTATGCACACCAAAATTTGTCTTTTAAATATTGAAGATATATTTTTAAAATAAATAATATAATTGACCATTGGCTTGGAAATTAATATGTCAATTTTGTGCAGTCCTGACACTAGTTGTAAACATCTCAAATTTGAGGTGAGAATATCAACGGGAACTGGTATATTTCTTCTTGGTTTCTGAAAGGTCTATGAATGCTCTTTCAAATGACATATAGATTATACAGAAAATTAATCTGCAACAGGTAGTTAATTTTGGAAAGGTTAACATTGTCGCCTATGGAAAACTATTTAGTTGTTTCTACTCTATAGGAGATTTTCAAATTTTCACTTTTTTGGATATAACTTCTGAAGTTGTTGAATGGTAAAAGTCAGTGGGCATGAATAATCATGAAGGACACCAGTGGGAAATAATAGGTATAGATTTAAAAAAAAAAGTCAACCAGAGAGGGATCCAGGGGACTGAAATGGGGTCAGGGGTCAAATATAAGGATTTTTGGCTTGGTATGCTGGATTTGAAGCACTAATTACCTTTTAAAATACACAATTGAGATAGAAATCACATTACATTATTTATGTAATGAGTGTTACATTTATATGCAACCACATTGCATGAAATTCAAGGGGAATAACTCTTCTATATTAGCATAATATATCACCATATGACACTAATGTAAGCCCATTTTCAATAGATATAGAGGGTTTTCTTCCTCATTCAGCCTATGTATTAAATGTAGGTTGTCTTAAATGAGTGATATATGATTGCCCTTGTCTTCTGTAAGGTAGATAACTCTTCCAACAAAAAATAAAATTGAAATATTGAGCTTCTCTATGTTCGCAACTAGCCGTAAAGGGTTCTTCGACAAGTTTCGCATGCGATACTGTGCAACACCTATGTTTGTTAAATTTTACCATTACTTGCTGTTACTTTTCAATGTTTTGAACTAGAAGAATAAGAAATGAATACTTATCCTTTTCAGCCACTGTCCATCAAATTCAGCCACAAATTCATGGTCTAAGGAGTCAAGAGAGGAGCCTGAGTCTTGAGGCTGTGATTTATTTCCCCAGACAGAGCACCCCACCTTCCATGATGTTGATTGAGTATGTAGCTAGCCTTGTTGATTGAAATATAATTTGCTTCTGCATCTTCCCTAATGAATGTACTTTCACTTGAATCACTTATTATGTATCATCAGTATTCTGTACTCTCATACATTTTATGCAAACCTATTTTTTTCTTTTTTTCCAACATGGCATGTCATAAAATTTACTACACATTTTTGTGTATATGAGCATATCATATAACTATATATTATAAATAAATATTAGCATGTATATGTCCTAAAATAATAATATTGGTCAACCTCATTCAATCTAGTAGGCCAAAATTGTTTGTCAAACTACCCCTCCCCCCTTCTGCAAATACAATGAGTTGGTGCACCATGCTTCTTTTATTGACCTCATTGCTTTAAATTACCTTGTCTAAGATCAATGAATGACCTTTAGTTTGTTTACTTAATATTTTTCGTGTCAGAAAAGATACTTAGATTTGCTCTAACCTAGATACTGGTCATTAAATGTGATATTTATGTCTATAATTCTTCATTTTCATGATAAGAGCAATATACCTCAAGAGTTATCTGCCCCTTGACAACTTCAGATAAAATTCACATATCAAATGCTGTCTTTTACTCAGTCCTTGTAAATAGGATAGAACTAAAGATAAAGTGTCAAATATTTATTCTGTGAAATGCAATGAATGTTTGTAACACATTTTTTGATATTTGTCATATTTTGACATGGGGGGTAGGGTGTTTGAACCCCCACTCACCAGTGTAGATGATAAGATTATTTGATGAGTGTTCCATGTTTACATCTTGTATACATATATCTTTTAACTTAATGGTCAGATGTCTCATGGAAATGAATTTTGTTCTCTCTATAGGGTAGAAACAACTAAAAGACTAAGATTTTCCACGTGACCAGTTTTGGATACCCAAGCTCCAGCCGCATAGTGAAGATTCTCTGGAAGCTGATTGGATAATAATGATGGATGGTCATATCAGATAAAAGTACATGAACTTGACTCTTTATGCACACCAAAATTTGTCTTTTAAATATTGAAGATATATTTTTAAAATAAATAATATAATTGACCATTGGCTTGGAAATTAATATGTCAATTTTGTGCAGTCCTGACACTAGTTGTAAACATCTCAAATTTGAGGTGAGAATATCAACGGGAACTGGTATATTTCTTCTTGGTTTCTGAAAGGTCTATGAATGCTCTTTCAAATGACATATAGATTATACAGAAAATTAATCTGCAACAGGTAGTTAATTTTGGAAAGGTTAACATTGTCGCCTATGGAAAACTATTTAGTTGTTTCTACTCTATAGGAGATTTTCAAATTTTCACTTTTTTGGATATAACTTCTGAAGTTGTTGAATGGTAAAAGTCAGTGGGCATGAATAATCATGAAGGACACCAGTGGGAAATAATAGGTATAGATTTAAAAAAAAAAGTCAACCAGAGAGGGATCCAGGGGACTGAAATGGGGTCAGGGGTCAAATATAAGGATTTTTGGCTTGGTATGCTGGATTTGAAGCACTAATTACCTTTTAAAATACACAATTGAGATAGAAATCACATTACATTATTTATGTAATGAGTGTTACATTTATATGCAACCACATTGCATGAAATTCAAGGGGAATAACTCTTCTATATTAGCATAATATATCACCATATGACACTAATGTAAGCCCATTTTCAATAGATATAGAGGGTTTTCTTCCTCATTCAGCCTACGTATTAAATGTAGGTTGTCTTAAATGAGTGATATATGATTGCCCTTGTCTTCTGTAAGGTAGATAACTCTTCCAACAAAAAATAAAATTGAAATATTGAGCTTCTCTATGTTCGCAACTAGCCGTAAAGGGTTCTTCGACAAGTTTCGCATGCGATACTGTGCAACACCTATGTTTGTTAAATTTTACCATTACTTGCTGTTACTTTTCAATGTTTTGAACTAGAAGAATAAGAAATGAATACTTATCCTTTTCAGCCACTGTCCATCAAATTCAGCCACAAATTCATGGTCTAAGGAGTCAAGAGAGGAGCCTGAGTCTTGAGGCTGTGATTTATTTCCCCAGACAGAGCACCCCACCTTCCATGATGTTGATTGAGTATGTAGCTAGCCTTGTTGATTGAAATATAATTTGCTTCTGCATCTTCCCTAATGAATGTACTTTCACTTGAATCACTTATTATGTATCATCAGTATTCTGTACTCTCATACATTTTATGCAAACCTATTTTTTTCTTTTTTTCCAACATGGCATGTCATAAAATTTACTACACATTTTTGTGTATATGAGCATATCATATAACTATATATTATAAATAAATATTAGCATGTATATGTCCTAAAATAATAATATTGGTCAACCTCATTCAATCTAGTAGGCCAAAATTGTTTGTCAAACTACCCCTCCCCCCTTCTGCAAATACAATGAGTTGGTGCACCATGCTTCTTTTATTGACCTCATTGCTTTAAATTACCTTGTCTAAGATCAATGAATGACCTTTAGTTTGTTTACTTAATATTTTTCGTGTCAGAAAAGATACTTAGATTTGCTCTAACCTAGATACTGGTCATTAAATGTGATATTTATGTCTATAATTCTTCATTTTCATGATAAGAGCAATATACCTCAAGAGTTATCTGCCCCTTGACAACTTCAGATAAAATTCACATATCAAATGCTGTCTTTTACTCAGTCCTTGTAAATAGGATAGAACTAAAGATAAAGTGTCAAATATTTATTCTGTGAAATGCAATGAATGTTTGTAACACATTTTTTGATATTTGTCATATTTTGACATGGGGGGTAGGGTGTTTGAACCCCCACTCACCAGTGTAGATGATAAGATTATTTGATGAGTGTTCCATGTTTACATCTTGTATACATATATCTTTTAACTTAATGGTCAGATGTCTCATGGAAATGAATTTTGTTCTCTCTATAGGGTAGAAACAACTAAAAGACTAAGATTTTCCACGTGACCAGTTTTGGATACCCAAGCTCCAGCCGCATAGTGAAGATTCTCTGGAAGCTGATTGGATAATAATGATGGATGGTCATATCAGATAAAAGTACATGAACTTGACTCTTTATGCACACCAAAATTTGTCTTTTAAATATTGAAGATATATTTTTAAAATAAATAATATAATTGACCATTGGCTTGGAAATTAATATGTCAATTTTGTGCAGTCCTGACACTAGTTGTAAACATCTCAAATTTGAGGTGAGAATATCAACGGGAACTGGTATATTTCTTCTTGGTTTCTGAAAGGTCTATGAATGCTCTTTCAAATGACATATAGATTATACAGAAAATTAATCTGCAACAGGTAGTTAATTTTGGAAAGGTTAACATTGTCGCCTATGGAAAACTATTTAGTTGTTTCTACTCTATAGGAGATTTTCAAATTTTCACTTTTTTGGATATAACTTCTGAAGTTGTTGAATGGTAAAAGTCAGTGGGCATGAATAATCATGAAGGACACCAGTGGGAAATAATAGGTATAGATTTAAAAAAAAAAGTCAACCAGAGAGGGATCCAGGGGACTGAAATGGGGTCAGGGGTCAAATATAAGGATTTTTGGCTTGGTATGCTGGATTTGAAGCACTAATTACCTTTTAAAATACACAATTGAGATAGAAATCACATTACATTATTTATGTAATGAGTGTTACATTTATATGCAACCACATTGCATGAAATTCAAGGGGAATAACTCTTCTATATTAGCATAATATATCACCATATGACACTAATGTAAGCCCATTTTCAATAGATATAGAGGGTTTTCTTCCTCATTCAGCCTATGTATTAAATGTAGGTTGTCTTAAATGAGTGATATATGATTGCCCTTGTCTTCTGTAAGGTAGATAACTCTTCCAACAAAAAATAAAATTGAAATATTGAGCTTCTCTATGTTCGCAACTAGCCGTAAAGGGTTCTTCGACAAGTTTCGCATGCGATACTGTGCAACACCTATGTTTGTTAAATTTTACCATTACTTGCTGTTACTTTTCAATGTTTTGAACTAGAAGAATAAGAAATGAATACTTATCCTTTTCAGCCACTGTCCATCAAATTCAGCCACAAATTCATGGTCTAAGGAGTCAAGAGAGGAGCCTGAGTCTTGAGGCTGTGATTTATTTCCCCAGACAGAGCACCCCACCTTCCATGATGTTGATTGAGTATGTAGCTAGCCTTGTTGATTGAAATATAATTTGCTTCTGCATCTTCCCTAATGAATGTACTTTCACTTGAATCACTTATTATGTATCATCAGTATTCTGTACTCTCATACATTTTATGCAAACCTATTTTTTTCTTTTTTTCCAACATGGCATGTCATAAAATTTACTACACATTTTTGTGTATATGAGCATATCATATAACTATATATTATAAATAAATATTAGCATGTATATGTCCTAAAATAATAATATTGGTCAACCTCATTCAATCTAGTAGGCCAAAATTGTTTGTCAAACTACCCCTCCCCCCTTCTGCAAATACAATGAGTTGGTGCACCATGCTTCTTTTATTGACCTCATTGCTTTAAATTACCTTGTCTAAGATCAATGAATGACCTTTAGTTTGTTTACTTAATATTTTTCGTGTCAGAAAAGATACTTAGATTTGCTCTAACCTAGATACTGGTCATTAAATGTGATATTTATGTCTATAATTCTTCATTTTCATGATAAGAGCAATATACCTCAAGAGTTATCTGCCCCTTGACAACTTCAGATAAAATTCACATATCAAATGCTGTCTTTTACTCAGTCCTTGTAAATAGGATAGAACTAAAGATAAAGTGTCAAATATTTATTCTGTGAAATGCAATGAATGTTTGTAACACATTTTTTGATATTTGTCATATTTTGACATGGGGGGTAGGGTGTTTGAACCCCCACTCACCAGTGTAGATGATAAGATTATTTGATGAGTGTTCCATGTTTACATCTTGTATACATATATCTTTTAACTTAATGGTCAGATGTCTCATGGAAATGAATTTTGTTCTCTCTATAGGGTAGAAACAACTAAAAGACTAAGATTTTCCACGTGACCAGTTTTGGATACCCAAGCTCCAGCCGCATAGTGAAGATTCTCTGGAAGCTGATTGGATAATAATGATGGATGGTCATATCAGATAAAAGTACATGAACTTGACTCTTTATGCACACCAAAATTTGTCTTTTAAATATTGAAGATATATTTTTAAAATAAATAATATAATTGACCATTGGCTTGGAAATTAATATGTCAATTTTGTGCAGTCCTGACACTAGTTGTAAACATCTCAAATTTGAGGTGAGAATATCAACGGGAACTGGTATATTTCTTCTTGGTTTCTGAAAGGTCTATGAATGCTCTTTCAAATGACATATAGATTATACAGAAAATTAATCTGCAACAGGTAGTTAATTTTGGAAAGGTTAACATTGTCGCCTATGGAAAACTATTTAGTTGTTTCTACTCTATA
Organism: Pinctada fucata; assembly: GCA_028142955.1. Classification (NCBI taxonomy): domain Eukaryota; kingdom Metazoa; phylum Mollusca; class Bivalvia; order Pterioida; family Pteriidae; genus Pinctada; species Pinctada fucata. Next base: position 15,076,908 of record AP027113.1, on the reverse strand, counting down.
GGAGATTTTCAAATTTTCACTTTTTTGGATATAACTTCTGAAGTTGTTGAATGGTAAAAGTCAGTGGGCATGAATAATCATGAAGGACACCAGTGGGAAATAATAGGTATAGATTTAAAAAAAAAAAGTCAACCAGAGAGGGATCCAGGGGACTGAAATGGGGTCAGGGGTCAAATATAAGGATTTTTGGCTTGGTATGCTGGATTTGAAGCACTAATTACCTTTTAAAATACACAATTGAGATAGAAATCACATTACATTATTTATGTAATGAGTGTTACATTTATATGCAACCACATTGCATGAAATTCAAGGGGAATAACTCTTCTATATTAGCATAATATATCACCATATGACACTAATGTAAGCCCATTTTCAATAGATATAGAGGGTTTTCTTCCTCATTCAGCCTATGTATTAAATGTAGGTTGTCTTAAATGAGTGATATATGATTGCCCTTGTCTTCTGTAAGGTAGATAACTCTTCCAACAAAAAATAAAATTGAAATATTGAGCTTCTCTATGTTCGCAACTAGCCGTAAAGGGTTCTTCGACAAGTTTCGCATGCGATACTGTGCAACACCTATGTTTGTTAAATTTTACCATTACTTGCTGTTACTTTTCAATGTTTTGAACTAGAAGAATAAGAAATGAATACTTATCCTTTTCAGCCACTGTCCATCAAATTCAGCCACAAATTCATGGTCTAAGGAGTCAAGAGAGGAGCCTGAGTCTTGAGGCTGTGATTTATTTCCCCAGACAGAGCACCCCACCTTCCATGATGTTGATTGAGTATGTAGCTAGCCTTGTTGATTGAAATATAATTTGCTTCTGCATCTTCCCTAATGAATGTACTTTCACTTGAATCACTTATTATGTATCATCAGTATTCTGTACTCTCATACATTTTATGCAAACCTATTTTTTTCTTTTTTTCCAACATGGCATGTCATAAAATTTACTACACATTTTTGTGTATATGAGCATATCATATAACTATATATTATAAATAAATATTAGCATGTATATGTCCTAAAATAATAATATTGGTCAACCTCATTCAATCTAGTAGGCCAAAATTGTTTGTCAAACTACCCCTCCCCCCTTCTGCAAATACAATGAGTTGGTGCACCATGCTTCTTTTATTGACCTCATTGCTTTAAATTACCTTGTCTAAGATCAATGAATGACCTTTAGTTTGTTTACTTAATATTTTTCGTGTCAGAAAAGATACTTAGATTTGCTCTAACCTAGATACTGGTCATTAAATGTGATATTTATGTCTATAATTCTTCATTTTCATGATAAGAGCAATATACCTCAAGAGTTATCTGCCCCTTGACAACTTCAGATAAAATTCACATATCAAATGCTGTCTTTTACTCAGTCCTTGTAAATAGGATAGAACTAAAGATAAAGTGTCAAATATTTATTCTGTGAAATGCAATGAATGTTTGTAACACATTTTTTGATATTTGTCATATTTTGACATGGGGGGTAGGGTGTTTGAACCCCCACTCACCAGTGTAGATGATAAGATTATTTGATGAGTGTTCCATGTTTACATCTTGTATACATATATCTTTTAACTTAATGGTCAGATGTCTCATGGAAATGAATTTTGTTCTCTCTATAGGGTAGAAACAACTAAAAGACTAAGATTTTCCACGTGACCAGTTTTGGATACCCAAGCTCCAGCCGCATAGTGAAGATTCTCTGGAAGCTGATTGGATAATAATGATGGATGGTCATATCAGATAAAAGTACATGAACTTGACTCTTTATGCACACCAAAATTTGTCTTTTAAATATTGAAGATATATTTTTAAAATAAATAATATAATTGACCATTGGCTTGGAAATTAATATGTCAATTTTGTGCAGTCCTGACACTAGTTGTAAACATCTCAAATTTGAGGTGAGAATATCAACGGGAACTGGTATATTTCTTCTTGGTTTCTGAAAGGTCTATGAATGCTCTTTCAAATGACATATAGATTATACAGAAAATTAATCTGCAACAGGTAGTTAATTTTGGAAAGGTTAACATTGTCGCCTATGGAAAACTATTTAGTTGTTTCTACTCTATAGGAGATTTTCAAATTTTCACTTTTTTGGATATAACTTCTGAAGTTGTTGAATGGTAAAAGTCAGTGGGCATGAATAATCATGAAGGACACCAGTGGGAAATAATAGGTATAGATTTAAAAAAAAAAAGTCAACCAGAGAGGGATCCAGGGGACTGAAATGGGGTCAGGGGTCAAATATAAGGATTTTTGGCTTGGTATGCTGGATTTGAAGCACTAATTACCTTTTAAAATACACAATTGAGATAGAAATCACATTACATTATTTATGTAATGAGTGTTACATTTATATGCAACCACATTGCATGAAATTCAAGGGGAATAACTCTTCTATATTAGCATAATATATCACCATATGACACTAATGTAAGCCCATTTTCAATAGATATAGAGGGTTTTCTTCCTCATTCAGCCTATGTATTAAATGTAGGTTGTCTTAAATGAGTGATATATGATTGCCCTTGTCTTCTGTAAGGTAGATAACTCTTCCAACAAAAAATAAAATTGAAATATTGAGCTTCTCTATGTTCGCAACTAGCCGTAAAGGGTTCTTCGACAAGTTTCGCATGCGATACTGTGCAACACCTATGTTTGTTAAATTTTACCATTACTTGCTGTTACTTTTCAATGTTTTGAACTAGAAGAATAAGAAATGAATACTTATCCTTTTCAGCCACTGTCCATCAAATTCAGCCACAAATTCATGGTCTAAGGAGTCAAGAGAGGAGCCTGAGTCTTGAGGCTGTGATTTATTTCCCCAGACAGAGCACCCCACCTTCCATGATGTTGATTGAGTATGTAGCTAGCCTTGTTGATTGAAATATAATTTGCTTCTGCATCTTCCCTAATGAATGTACTTTCACTTGAATCACTTATTATGTATCATCAGTATTCTGTACTCTCATACATTTTATGCAAACCTATTTTTTTCTTTTTTTCCAACATGGCATGTCATAAAATTTACTACACATTTTTGTGTATATGAGCATATCATATAACTATATATTATAAATAAATATTAGCATGTATATGTCCTAAAATAATAATATTGGTCAACCTCATTCAATCTAGTAGGCCAAAATTGTTTGTCAAACTACCCCTCCCCCCTTCTGCAAATACAATGAGTTGGTGCACCATGCTTCTTTTATTGACCTCATTGCTTTAAATTACCTTGTCTAAGATCAATGAATGACCTTTAGTTTGTTTACTTAATATTTTTCGTGTCAGAAAAGATACTTAGATTTGCTCTAACCTAGATACTGGTCATTAAATGTGATATTTATGTCTATAATTCTTCATTTTCATGATAAGAGCAATATACCTCAAGAGTTATCTGCCCCTTGACAACTTCAGATAAAATTCACATATCAAATGCTGTCTTTTACTCAGTCCTTGTAAATAGGATAGAACTAAAGATAAAGTGTCAAATATTTATTCTGTGAAATGCAATGAATGTTTGTAACACATTTTTTGATATTTGTCATATTTTGACATGGGGGGTAGGGTGTTTGAACCCCCACTCACCAGTGTAGATGATAAGATTATTTGATGAGTGTTCCATGTTTACATCTTGTATACATATATCTTTTAACTTAATGGTCAGATGTCTCATGGAAATGAATTTTGTTCTCTCTATAGGGTAGAAACAACTAAAAGACTAAGATTTTCCACGTGACCAGTTTTGGATACCCAAGCTCCAGCCGCATAGTGAAGATTCTCTGGAAGCTGATTGGATAATAATGATGGATGGTCATATCAGATAAAAGTACATGAACTTGACTCTTTATGCACACCAAAATTTGTCTTTTAAATATTGAAGATATATTTTTAAAATAAAAAATATAATTGACCATTGGCTTGGAAATTAATATGTCAATTTTGTGCAGTCCTGACACTAGTTGTAAACATCTCAAATTTGAGGTGAGAATATCAACGGGAACTGGTATATTTCTTCTTGGTTTCTGAAAGGTCTATGAATGCTCTTTCAAATGACATATAGATTATACAGAAAATTAATCTGCAACAGGTAGTTAATTTTGGAAAGGTTAACATTGTCGCCTATGGAAAACTATTTAGTTGTTTCTACTCTATAGGAGATTTTCAAATTTTCACTTTTTTGGATATAACTTCTGAAGTTGTTGAATGGTAAAAGTCAGTGGGCATGAATAATCATGAAGGACACCAGTGGGAAATAATAGGTATAGATTTAAAAAAAAAAAGTCAACCAGAGAGGGATCCAGGGGACTGAAATGGGGTCAGGGGTCAAATATAAGGATTTTTGGCTTGGTATGCTGGATTTGAAGCACTAATTACCTTTTAAAATACACAATTGAGATAGAAATCACATTACATTATTTATGTAATGAGTGTTACATTTATATGCAACCACATTGCATGAAATTCAAGGGGAATAACTCTTCTATATTAGCATAATATATCACCATATGACACTAATGTAAGCCCATTTTCAATAGATATAGAGGGTTTTCTTCCTCATTCAGCCTATGTATTAAATGTAGGTTGTCTTAAATGAGTGATATATGATTGCCCTTGTCTTCTGTAAGGTAGATAACTCTTCCAACAAAAAATAAAATTGAAATATTGAGCTTCTCTATGTTCGCAACTAGCCGTAAAGGGTTCTTCGACAAGTTTCGCATGCGATACTGTGCAACACCTATGTTTGTTAAATTTTACCATTACTTGCTGTTACTTTTCAATGTTTTGAACTAGAAGAATAAGAAATGAATACTTATCCTTTTCAGCCACTGTCCATCAAATTCAGCCACAAATTCATGGTCTAAGGAGTCAAGAGAGGAGCCTGAGTCTTGAGGCTGTGATTTATTTCCCCAGACAGAGCACCCCACCTTCCATGATGTTGATTGAGTATGTAGCTAGCCTTGTTGATTGAAATATAATTTGCTTCTGCATCTTCCCTAATGAATGTACTTTCACTTGAATCACTTATTATGTATCATCAGTATTCTGTACTCTCATACATTTTATGCAAACCTATTTTTTTCTTTTTTTCCAACATGGCATGTCATAAAATTTACTACACATTTTTGTGTATATGAGCATATCATATAACTATATATTATAAATAAATATTAGCATGTATATGTCCTAAAATAATAATATTGGTCAACCTCATTCAATCTAGTAGGCCAAAATTGTTTGTCAAACTACCCCTCCCCCCTTCTGCAAATACAATGAGTTGGTGCACCATGCTTCTTTTATTGACCTCATTGCTTTAAATTACCTTGTCTAAGATCAATGAATGACCTTTAGTTTGTTTACTTAATATTTTTCGTGTCAGAAAAGATACTTAGATTTGCTCTAACCTAGATACTGGTCATTAAATGTGATATTTATGTCTATAATTCTTCATTTTCATGATAAGAGCAATATACCTCAAGAGTTATCTGCCCCTTGACAACTTCAGATAAAATTCACATATCAAATGCTGTCTTTTACTCAGTCCTTGTAAATAGGATAGAACTAAAGATAAAGTGTCAAATATTTATTCTGTGAAATGCAATGAATGTTTGTAACACATTTTTTGATATTTGTCATATTTTGACATGGGGGGTAGGGTGTTTGAACCCCCACTCACCAGTGTAGATGATAAGATTATTTGATGAGTGTTCCATGTTTACATCTTGTATACATATATCTTTTAACTTAATGGTCAGATGTCTCATGGAAATGAATTTTGTTCTCTCTATAGGGTAGAAACAACTAAAAGACTAAGATTTTCCACGTGACCAGTTTTGGATACCCAAGCTCCAGCCGCATAGTGAAGATTCTCTGGAAGCTGATTGGATAATAATGATGGATGGTCATATCAGATAAAAGTACATGAACTTGACTCTTTATGCACACCAAAATTTGTCTTTTAAATATTGAAGATATATTTTTAAAATAAATAATATAATTGACCATTGGCTTGGAAATTAATATGTCAATTTTGTGCAGTCCTGACACTAGTTGTAAACATCTCAAATTTGAGGTGAGAATATCAACGGGAACTGGTATATTTCTTCTTGGTTTCTGAAAGGTCTATGAATGCTCTTTCAAATGACATATAGATTATACAGAAAATTAATCTGCAACAGGTAGTTAATTTTGGAAAGGTTAACATTGTCGCCTATGGAAAACTATTTAGTTGTTTCTACTCTATAGGAGATTTTCAAATTTTCACTTTTTTGGATATAACTTCTGAAGTTGTTGAATGGTAAAAGTCAGTGGGCATGAATAATCATGAAGGACACCAGTGGGAAATAATAGGTATAGATTTAAAAAAAAAAAGTCAACCAGAGAGGGATCCAGGGGACTGAAATGGGGTCAGGGGTCAAATATAAGGATTTTTGGCTTGGTATGCTGGATTTGAAGCACTAATTACCTTTTAAAATACACAATTGAGATAGAAATCACATTACATTATTTATGTAATGAGTGTTACATTTATATGCAACCACATTGCATGAAATTCAAGGGGAATAACTCTTCTATATTAGCATAATATATCACCATATGACACTAATGTAAGCCCATTTTCAATAGATATAGAGGGTTTTCTTCCTCATTCAGCCTATGTATTAAATGTAGGTTGTCTTAAATGAGTGATATATGATTGCCCTTGTCTTCTGTAAGGTAGATAACTCTTCCAACAAAAAATAAAATTGAAATATTGAGCTTCTCTATGTTCGCAACTAGCCGTAAAGGGTTCTTCGACAAGTTTCGCATGCGATACTGTGCAACACCTATGTTTGTTAAATTTTACCATTACTTGCTGTTACTTTTCAATGTTTTGAACTAGAAGAATAAGAAATGAATACTTATCCTTTTCAGCCACTGTCCATCAAATTCAGCCACAAATTCATGGTCTAAGGAGTCAAGAGAGGAGCCTGAGTCTTGAGGCTGTGATTTATTTCCCCAGACAGAGCACCCCACCTTCCATGATGTTGATTGAGTATGTAGCTAGCCTTGTTGATTGAAATATAATTTGCTTCTGCATCTTCCCTAATGAATGTACTTTCACTTGAATCACTTATTATGTATCATCAGTATTCTGTACTCTCATACATTTTATGCAAACCTATTTTTTTCTTTTTTTCCAACATGGCATGTCATAAAATTTACTACACATTTTTGTGTATATGAGCATATCATATAACTATATATTATAAATAAATATTAGCATGTATATGTCCTAAAATAATAATATTGGTCAACCTCATTCAATCTAGTAGGCCAAAATTGTTTGTCAAACTACCCCTCCCCCCTTCTGCAAATACAATGAGTTGGTGCACCATGCTTCTTTTATTGACCTCATTGCTTTAAATTACCTTGTCTAAGATCAATGAATGACCTTTAGTTTGTTTACTTAATATTTTTCGTGTCAGAAAAGATACTTAGATTTGCTCTAACCTAGATACTGGTCATTAAATGTGATATTTATGTCTATAATTCTTCATTTTCATGATAAGAGCAATATACCTCAAGAGTTATCTGCCCCTTGACAACTTCAGATAAAATTCACATATCAAATGCTGTCTTTTACTCAGTCCTTGTAAATAGGATAGAACTAAAGATAAAGTGTCAAATATTTATTCTGTGAAATGCAATGAATGTTTGTAACACATTTTTTGATATTTGTCATATTTTGACATGGGGGGTAGGGTGTTTGAACCCCCACTCACCAGTGTAGATGATAAGATTATTTGATGAGTGTTCCATGTTTACATCTTGTATACATATATCTTTTAACTTAATGGTCAGATGTCTCATGGAAATGAATTTTGTTCTCTCTATAGGGTAGAAACAACTAAAAGACTAAGATTTTCCACGTGACCAGTTTTGGATACCCAAGCTCCAGCCGCATAGTGAAGATTCTCTGGAAGCTGATTGGATAATAATGATGGATGGTCATATCAGATAAAAGTACATGAACTTGACTCTTTATGCACACCAAAATTTGTCTTTTAAATATTGAAGATATATTTTTAAAATAAATAATATAATTGACCATTGGCTTGGAAATTAATATGTCAATTTTGTGCAGTCCTGACACTAGTTGTAAACATCTCAAATTTGAGGTGAGAATATCAACGGGAACTGGTATATTTCTTCTTGGTTTCTGAAAGGTCTATGAATGCTCTTTCAAATGACATATAGATTATACAGAAAATTAATCTGCAACAGGTAGTTAATTTTGGAAAGGTTAACATTGTCGCCTATGGAAAACTATTTAGTTGTTTCTACTCTATAGGAGATTTTCAAATTTTCACTTTTTTGGATATAACTTCTGAAGTTGTTGAATGGTAAAAGTCAGTGGGCATGAATAATCATGAAGGACACCAGTGGGAAATAATAGGTATAGATTTAAAAAAAAAAAGTCAACCAGAGAGGGATCCAGGGGACTGAAATGGGGTCAGGGGTCAAATATAAGGATTTTTGGCTTGGTATGCTGGATTTGAAGCACTAATTACCTTTTAAAATACACAATTGAGATAGAAATCACATTACATTATTTATGTAATGAGTGTTACATTTATATGCAACCACATTGCATGAAATTCAAGGGGAATAACTCTTCTATATTAGCATAATATATCACCATATGACACTAATGTAAGCCCATTTTCAATAGATATAGAGGGTTTTCTTCCTCATTCAGCCTATGTATTAAATGTAGGTTGTCTTAAATGAGTGATATATGATTGCCCTTGTCTTCTGTAAGGTAGATAACTCTTCCAACAAAAAATAAAATTGAAATATTGAGCTTCTCTATGTTCGCAACTAGCCGTAAAGGGTTCTTCGACAAGTTTCGCATGCGATACTGTGCAACACCTATGTTTGTTAAATTTTACCATTACTTGCTGTTACTTTTCAATGTTTTGAACTAGAAGAATAAGAAATGAATACTTATCCTTTTCAGCCACTGTCCATCAAATTCAGCCACAAATTCATGGTCTAAGGAGTCAAGAGAGGAGCCTGAGTCTTGAGGCTGTGATTTATTTCCCCAGACAGAGCACCCCACCTTCCATGATGTTGATTGAGTATGTAGCTAGCCTTGTTGATTGAAATATAATTTGCTTCTGCATCTTCCCTAATGAATGTACTTTCACTTGAATCACTTATTATGTATCATCAGTATTCTGTACTCTCATACATTTTATGCAAACCTATTTTTTTCTTTTTTTCCAACATGGCATGTCATAAAATTTACTACACATTTTTGTGTATATGAGCATATCATATAACTATATATTATAAATAAATATTAGCATGTATATGTCCTAAAATAATAATATTGGTCAACCTCATTCAATCTAGTAGGCCAAAATTGTTTGTCAAACTACCCCTCCCCCCTTCTGCAAATACAATGAGTTGGTGCACCATGCTTCTTTTATTGACCTCATTGCTTTAAATTACCTTGTCTAAGATCAATGAATGACCTTTAGTTTGTTTACTTAATATTTTTCGTGTCAGAAAAGATACTTAGATTTGCTCTAACCTAGATACTGGTCATTAAATGTGATATTTATGTCTATAATTCTTCATTTTCATGATAAGAGCAATATACCTCAAGAGTTATCTGCCCCTTGACAACTTCAGATAAAATTCACATATCAAATGCTGTCTTTTACTCAGTCCTTGTAAATAGGATAGAACTAAAGATAAAGTGTCAAATATTTATTCTGTGAAATGCAATGAATGTTTGTAACACATTTTTTGATATTTGTCATATTTTGACATGGGGGGTAGGGTGTTTGAACCCCCACTCACCAGTGTAGATGATAAGATTATTTGATGAGTGTTCCATGTTTACATCTTGTATACATATATCTTTTAACTTAATGGTCAGATGTCTCATGGAAATGAATTTTGTTCTCTCTATAGGGTAGAAACAACTAAAAGACTAAGATTTTCCACGTGACCAGTTTTGGATACCCAAGCTCCAGCCGCATAGTGAAGATTCTCTGGAAGCTGATTGGATAATAATGATGGATGGTCATATCAGATAAAAGTACATGAACTTGACTCTTTATGCACACCAAAATTTGTCTTTTAAATATTGAAGATATATTTTTAAAATAAATAATATAATTGACCATTGGCTTGGAAATTAATATGTCAATTTTGTGCAGTCCTGACACTAGTTGTAAACATCTCAAATTTGAGGTGAGAATATCAACGGGAACTGGTATATTTCTTCTTGGTTTCTGAAAGGTCTATGAATGCTCTTTCAAATGACATATAGATTATACAGAAAATTAATCTGCAACAGGTAGTTAATTTTGGAAAGGTTAACATTGTCGCCTATGGAAAACTATTTAGTTGTTTCTACTCTATAGGAGATTTTCAAATTTTCACTTTTTTGGATATAACTTCTGAAGTTGTTGAATGGTAAAAGTCAGTGGGCATGAATAATCATGAAGGACACCAGTGGGAAATAATAGGTATAGATTTAAAAAAAAAAAGTCAACCAGAGAGGGATCCAGGGGACTGAAATGGGGTCAGGGGTCAAATATAAGGATTTTTGGCTTGGTATGCTGGATTTGAAGCACTAATTACCTTTTAAAATACACAATTGAGATAGAAATCACATTACATTATTTATGTAATGAGTGTTACATTTATATGCAACCACATTGCATGAAATTCAAGGGGAATAACTCTTCTATATTAGCATAATATATCACCATATGACACTAATGTAAGCCCATTTTCAATAGATATAGAGGGTTTTCTTCCTCATTCAGCCTATGTATTAAATGTAGGTTGTCTTAAATGAGTGATATATGATTGCCCTTGTCTTCTGTAAGGTAGATAACTCTTCCAACAAAAAATAAAATTGAAATATTGAGCTTCTCTATGTTCGCAACTAGCCGTAAAGGGTTCTTCGACAAGTTTCGCATGCGATACTGTGCAACACCTATGTTTGTTAAATTTTACCATTACTTGCTGTTACTTTTCAATGTTTTGAACTAGAAGAATAAGAAATGAATACTTATCCTTTTCAGCCACTGTCCATCAAATTCAGCCACAAATTCATGGTCTAAGGAGTCAAGAGAGGAGCCTGAGTCTTGAGGCTGTGATTTATTTCCCCAGACAGAGCACCCCACCTTCCATGATGTTGATTGAGTATGTAGCTAGCCTTGTTGATTGAAATATAATTTGCTTCTGCATCTTCCCTAATGAATGTACTTTCACTTGAATCACTTATTATGTATCATCAGTATTCTGTACTCTCATACATTTTATGCAAACCTATTTTTTTCTTTTTTTCCAACATGGCATGTCATAAAATTTACTACACATTTTTGTGTATATGAGCATATCATATAACTATATATTATAAATAAATATTAGCATGTATATGTCCTAAAATAATAATATTGGTCAACCTCATTCAATCTAGTAGGCCAAAATTGTTTGTCAAACTACCCCTCCCCCCTTCTGCAAATACAATGAGTTGGTGCACCATGCTTCTTTTATTGACCTCATTGCTTTAAATTACCTTGTCTAAGATCAATGAATGACCTTTAGTTTGTTTACTTAATATTTTTCGTGTCAGAAAAGATACTTAGATTTGCTCTAACCTAGATACTGGTCATTAAATGTGATATTTATGTCTATAATTCTTCATTTTCATGATAAGAGCAATATACCTCAAGAGTTATCTGCCCCTTGACAACTTCAGATAAAATTCACATATCAAATGCTGTCTTTTACTCAGTCCTTGTAAATAGGATAGAACTAAAGATAAAGTGTCAAATATTTATTCTGTGAAATGCAATGAATGTTTGTAACACATTTTTTGATATTTGTCATATTTTGACATGGGGGGTAGGGTGTTTGAACCCCCACTCACCAGTGTAGATGATAAGATTATTTGATGAGTGTTCCATGTTTACATCTTGTATACATATATCTTTTAACTTAATGGTCAGATGTCTCATGGAAATGAATTTTGTTCTCTCTATAGGGTAGAAACAACTAAAAGACTAAGATTTTCCACGTGACCAGTTTTGGATACCCAAGCTCCAGCCGCATAGTGAAGATTCTCTGGAAGCTGATTGGATAATAATGATGGATGGTCATATCAGATAAAAGTACATGAACTTGACTCTTTATGCACACCAAAATTTGTCTTTTAAATATTGAAGATATATTTTTAAAATAAATAATATAATTGACCATTGGCTTGGAAATTAATATGTCAATTTTGTGCAGTCCTGACACTAGTTGTAAACATCTCAAATTTGAGGTGAGAATATCAACGGGAACTGGTATATTTCTTCTTGGTTTCTGAAAGGTCTATGAATGCTCTTTCAAATGACATATAGATTATACAGAAAATTAATCTGCAACAGGTAGTTAATTTTGGAAAGGTTAACATTGTCGCCTATGGAAAACTATTTAGTTGTTTCTACTCTATAGGAGATTTTCAAATTTTCACTTTTTTGGATATAACTTCTGAAGTTGTTGAATGGTAAAAGTCAGTGGGCATGAATAATCATGAAGGACACCAGTGGGAAATAATAGGTATAGATTTAAAAAAAAAAGTCAACCAGAGAGGGATCCAGGGGACTGAAATGGGGTCAGGGGTCAAATATAAGGATTTTTGGCTTGGTATGCTGGATTTGAAGCACTAATTACCTTTTAAAATACACAATTGAGATAGAAATCACATTACATTATTTATGTAATGAGTGTTACATTTATATGCAACCACATTGCATGAAATTCAAGGGGAATAACTCTTCTATATTAGCATAATATATCACCATATGACACTAATGTAAGCCCATTTTCAATAGATATAGAGGGTTTTCTTCCTCATTCAGCCTATGTATTAAATGTAGGTTGTCTTAAATGAGTGATATATGATTGCCCTTGTCTTCTGTAAGGTAGATAACTCTTCCAACAAAAAATAAAATTGAAATATTGAGCTTCTCTATGTTCGCAACTAGCCGTAAAGGGTTCTTCGACAAGTTTCGCATGCGATACTGTGCAACACCTATGTTTGTTAAATTTTACCATTACTTGCTGTTACTTTTCAATGTTTTGAACTAGAAGAATAAGAAATGAATACTTATCCTTTTCAGCCAATACTTATCCTTTTCAGCCACTGTCCATCAAATTCAGCCACAAATTCATGGTCTAAGGAGTCAAGAGAGGAGCCTGAGTCTTGAGGCTGTGATTTATTTCCCCAGACAGAGCACCCCACCTTCCATGATGTTGATTGAGTATGTAGCTAGCCTTGTTGATTGAAATATAATTTGCTTCTGCATCTTCCCTAATGAATGTACTTTCACTTGAATCACTTATTATGTATCATCAGTATTCTGTACTCTCATACATTTTATGCAAACCTATTTTTTTCTTTTTTTCCAACATGGCATGTCATAAAATTTACTACACATTTTTGTGTATATGAGCATATCATATAACTATATATTATAAATAAATATTAGCATGTATATGTCCTAAAATAATAATATTGGTCAACCTCATTCAATCTAGTAGGCCAAAATTGTTTGTCAAACTACCCCTCCCCCCTTCTGCAAATACAATGAGTTGGTGCACCATGCTTCTTTTATTGACCTCATTGCTTTAAATTACCTTGTCTAAGATCAATGAATGACCTTTAGTTTGTTTACTTAATATTTTTCGTGTCAGAAAAGATACTTAGATTTGCTCTAACCTAGATACTGGTCATTAAATGTGATATTTATGTCTATAATTCTTCATTTTCATGATAAGAGCAATATACCTCAAGAGTTATCTGCCCCTTGACAACTTCAGATAAAATTCACATATCAAATGCTGTCTTTTACTCAGTCCTTGTAAATAGGATAGAACTAAAGATAAAGTGTCAAATATTTATTCTGTGAAATGCAATGAATGTTTGTAACACATTTTTTGATATTTGTCATATTTTGACATGGGGGGTAGGGTGTTTGAACCCCCACTCACCAGTGTAGATGATAAGATTATTTGATGAGTGTTCCATGTTTACATCTTGTATACATATATCTTTTAACTTAATGGTCAGATGTCTCATGGAAATGAATTTTGTTCTCTCTATAGGGTAGAAACAACTAAAAGACTAAGATTTTCCACGTGACCAGTTTTGGATACCCAAGCTCCAGCCGCATAGTGAAGATTCTCTGGAAGCTGATTGGATAATAATGATGGATGGTCATATCAGATAAAAGTACATGAACTTGACTCTTTATGCACACCAAAATTTGTCTTTTAAATATTGAAGATATATTTTTAAAATAAATAATATAATTGACCATTGGCTTGGAAATTAATATGTCAATTTTGTGCAGTCCTGACACTAGTTGTAAACATCTCAAATTTGAGGTGAGAATATCAACGGGAACTGGTATATTTCTTCTTGGTTTCTGAAAGGTCTATGAATGCTCTTTCAAATGACATATAGATTATACAGAAAATTAATCTGCAACAGGTAGTTAATTTTGGAAAGGTTAACATTGTCGCCTATGGAAAACTATTTAGTTGTTTCTACTCTATAGGAGATTTTCAAATTTTCACTTTTTTGGATATAACTTCTGAAGTTGTTGAATGGTAAAAGTCAGTGGGCATGAATAATCATGAAGGACACCAGTGGGAAATAATAGGTATAGATTTAAAAAAAAAAAGTCAACCAGAGAGGGATCCAGGGGACTGAAATGGGGTCAGGGGTCAAATATAAGGATTTTTGGCTTGGTATGCTGGATTTGAAGCACTAATTACCTTTTAAAATACACAATTGAGATAGAAATCACATTACATTATTTATGTAATGAGTGTTACATTTATATGCAACCACATTGCATGAAATTCAAGGGGAATAACTCTTCTATATTAGCATAATATATCACCATATGACACTAATGTAAGCCCATTTTCAATAGATATAGAGGGTTTTCTTCCTCATTCAGCCTATGTATTAAATGTAGGTTGTCTTAAATGAGTGATATATGATTGCCCTTGTCTTCTGTAAGGTAGATAACTCTTCCAACAAAAAATAAAATTGAAATATTGAGCTTCTCTATGTTCGCAACTAGCCGTAAAGGGTTCTTCGACAAGTTTCGCATGCGATACTGTGCAACACCTATGTTTGTTAAATTTTACCATTACTTGCTGTTACTTTTCAATGTTTTGAACTAGAAGAATAAGAAATGAATACTTATCCTTTTCAGCCACTGTCCATCAAATTCAGCCACAAATTCATGGTCTAAGGAGTCAAGAGAGGAGCCTGAGTCTTGAGGCTGTGATTTATTTCCCCAGACAGAGCACCCCACCTTCCATGATGTTGATTGAGTATGTAGCTAGCCTTGTTTGATTGAAATATAATTTGCTTCTGCATCTTCCCTAATGAATGTACTTTCACTTGAATCACTTATTATGTATCATCAGTATTCTGTACTCTCATACATTTTATGCAAACCTATTTTTTTCTTTTTTTCCAACATGGCATGTCATAAAATTTACTACACATTTTTGTGTATATGAGCATATCATATAACTATATATTATAAATAAATATTAGCATGTATATGTCCTAAAATAATAATATTGGTCAACCTCATTCAATCTAGTAGGCCAAAATTGTTTGTCAAACTACCCCTCCCCCCTTCTGCAAATACAATGAGTTGGTGCACCATGCTTCTTTTATTGACCTCATTGCTTTAAATTACCTTGTCTAAGATCAATGAATGACCTTTAGTTTGTTTACTTAATATTTTTCGTGTCAGAAAAGATACTTAGATTTGCTCTAACCTAGATACTGGTCATTAAATGTGATATTTATGTCTATAATTCTTCATTTTCATGATAAGAGCAATATACCTCAAGAGTTATCTGCCCCTTGACAACTTCAGATAAAATTCACATATCAAATGCTGTCTTTTACTCAGTCCTTGTAAATAGGATAGAACTAAAGATAAAGTGTCAAATATTTATTCTGTGAAATGCAATGAATGTTTGTAACACATTTTTTGATATTTGTCATATTTTGACATGGGGGGTAGGGTGTTTGAACCCCCACTCACCAGTGTAGATGATAAGATTATTTGATGAGTGTTCCATGTTTACATCTTGTATACATATATCTTTTAACTTAATGGTCAGATGTCTCATGGAAATGAATTTTGTTCTCTCTATAGGGTAGAAACAACTAAAAGACTAAGATTTTCCACGTGACCAGTTTTGGATACCCAAGCTCCAGCCGCATAGTGAAGATTCTCTGGAAGCTGATTGGATAATAATGATGGATGGTCATATCAGATAAAAGTACATGAACTTGACTCTTTATGCACACCAAAATTTGTCTTTTAAATATTGAAGATATATTTTTAAAATAAATAATATAATTGACCATTGGCTTGGAAATTAATATGTCAATTTTGTGCAGTCCTGACACTAGTTGTAAACATCTCAAATTTGAGGTGAGAATATCAACGGGAACTGGTATATTTCTTCTTGGTTTCTGAAAGGTCTATGAATGCTCTTTCAAATGACATATAGATTATACAGAAAATTAATCTGCAACAGGTAGTTAATTTTGGAAAGGTTAACATTGTCGCCTATGGAAAACTATTTAGTTGTTTCTACTCTATAGGAGATTTTCAAATTTTCACTTTTTTGGATATAACTTCTGAAGTTGTTGAATGGTAAAAGTCAGTGGGCATGAATAATCATGAAGGACACCAGTGGGAAATAATAGGTATAGATTTAAAAAAAAAAAGTCAACCAGAGAGGGATCCAGGGGACTGAAATGGGGTCAGGGGTCAAATATAAGGATTTTTGGCTTGGTATGCTGGATTTGAAGCACTAATTACCTTTTAAAAT